>CM030893.1:9305895-9520666 GCA_018136845.1 Heterotis niloticus
CGACCACGCCGAGCTGCTCGGGTTTCGCGGCTGCAGTGCACTCGGGGACTTCTCGCAGATCAAAGCCTGAGAGCATCAGTCTGTCATTTGGACGGTGGAGCCCTGCTGCCCTGTCATTCTGGCCCATCTTCCTCTCTAAGACTCTCCTGTGGAATCTGTCCAGGTTTGTTCAGCAAAGCCAAGGGGGCAAAGACCCAGCAGTCACAGCTCATGACCCACTGATCAACTCTATGAATTATGCCTCAGAAGTCAGCTTCTGTCATGTGCAATGAGTTCCTATAAACGGTGATAATAAGTCGAGTTTATAAGCCTTTGTGAAGGGCACTATCGCTGCTGTCTTCAATCTTAATAAACTGCCATGAGCAATAAAATGCAGTCTATTTTCAGGAAATGTTATAGTACAACTATACTCTTATAAACCAACCACTAAGGAACTATTATTAACCGAGAGACTTAAATGAAACAAACAAACAAATGCAATTGATGCAGAGTGACTTCACAGACCTGAGCTGGGGCATCAGGAGGCTTAAAAGAATTAGAGGCTCAGAGCAGCTTGGTTATTTCCTTCACAGTAGAGCTCAGGGGTTTTTCCTTTTACACGATGCAAACACAGCGAGAGAAACGCATCTGTGCCTTCGTGTCCTGCCCGTGTGGCTCGTGACGATGAAACCCCCTCCCCCCTTCGTAGCAGGCAGGTATCTTCTTTCCTGTCAGTGGCCCCGTCTCCAGGACACCCCCTCCCTCCAAGGGCTCACATCTGCTGGGATCTGTGAGCCGTGCTGCTTTCCAGACCCCAAGATGTCACAGTGCTGCTCTTTTGATGTTGATGGGGATCTCAGACTGTAACCCATTTACTTTTAATGACACAGCCAAGGAAAGTGCGCCAGAGGTTTCCTTCGTTTGATCTTATTAAAAAACAGTACTCAGTCTTTGGTTTCACGTAGTTAATGTCTCAATAAAGACGATGCGCTTTCGTTGTCACTTTATAAAACGGCCTTATCTGCACTGTGTTTTTCTTTTGAGCAACCGGAGGACTCAAATTTTCTGTTACAAAAATACAGATTTTAATTTCAAACCAGAAATATTCAATTAGATGTGCAGTGATTTTAAAAGGGGCTTCATCTAGCTGTTGTTGATCAACAAGAATGTTGAAGGACACTGGAGCTCAATGAGGAACAGCAAAGAGCTGCTGACAGGCAGTAACAAGCGTCGAAGGACACTAAAGTTCAGTCAAGGCTGCTGAAGGTCAAGGACAGAGGCTGAAGGACAGTGAAGGATGCTAATGGAGAGGGGATGACTTTGAAGGATAACTGAGGACAGGTGAATTAGGCAGAGGGCCAGTGGAAGTTTCTGAAAGACAGCCAGGGTCAAAGAAGAAGACTGTAGCCTGCTGATGGTAGCTGAAGGATATTAAAGCTTGGTGATGGAGGATGAGGGACTCTGAAGGATAGGGAGATTTGGGGAAAGGATGCACAATGAAGACATTTACAGGACCTAGTGTGTGTGTGTGTGTGTGTGTGTGTGTGTGTGTGTGTGTGTGTGTGATGATCACCCTA
Organism: Heterotis niloticus; assembly: GCA_018136845.1. Taxonomy (NCBI): domain Eukaryota; kingdom Metazoa; phylum Chordata; class Actinopteri; order Osteoglossiformes; family Osteoglossidae; genus Heterotis; species Heterotis niloticus. The sequence continues at coordinate 9,307,452 of CM030893.1, forward strand.
GTCTTCCCCACTCTGCCAGCCCCCACATCTTGCTCATCTCCTACCATTCACACTCAGCTGTGTGTTCACATCTGAAACCAATGCAGAAAGTGTGACCTGAGGCTGAAATGTATCTATAAATGCCGTCTAGATGGCCAAGAACAGCCTCACAATAAAGGTTTTTTGTGACCTCTGCAGATGTTACCTTACACAATCTTATAAGAATAATCTGTATAAATTGTTGAAGGGTAAAGTATAAATATTCCTTCCTACAGCAACAGCACCCATGCAAACATACACTCTGCTGAGCCCCTCGTCTGATTAGAACTCCTCCTGTGGTCCACTGGCCTTATGTCTTCAGCACCTTCCACCTCATTTCTCCTCAGCACCTGCTCAGTGGGCCTTACAAAGTCTCTACCACAAGATCTGTCAAAAGGAGGAGTTCTGTCCATCCATCCAATATGAAATGGCTTGTAAAATTCAATATTCTGACCAATTACAGCAGCTATAGCTTCATGAGGTCAGGAAGGAAATGAACACGAGTGCATTTTAGAACCGGGCAAAACCTCAAATTTGAAACATATTTGATTTCTATTTATACTTCTGATACTTCACCAGATGCCCTCAGATTGAGAGGTTTGTACAATAAACTACTTACAGTGATTTGTCCATTTATACAGTAGGGTGATTTTACTGTGTCAATTCAAGGTAAATACAAGCGTAAAGGGGAATTCAAACATGCAACCCTTCTACTCTGACAACCACTCCACCTGCTGCCCCTATGAATGAAGTTCAACATCACCAATGGTGCTGTCCTCAGCTCACATCTTGCAGCGGTTGTTGCCCATTTTGACTGCAAACCAAGAGGTCAAGCACCTGAAGGTCAAAAGCTTCCAAACGCTCAAGTGAAACACCTCCAAGTACCTCTGACCGTGAGACTAAAGCTGAGAACCGACACCTGCTGATCTCTTTACATGCAGTTGGTGTTTCCATTTTAAAAACGCCTCCTCAGTGGGGGCACAAAGCTCCAGCAGCCACTGACAGACATGCATAGTTGTATTTTCAACAGTTCAGCTAAGGGGTTTACATTTATCAACAATATCTAACTTTATTATATTTAACCTTTTATTTACAAAGCGATTAATCCTGGTTCCAACGTGCGAAACTACATTGTCTTGAGTTGGATTTGATATTGTCATTTCATGAAAAGGGAAAAAGGGCAAATATTTCATGTATTTAGAGGGAGCATTCTATTTCCTTTATAAAGATTTATTTTACTGAGCTACAAATGGCTACAAATGGCTTCCAGATATTTATACCAAATTAGTTGACATTGCTGCTTTTTGTTTACCCAATTCTTTGTGTTCTTATTTGTCTTGTGTTCTTCTGATAAAATTTTGGTACTTAAATTAGAATAACCCAAGGGTATACAAAGACCACTATAAATAAAAAGTAGCAAACAACCTTAATAATATAGCCTTCTAGTGCTCAGTTTATAATAAGATTAAATCAGAATGAAACAAACTTTTTCTACAGGGAAGGTTTTGTTTTATCATTCACAAAAACTGCAAGGTCACCTGACTGACTATCTTCCGCTAATAAGAACCAAGAGTGTTCATTAGGGCTCCAGATGGAGGTGCTCTTGCCCGTGCGATGACCTGGGGATCGCTTGCTGCTGCCCGACAATGAACTCAGAAAAAGGACAGACGAAAGGACAGACGAAAGAGTGGTGGTGTAGCAAGCAGAGGACCTCTGTGCGTCTTGCAAACGTCATCACACAGGAGCTAAGCATACATAAGGGGTCAAAGAGAGGAACCCTGAACCCCATCATGGCGGGACCTTCGAACAGCAGCCTCTTGGCATGGAAAGGACAGAGTGAAGAAGACAGGACACCACAGAAGCACACACATTGCTGCGTAGCATATCTATCAGTTGTCATGACAATGAAGTATTCGTGTATGTAAAACTATATACGTATTCCTGTGACTGTTTCCCAAACAAGTGAAAATTAAGGTCAATTTCACCGACCGTCACATGAGGTGTGCAAGCCACCAAAACACCTGAACACTAATTCGACACTCAACACCAGTGTATTGTTCAAATACAGTGCATTACTCTGGCAAGAATATAAATAAGGAATGAGCAGATGTTGCTAAGAATAATACAAACGGAAGGAGCGGAGAAGGAGAGTGATTTTCTGTCCCTCCAGACCAATTCAAAGCGGGCTGATGTGAAGCGAGCAGGAGCTGCAGCAAAGAGCTGATGGGGTGCAGCAGCTGCTAGACCTGTTTGAGAAGAGCAGAAGCAGCGGCTCTTTGATGAACGGAGGTTCTAGCTCGATTCCTGCTGACTGTGTGACGTCAAGGTGGTTGGTGAGAAGCAGGAGGAGTTCTCCTCTTTGGTCCTCCGTGACTGAGTGCTCAGGTAGTAACCAGACCGACATTCAGGCAGCATTTGGACCAACGCTCAGCTACCGTCTCGTCAGCCACCGTTTGATTCTGTGGGCCCTCGGGTCCCATCTCTCCCAAGCGCCAGGTGTCCACCAACACCGCGAGGTGCAGGAGTGCAGATGGGAGAACACCAGGTTTGGTGTATTTTGCATAAATAAAAACTTGCAAATGCTTCCTCGCTGCTCCCTGACCTCTTCCTCTGGGAGGTAATTAAAGCTTCCAGCTCAGCTGACGCTATGGAAACCATCTGCTCCCAGGTGGCTGGACGTGGTGTTGGAGAGCGTGAGCAGCCAGGCCATATGTGGAGCTCAGATCCTCCCATTTAGACAGATAACCTTTCGATGAGAACCAACCCCACAGTGAGAGAGGAAAATCCATGTCTCCGTCTTGAAACGCAGCAGCGCTTTGTCCCTTTGGAGACCTGTGAGTGAGAGATGCTGCCGAGCAAAGCACACAGCGCAGCAGCCTCCTTCACCACGGCTGATGGTGAGAAGCTCTTCAATAAGAGAGGATTTTACTGAGCGATTCGATACGCTTTCGTGCCTCACATGCTGGAATTAGTCACAGACAAAATCAAAGTTTACACCTAGATTTACTGTCAGAAGACATGCAGATGCAAATGGGTGAACCTTGTAACAAAAGTGTTTAATGTCCACAGTGAGGATCCACACAGATCTCCGCTGCGCCCTGGGAAGATGAACACAGAACCGGTGGTCGCCTGCAGTGGACTCTACATAAAGCCAAGTGTTCTACTGTCAAGGCTTCAGTTTCAACAGCTTCATAAATGCCCCAAAAGAGGCTACTTCCTCATAAAGAGAAAATGAAACACAGACTAACAGGAGAGGAGAGCGTGAGCTGCAGCCCAATTGCTCGTGTGGTGCCGCCTCCGAGCTGACTGCCAAATATCACGTTCAAGATTGCAGGACTGTTGCCATCATAAATGCCATTTCTTTTTTTATTTTAAATGATGTTGAAGCTCTACAGCTGGCCTGCAGGTTGGTGGCCTTTCTCCAAAAGAGCAGATGCTCCAAAGCCAGGATCTGCAGTTGAGGAGTCAGCTCTGGGTTTGCTGCATGGACTCAGACAGACTTCTGCACAAAGCTGCATCCAGTCAGACACTCTTATTGCCTAAATTCAGCCTAGGAGCTGATCTGCACACCCCTGAGGGGGCTGATGGAATCCAGGCGGGATGCTGTGGGCGGTTTGTGGTCTCCTGGCTCCAAGGGGTAATTACGGCTCAGTGTCGTGGGGCAGCTTGGGGCGTTTTATGTTGCCGCAACCTGGTGTGACATGGACTGTCAAAACTTCACACGCAGCTGGCGTGAGGTTCTGCTTAGGGACTCGTCTGGAAAAACTCATCTGGGAGTCTTGGGGTGAGCAAGAACTTCCCCCCTGCCATGCAACCGTGATTCCTGTTGGCCTCAGAGGTCTCTTGCCCCCCATAAGCGCTTCTGCTTCCGCTGCATTTCAAAGCAGGGAGCTCTGGTTCATTCATGCTCTTTGTATGAACTTGCTGGTATGAAACAACCAAAAGGTGCAGGTCTTACAATTTGCAATAATTAAAGGCGAAATGTGAGATGAGGCACCGTTTTTCCTGAACCACAGAGCCCAGTGCAGTCAACAGACAGCACAAAAAACACAGAACATGCAGACAAGATGAACAAATGAATGGGTAAATAAATGAACATAAATCAAAAGTTAAATAAGCTGACAGATAAAGAAATGCTTACGAATGAGGTCGGGTGGAACTAGAAATGAGAAACCCTGGTCTTTGCCTCTCTCTGTGTTCCTGAGAACAACATTAAACTTGTGCTTGGTCTGCCGCTTCCTCTCCCATTCCTGTTTGTTTCTCCTTGCTATGCAAGCCACATATTGTCCAGACGCGTGCGAGACACGTGCGCAGGGTTCGAGCAGCACTGCTGGGTGCGAAGCAGGCGATCCGGGGAATCGTCCATTCCACATCACCGCAGGACAAGTAGGTTCGTAACGGCTGCCGACACCCGATTAGGGGGGTCTCTGACGGAACACGGGCTTTACTTATTCATGTAAATCTCATTTCGGCGACTGGGTCACAGGCACGAGGAAGACTGGCTGTTGGGAGAATTCGGAGGAGCTTATTAGTGGTGCGAACCATAATTATGCAGGGCAGTTTCACTGGTTTTGTGGGTGAAAGTGAATCACAAACACCGTTATGACTACAAATGGCCAGTAAAACAGGATTTCCTGAGCACGGAAAACGCCGCTCAATCCGGTGCGATGGCCGAGCACTGTGTTTAACACTTGCGGGCCTAATGCGCCGCTGTGGGCCAGAGCCTGCGAGGAGAGCAGCGTGAGCCGCAGCCCAATTGCTCGTCTCCTTCATTAAAGGCCGGCAGTTTCACACTCGAGCTGCGGACGCACTTGCGCTCAGTGAGGGAGCTCAGGTTCGAGCCACAGGGCTCCTCGGGGGACCTGACATCCCGTCCAATTAGGGACACGAGAACAGGGATATAAAGCGGTGCAAAGATAAGAAATAACACATCATTAGGGTGGCAGCACTGCAGCTTATAATTTCTTTTGCAGGCATTGTAGGTTGTTGATATTTCCTTTTTTATATATAAAATTGGTGCAGCGCTGACCTGTTAGTTAAAAATTTTCTTTAGACTCTTGAGCTGACCTACTAAACACGACTTTGTGCACCTTGCCAGTTGTGTAAAGACGGTGCCATCCTTGCAACAAAGTCCATTTCAGGGCAGCAGACTGGTAACCAAAGTGGCTTGTGGACAGACGGCCCTGCCGGATGTCACCAGAGGTCAGGTGCAGGATGTGTGCCTCCTTTGGGAATAACTAACCAGTGTTCATGCAAGGTTCTGGTTCCACTCCAGCAGTGGAACCAGAAATTTGTGTCTCAGCAACACGGTGTGCAGTCGGTCCTGGACACAGCACTTTTGCTGTGAGTTTAGGTGTGTTTAAAAGTGCCTTGAATGTACGCACACGACCCTGGGCCGCACAGCAGGTAACAGATTATAATTATCTTTCTGGGAAACCGTTTCCAATTGCAAACTCCAGTGAGACAAGCCTGCAACGGTGCCCTCTTTACAAAATGCTTCCCCTGTTGTCATGACCGTGGAACTCGAGGAGTTGGTTTTCGCCCGTACTCTTGTTTGGAACCAACTCCTACAGTCAAACACTGCAGCTGGTTATTGGTTTTATCAACTTTAATTTCCATTCCGACACAGCTGCACTACAGACGGCACTGAGCTCCTAGCCAACCGGCGCCAACCCTGCCTCTGACGCCAAATACATCTCGTATTTGTCTTGCTTTCTTGCCCTGTATCTGCAAATAAGACTGTCGTACATCTCTTAAACTGCATTAGAAAGAGACCCCATACAAGGGCCATATATAGCGTCACTTCCCAGGACCCTGCCTGTTGACACAGTGGACATTGCAGAGTTTTGGCCAATTGGTGCTTCGTTTTTAAGTTGCAGACAGAGGAAAATGAACACTCATATGGGTTACAGGAAGGTGGAAAGGGCAGAAGGGCATAAAAGCTTTACAATCTGCGCAATGTCCTTCGTCCTAAACTAACCACTAGCCGCTATTTGTTCAAGATTTTCCAAAAGAACAACTTTGGTTCTCATCACCAGGGTCATGCTGGGTTACTGCACAGGTCGGTCCCCCAGAGCTCAGACCCAAGGAGCAAGGTCTCTCCTCTGAAGGGTCCTAACTAAAGGGGAATGGACTAGGGGGGTGTTGACGTGATGCTTCTGAACACAGACGTCACCTTCTACGGATGTAGCCTTTCAGTAGAGAACCAAGATACGTGTTAGACATGCGAATGCTGGCATCCTGCATGTCGTCACAGAGGTCCCACAAGCAACTAAGACAGAGATGAAGGATACCGTGCAGCTCATCTTCCCCACCCTGGTCTCACAGTGGTGCTCCAGAGGGCTCCAGACTCCCAACTCCGCTGGTAGCACATTGTCTCTACAGCTCAGAGGAATCTCACCACAAACGAGTCGACTTAACACCAAGACCCAAAATGAGGCCTGCCTGGGTGAGCAAAAGCTGGGGAAGCTGCCTGGGATCAACCAGTTTGCCACACAAATTGATGGAATAAGTTGTGTACCTACTATACCAGCCTGGTACATCTGTAAAAACCCAGACAGTCCTTTAAAAAGGGATCCCGGGACATCGGTGGACACCAGAACCCCGTGGTGCCTGGAGCAGTTAGATCCGAACGGCCGGCCTCAACAAAGTGCACTGCGCTAACCCCCACAGGGGCTGAAATCACAGCGTTTCAGCATGCGGCTCCACCTTGTACGCACATGAGCTCTGCAGGGATGAGACCAGCGGTACCAGAGTCACCTGCAGAGTCCTGGCTGGATGGTGAAACCATGGCAGGTGGGGCTCTAAGGTGTAGAGAGATGCAGGCGAAGAAAAGGAGCTGAAACACAAATGGCGTCGAGGACCACAATGCAGTACAGAAAATTAAGGGTAAATAAAAAGTCTGAAGCAGCGTAGTTGTAATATTTGTCATGAGCCTGGATCTCCTCTCTGACGTGTGATCATTACCCGTTTGAAAGTCTGTCATGTATCCTCTCTCATCAACCTGATCTCAACTTTCTATAGACTGAGGGTTAAACACATCAGAAGGAGAAATGCTGCCACTTACTTACTATTTTTCAATCATTGCGAGAATAATTTTTGAAAAGATTTTCCTTTGTTCTGTACTAAAAGCTCACAGTCGGATGATTCAAGCTCTTCCTTTGTGCTCTGGGGCTCTCAGAGGCCAAAGTCTAGTTTTAAGGCATTATGCAGAAAGATGATAATTATAGCCTTTAATCTTGTACAATTTTACTACCTTTTCAAATTGTTGTAATAATTGTACGATTTGGCGGAAAGCCGCTGTGTACAGAAAGGGACAGAACGCATCGGAAACACAATCGAAGACGAATCTGACGCATAGGATCCTTCAGGTGGTGCAGACACAGCCCATACAATCAGTCCGTTAGTCAATTTCCAACAGGTCGGCCATGACTTTTGTGGACGGGGCCGTTTCTGTGTGTTTTGTCGCCAGTTATAAGTGGGAGACGTTTCTTGGACTGAGAGGGACCCGCACCTCGAGCGGAAGTAGGGGCTGAGTGGCGCCGGGGGCTCACCGACAGCAGCAGATGCTGGCTCTATGCTGACAGATGGTGCGGCCCGAGTCGACCGTGTGGCTGGGGGTTGGCTGGCATTTTACGGGGAGTGCATGGTGCCGATGGACAAATATAGATACATTAAGAGACCTGTGGCGCCTTTAAACCACGCATCCCGCACGCCATCAGATGCTCCAAACAGACGGCGGTCACAGATTCCATCCTCCTCGCTGTGGAACAGCGCTCTCTGCCCTTTCCGAAGGACAAGGTAAATAGGCTGCAGTATCCTCTTCTGCACCAGGGGGCGCTATGTCTCCCCTATGGGGCGGAGCCCAGAGCAGAGGAATTTGAGAAGTAGCTTCAGTGCCTGTAGTCGCAATTTCTCTTGTCAAACTATGGCACACAGCGTTGTACCCGACAGCGCAAGCAGGAATGAAAACACAATCAGAAAAGATGTTTATAACTGTAAGTGCCTTATTCCTTATTCTAGTGAAGTGCCTTGTTGAGGTCAACTCCCGAAGGTGAGCCTAACACATCCCTGAAACACTGCTTTGCTTGCTTCAAATTAAAATATTTCTCAGTCTGCTGTTGCTTTTAAAAAGTCAAAAGTTCAGACAAATCCATTCAATGTAATGGAGCCACCGTTCACCTCCCTCACATGTCACTTGGATTAATACAAGATGGGCTCTTCCTGAACCCGCTTGTCAGTTTGCTCACATGGGCCATAAGGGGGCCAAGGCAGGGCAGCTGCAGCCTAATGTGCAGATAACGTCACATGGCTGCATGACAACCAGACGAGGGCGCCGTGTGTCCCTTCACAGCAGCATCCATAACTGCAGCGCTGAGCACCTGCTGCCCATGGAACTACAGCTGAACCCAAGGGGCTGAAACCATGTCATGGTGGACATCTACTGGATGCTGCGTGATGACAGCATTTGCCCGAATCATTGTGAAAAGGATTCTGTGGTTGCCATGTGACACTTGATATGAGGTGGCCTTAACCGTTATTCTCTTTTACACTTATTTTGAAAGGCCCCCTGAAAACGCATCTCCCAGGACATCAGCTTCAGCTCATAACCCCTTCATTAGTGGTGTCCACATAACCCCCAGGCAATGAGTCCTATCTGCTCTCACTCCATCTGCAGCAGAGAGTGTTGTGTCAAAGTTTTCTTTTCTGAGGAAGCGTGGTTTTCCAGTGAGCCGTGCTGAACTGGAGCCGAATCAATAGGAGAGAATAAAGGCCATTAAGAGTTTGTGCCACCTAATCCCTCCTTGCACATGGTTAGGGGTTCAGGTCCAGGTTTTCATTACCGACTGGTGGAAGCAAAACCAGAGATGACTTGTAAATGTAGTTTAACCTTAAACAAAATTCTGTCTTATTGGCACTCGTCTGTATCCTACGCAGCGGCGCTGTCCTCAGCAGCCCCCACTGTGTGAGTAACCATAGAGACTGTGTGGCAACCCGGCACTCTGCCTGCAAGACGAGCCAGCTGGCACACGGGCCAGGAGACGACTGGCAGGACAACTGGGTCCATATTGCTTCTTTTGTGATGGCGTGGACCTCAGTTGCTTTCAGGCTCAGCTTCAGGTTTGATGCCCCAGCATGACTGAAGTTTTGCACCCCTTCACAACTAAGAAATAAACCTGCATGTGAATCCACCTGGTCCACAGCATTCTTCAGTTTGCCAGAAAAGAGAACTGATGTCGAGCATCTGCTGTGAGTCTCAGGGGGAGCTAGCGGGGTGTGGTGCACTGCGCCCTTCAGTCAAAATGGTGCGAAAAGGTGGTTTAAAATCAGGATGATTCACTGGCTCCACCCACTCACAGGCTGAGGACACGCCCACCAAGGAGAGCTGTGGACAGCGGCTTTCTGTGCCTGCTTGAGGCCTGCTGCTCGCAGTGTGTCTGCTGGTGCACAGCTCAGTAAAAATTTTTTTGCTTTGTTGAGCTCTTGAACCACTACAGGGACCCCATTTTCCAACGGGTTTCGGCTGGAGGTGAGAGGAGATGGTGGGAAATACAGCCTGCAGCTCACTTCCTGTTGTTTCCAGCCCGGTGCTGTGTACGTGCAGCACATGTAGGGCATCATGGCTGAGGCACACTTTACACTAACAGCGGCACCGCCACCCGTATGTCTCCGGTTCAGCGCAACCCCCATCACTGGACTCAACTGCCGCATGAGGACTCATTTTCCTCCGACGCTCAAACGTGTCACTTTGACTCCGCCCCTGTGGAAATAGTGACTCTTCGGCACCTGTTTTCTCACATGGCCGGGCAACTCCAGAACCTGCTCTCTCAGACTATTTTTATTCCTCTAATTGATATGACATTGCACCTCATCTGGTTTGTCGATATTATTGATCAATCCCAGGGACTAAGCGAAGGAGACGAGAACAAAAACATGTTTGCTTGTGTCAAGGGGAGGCCGTATGCAGTGTGGGCACCTCTGGGATATTTTGTCACAGCCCATCTGTACCGTCCTGGACTGAAAAATGGTCACTGCGTGTCAGGCAATGACCAGGCAGAGAGCATCCATCAGGCCAATTCCTGTCCACAGACCAGGGAACCTGCACAGAAGCCCCAGCTGTCGCCACACACCTGCTGCTCCTCACCTGCCTGTAGGTGACATGGAGTTCAGGTGATGAACAAGGTGGCAGCAGCAGTGGAGCAGGACTCACTACAAGCTACCGACATTACTTGTCTGACACTTTCCTCTGAAGCAGCTCCCAATGTGAGGTCTGAGTACTAAGCTACTTACTCTGACTTGCCCATTTACATCTTGCAGCAGAGTGAGTTTTACTGTATCAGTTCAGCATAAATACCACAATCAAGGGACTACTACTTGTTTTATAACCTGCATCCTTCATCTGTTTCTGAACTTAGCCATCTGTCCCTACAGAGTAGAAATGCACTGTTTTCCAGGTACTTTATGTACATATTTTGCTGACATTAATTCACACTTTTGTGGAGTCAAATGCTAAATTCAGGCAAATCTATTTCTTGGGGCTCCTCATCAACGTCCTGGTCAAACTCTAGAGAGGGCCCTCATCTCAGTGGTGAGTTTCCATGGCTCTCATTTTTTCCCCGTCACATCTCTGAGGGGGGGGTGGAGGGGCTTGAACTCTGGACCGGTTGCTCGCAGGGTCATGGACAGAAGAACCATGGTTTTCTACTACCAATGAACATCACAGTGACAATCACCACTAATTCTACGAACATCTGCCATTTTCTCACGGCCTTATTATTGTCACTATGACAGTTTTGATCTTAGTACTGTGACTAATATTATCAATAAGAATAATAAAAACAATGTGGTGGTGCAAGGTTGAACCCCAAGACACCTACATATGCTTTCTCTGGGCCACCGGGTCCCCTCCTGTGCAGGCACCCATCTGACCCACCGCCACTCTGCTCCACAGACAGCATCTGGCTCAAAATGACGCCACGATTAATCCTGACTGCCATCAGACCCTCAGGCCTGGTGGGCAGGTGGAGGTGAACCAACAACAAGACAGGAGAATGCACTTTTTCTCTTGACCATTTTAGAGGAAAAGTCCCTACGAGCAGGTCTCCCCTGCTCCTCCCTATAAGCACTGAAAGGGTCATTTTCCAAAATGGCCTTCATTTAGCGGAAGGCTACATCCCTATAATTTTGCTTCTATCTTCACCTCCCTCCCAGACAGAGGAGCTGCACAGAGTGTGAGCAACACTGCTGAGTGCTGACTGTGGATACCACATTACTGTGGTAATGTTACAGAGGCCTGCAGCAGGACACTATTAATTTTCCCAGCTGGACTTCTCGAAGAATAATGTTATTTCACTGTGTCACACATGTATTTTTTATTATTATTTATCTATTTTGTCTGACAGTAACAATTTGCAAACAAATAAAATGATTTTCACCTTCATGCATCATGGTAACTTTTACTGTATCAATACAGGTTAAGCATCTTGCACAACAGCAGCGGAGGGAGTCGTACCTGGGGCCTTTGGTTGCACGGGGATGTCCTAAACACTGCATCACCTGAGCCTCAAGTGTACAAAGACACGCGGTTGCAAGTTAATTACCTGGTAACTGCAAAAGTAATGATTTACATTACATTATTTAGACTTTATTAGTTATTCATTTGAGGGCAGGCTAGAATGACCACGATCAGGCAGCAGCCCATAGGGGCCAAGTTTAATTCCTCCGATGTAGACACCCTAATCACTATGTAGTATTGGATTTAAACATCTATTATTTGAACTGTTTTCAAGAGGAGTTTCCCTTTCCCTTTGAAGGACACCCCCCTCGGTGGGACTCATGCGAGTCTCATTATTTACTTGCACACATTTGCAGCAGCATCGCCCTCCAGCCTCCTCATCTGATGAACAATTACATGCACAATTACCTGGATGCTGTCAGCTGCCAGGCATTCGGCCTGCAATCATCCCACAGGTGGGAGAGCGGAGAGCAGCGTTGCTCCTGATCTATGGTGCAGCAAAGCACCAAAGTGCTGTTTAGGGCCCGTGTGACTAAATCAGTGCTGGAGGACTGTGGGACAGCATTCTGGATGGAGTGAAGAGCAGAGAAGAAGAGAGCCAAACACGAAAGGCGCTGTTGTGAGCCTCCACAGGAAGGACCGCACCCGCGGTGATGAAGTGCTGCTAATAAGTGTCACGCTGTGCACGCCGCCGGGTTTCTCATCCAGCTCAACACCACGCTCTTCTCCATGTGACAGACGCTTTTGTGGGAAATTGCCAAGCCTTTCCTGTAGCCCTACAGGACCCCCGGCTCCCGCCCCCATTTCACTAACAGTTCCTGACCAGCAATGACTTGGGGAAGTGTTCGTCACCGCTAGTTTTTCCAAGGCACAAAAGCAAGGAAAACAGAACCACGAGCTTATTTGTCACAAGGAGAAAAACACACAGCAGGTGGATCCACCCCAGAGGCCCCTGAAAGACACACACGAGCCCAACTTGAGGGAAGGATCTGAGGCTGTAAAACAATGCAAAGAAAACTCACAACCCAATATGGTTCCCTAATCTGGTACTTCTCATTTTTGTGGCCACCATGTTGGATCCTAGTCTGTACCAAATACAGAGTACCAACTATCAAGTGGGCAAACCGGCCACAAAACAAACCTGCTAAGAGCAGTGGGTGATGTCCAAGGCCATGACATGCTCTGACCTCCACAGTCTGCTTCTGTTAGTGCTCCCATGTTGCACTGTGCCTCAATGTGTACTGAAGCCAGAGGAAGCATCCCACCAGGAGGAAATAGAGAGGCTGCATGATCAGCAGGGCAGAGGGGGCCTCATGTCTACTTCTGTCCCCACAGGTAGACCAACTGGAGAGCCAACAAGCAACAGGCTTATGAAACATATCGTTGCAACGATTTAATTCTCTGTTAAAGGCGCACTCTGAACCATATGACCCCACATGAGAATGGGAAACAACTGCTGCGGCCTATGACAGGAATTTCCTTTACAATAACTGCATTATCCATTCATTCACTCTGAAGGAGGGACATTTTCTCAGAGTGTACAGGAATGCCAGCACTGGATGAATAACAGTGCAGTGATTTGCATCGAGACCTGATCTCACAGTCAGTCGAGACACAGCGAGCCGGGGGAGCTAAGATGGAGCTCCTAACCAGCGCACCCACTGCCATGCCACAGCACAATTTAATGGCATTTTAAAGACTGTGCACACAAAGGCAGTGGCTGTGCGATGAGCTGAACTTCACAAAGATTTGGCTTAATCGCGATTCACCAGCCAATGAACTTAATGGATATTGTAGCACAAAGAGCTGCACACACCTTAGTAGACTGACGTGTGACTGCCATGGAGGCCCCTTCGCATTCTGGTTACATTTAATCATGGAGAAAAGACCACTGGTTCAGTGATGCTTGAAGCTGATGGATGAGAAGATTTCCACAGAGTCTGCGATCATGTTGTGCTCGTATGAAGACAGCTTGAGATCACAGGGCAGGTGGGGAGAGTTCACTGTTTAGACAGACTCGTCCATTCGAACCTGAGGCCATAAACGTTGCCTAAGGTGAATGCTGTCTATAAGGACAAAATCAGTCACTGTGGGACAATCTTGTAGCTTTCAGCAAGATCAACAGATTTATAAGTTTTTCCATAAGAACTTTCAACACGGGAAGGTTAATATCTAATCGGCCTGTGGAACTTATTTCAATTAGCAAATACCTGGAATTGCTGCTGTGTCACAGAGCGGCTGAGAAGGGACACAGCAGCCGAACGGACCACCCGGGATTCGGTGCGTGCGTCCGTGTGATCTGGGGAACATCGCTCTTCTGAGCGCAGCGATCATGGGTTCCTGGCCCATCCTGGTTCGCATCTGACAGCACAGGAATGGAGACACACAGGCAACTGCACAGGCCTGCAGAGTGGGGCATGCTGTTTGTCAGCCCGGCACAGGCAGGCCCGCCTCTCGCCCCCTTCCGCCCCACCTCCGTCTGACGCCGTTTCTCAGCATGTGGCAGATGGAGACCTTCCAACATCAAGCCGTCCCACCGGGGATCAGTATTTATGTGCATGCTGATTGCTCCAGTGTGCTATAAATTGCTGTGAAAATCATGCCATTATTTTTTTTGTCCGAGTCTGTCAGTATTCTGAATGCTAATAGACAAAGTGTTTAATAGTCAGGGAGGATAGCAGATGTCTCTACCCAGAGGGACGTTTCCTGGGCACAGGGTACACGGTACGACACAGGGCTGCGGCGCGGAAAAGGAACGTGCGCCCAGTATGTGACTTGGAAGAAGGAGATAAATAATTCTAATGATTTAATGATGCTTTCAACCAAAAAAAGCTGGGAAAATAGGTTACTGAAGTAGCCTTTCAGGTAAAGTAAATCCCTTTAATCCTGTCAATGACATACAAAAATAGCCTTTTGTTGGATGTAAAAAAAAATATTTTTGTGCCACTGATGTCGCTGCTAACCCGAACACTAGCAGGCTAACAACAGGCTATTTTAAAGATGGACGTTGACATAAAGAAATGTAGTTACGCTCCCAGGGCTGTGATTTATCCAGTCAGGAAGAATGTTGCTCCAGCAAAAGAGGAGCAGAGGCTCCATTTCTGCTCCTTTTCATTAGATGTTCATGTCACCTGAAAGCATCTTAAAATGGACAGAGATGAGAAAGGAGTGGTGGGCGGGGGTTGGGGGGGCTGCCGTGAGCAGAATGAGAAGCCAGCAGCTGCACACCCACTCACACCCCCGCACCCCTTCGCTCGGCTCGGCCGCCTGGATTTCCTCCAATCTTCTCTTTTGCCAAACGCCAAATGCCTTCCCGAGCTTCCCCTTCGCTCTTTTATAGTTTCATCTTTAATGTTTCATGTCGCTTTTCCATCCACAGGGTGTGTGTGTCTATATATACAGTACACACACACACACACACACACACACACACACACACACACACACAAGATAGACTCTGTTTCAACACAAAGTCATAAAGCTGCAGTAGAAAACAGCTTCCAAGGCCCCAGTGCTGTCTGCGGTGAGGTGGCTCCACCCAACCGGCCTAATGCTGCTGGATCTTGGTGTCTTGTGGCTCTTGAGTGCAAGGACTGGAGGCAAATTTAAACCGGTGGCATTTGGAAAGAAGGTGTCTCAAGGTTGGGGAAGGGGATGTACATTCAGGACAACCACCCTCCATTTTATGGGGAGGTTTGAGACAGCAGTGAGCATTTCTCTAGTGCTCAGTTCCCTTCATGAACATAGAAGACGTGCTGGCTGGGGCTCAACGAGACGAAAGCATCTAAGATCATCTGTTTCAGAGAAAGACGCTGGATCACATGTTTTCTGTTATCATTCTGAACACAAAGCCTGTTCATAGCTCCTGTTGAACCTTCACCTAATCCATGTCTGTCAACCAAATGCTCCTTTCCACAGATGGCTGAGGCAGCTCGGAGGAAACAGCGCTGTCCCAAGGATCCAGACATCGAAGCGTAGCTACTGATGGCGGGAGGATGAGGCTGTCAGCGAAAGGTGTCACACAGTATCAATGTAATCTTCCTTCACCTGCGAACGTGCTGATGCACCTGTCTGTGTGCCGCACCGCTGCGAATTATGGGGAAAAGGATTTGCATACCATCTGCGCATGGAGCTGCCGGCTGTAGCAGTGCAACGTATCACTGTGGCTTGCTCTCCTCGGGGTAACAGCTAAATGCTTTCAATATCTTTTAAATGTTTAGGTGTCCTGGAAGCACAGAAGAAAGATTATCTTCTTTGCTCAAGGGAGCATAAAATCCTTCCAATTATCATCCTTGAGGAAAGTTTGAAAACATTCCTGGAGAAGGCGATGTGATTTCTTCGTGTTAATCCGTCCTTCATATTGCCTTTCAGACACTTTAAATGCTTCTCTCCAAGGTTGCACTGTAGCCCTGCTTGAGACCCTTAACACACAGTCTGTCTGAATCAGTATTACTTTTGGAATCCCACCTTCCTGCTACTGGGTCTAGCACACGCCTTCCAGGAAGATTACAGAAACTTTTAAACACGAGAATAATAAACGTACTCTGCTGCTGAGTTCACCTGACGCCAAATCAGAAATGGATTTATAATGCATTAAAAACCACAAATGTCCTTCCCAGAGACTTGTAACCCAGTTGGGTTTGAAGGATTTTCTCTCTTGGTAGCAAAGGTGATGACTGAGGGGCCTTGATGCTCACATGGGGAGCAAAAAAATCCAAAAAGAGTTTAAGGAAAAGGATGAAAACTGGAGTGTAAAGACTACCATAGTGACATCTTTTGGCTTTGAATGCAGACCTATAACCTTCCATTGAGCTGAGGCCAGCTCTTGTTGACCACAGCAATAGGGTCCTTCCAGAAAGTTCTATTCTCTGCATGTCTTTATATTTAAAGGGGTGTGTCAATTGTCACTGTGACCGAGGCCATCCATCTGGTTGCTGCTCATCATCTTCTTCTTTATCTTTCATTAGTTTTCCCCTTCATCACCACCTTCTCACGATGTGTCCATTATGATAAGCACGACAACCTCAGCCCCACCATTTGTGCTTCCATACTGGGAAGTTCTTCTTTAAGCCAAAATCTATCCGTTTTCCTCTCTGTCCATGGTGTCCTTAGCAACAACTTGAGCTGGAACAACCCATCGATAAGACCAAGTCATGTGTCTTGCCCTTCCAAGGATGCTAGTGGACCACATGACTGAGTGGTCAAGTAGAAGCAAAGCATGTAGAGTAGAAGTGACAGGATGGAGGCAGGAATGTGCAGAAGTGTCCCTGGGCCCAACCGTGAGCAGCCCATTATCCCAGCAGCTATGGCCACTTAAACACCGGAGGCAAAGTCTCTCTGCGGGCAATTTAACGCAACGCTGGAGAAGTCCTGTGCTGCATTTAGCCCCAAGTCATGACAGACAGTTGTACATGACACATGTTTAGCATGACGGAGCACTTTTTACAGCAATGGCCGCACAATAAATGACCAAACAGCTCATTTTGTGAACTCTGTCCACTTTCCCACCACCCCTTTGCTGTTCACCATCTTTTGTAGCACCTTTCAGTACAGCAGCTCTTTAGGCAGCAAAGACTTTGAAATCAGGAGGTCACTTAGTGCCACTTTTTCAGTGACTTTTTATTATTTTTATTTATTTATTTTGTAGCTGAAAATGTTGCACACACTTGTTTGCTGGAAATTATCATTGGCAAATGCCAGCGAGAGCTTAACAGAGATTTAGCAGTCTCTGAGAGCTGCTTTCTGTCGTGCCTGGATTTAGGTGCTGTAACTGTGTGAGTTGACGCCCTTGTTTGCTCTGTCACAAGGAGTGCGCTTCTGAGTTGTGCTACACAGCTAAATGCCCAGCGATTCTTCCTTGGACATAAAGACAAGCAAGTCCAAAATAAGTGAACTGGCCTTTCTGGGTGTGGCATCTGCTTTTTGTCTGCCCTATGGACACATTTTTCCCCTCTGACGCATTTGACCAAAACTTCACCAGAATTAGGGGGTGTGCATAATGTGCAACTGTGTATTTGTACAGAGTGTGTATACACACTCCTCAGCCCCGGTCACACAGCAGCATGTGGTGTGTGTGTAGCCGCATCACAATGGCAGCAAAAGGAAGGGCGTTCCCCCACAACACACACACACAAACAATAACCTGATCACCTTTGCGCCACAGTCAGATGGAGTCCTGAGCCAGAAGCCCAAAATCCTGTGTGTGAGTGGCAACCAGCGACTCATCCGCTCCTAACAGACAATGTAGTTGCACTCAAACCACCACTGACATCCCGCTGCCTCTAAAACTCACAGATAAACCTGTTAGTCAAGACCACACTTTATCCTGCCGCCCAAACCAGATGAGTATGTGGCAAATATACCACTTCACGCTGTCAAGGATAACTGGAGTCACTGGAACACCTTCAACAGTACATGTGGGAGAAATGCATTTTGTCTCTTAAAATCCCACAGTGTCAAACCATATGCATGAAATTATCCATAAACAAAGTATCAGGTATGAATTAAGGAGTTTGGTGACCCCCCAGTCATGACACAAAGAAAAGAGCGACTTCGCCTTGAAGATAAAGCAGCTGCACCGGTGAGCGTCTGATTCCAGCCGCCGTGGAGGCACCTGGCAAAGCCATCCTGCGACCGTGAGCATCTGGAACAGAGCAAAGGGAACAAAGTTGATGTGGACTTTTTGAGTTGCTGTTTGTAGAGGGTGTGCAGAATGTGAAGAACAGAACAAAACTTCAGCTCCGTGCAGCATGGGAGCACTGAGCTCAAACAGCGAGGCTTTAACAGAACTGATTTCCGGAGACAGGAGGAGCACATGGTGTCTGCTAAACACTGCTGCGGTTCCAAAAGCCCAGCTCCTCGGTGGATTTCAGTGGACCCTGTCCTGCACAATGCAGTCACTGAGCTTCTGATCAGACAGCATTAAGATTTGTATTCAAGCAGGGAAGGATGTCATGGGGGGCCAGGAGGACAGGCGGATGGGATCAGGCATCAGTTTGGAGGACCAGGAAGAGACGGAACTGCTGCCAAGCTCCTGCACCCAGACAGACTCAAGCATACAACCAGTTACACAGCAACGCAAGGTGCCTCCTTCCCCGAGTCCAACCCTGCAAACGTTGGTCAATGTGTAACGGCACAAAAGTGAATGTAAACAGAAGACTTTATTTCTGTGAAAATCGAGATTGCCAGTGTGCATTTACTCCTGTGGAAATGTGTTCAGTAGCACTGCGCGGCACCTCTGCGGAAGTAATTTCCACTGTCTGTTAGCCTTTCTCTGCTTTATTTCCTCCTTTTTCTCGGGAAAATAATATCTGGCCCTGCAGTCTATTTCTCTGCTGATAGCTTGCGACCCTGTCGACCAAGAGACAATTTCTTTGAATCAAATGTAAGTTGCTGAAAAGGCGGGTGTCAGCTAGGGGTTGAAGCCAGCCTCCCCAGGTTGGTTAACCGTGACTCAAGCACGTGAGACATGCAGCCGAGAAAAATTGCATTTTAGTCTTTCCCGAGTAGGACTCCGTATGGGGCAAAATATGTTCACCCCAAGGAGGAAAAAGATCAAATGTGACATAAAGCAGCCAGATGTCGGCATAGTCCCAGTCACACCTGGCTATTAGTGGCTCATGCTGGATAGCTGCTGGGACGCCCAGGACCAGGACCAGGATAAGACGGGAGTGGGGAGGAGACCAGGCAAAACATAAAGTGAAACCAGTGAATGTCTACATTTGGGACAACAGGAGAGAAGACAGAAGAGGAAAGAGGGGAGTCAGAAAAATTACGCTGCTGTTCTGAGAGAGTGCCGAGCTTCAGTTGCCAGCAATGTGGACTGCAGCGCAGCCGGATTTATGGTATGATGTATAAGCAGATAACAGTAACTTTGGCTCAGAGGGACACTGTGGATCCCACAGAAGTTCCGTAGTTCCACAGATCAGTATTTTTTATTAGTGGTATCAGTAAGTTGCCCACAGCTAAGCCACTCGCACCGACTGCCCCATTTATACAGCAGGGAAATGCTTACAAGGTTCAATCCTGTGTCCCTCTGGCTGCAAGGCAACAGTCAAACTACCACAGCACCATCTAAACACATGAGAGGCAGTTTCTACTGTGTATGAGGTTCCAGCTGGGGCTTTAGAGGCCATGAGGAGATAAATCAGTTGAACGCCAGGCAGTTTTAGCATAACTCACGGTGATATTGTTGTTCTGTTGCTGTTCTCCTGGCCACCTCCTCTCCGCTTCTTCTCATCTGCTTTCCTGCCTGACACACAAACAGAGAGAAGGCGCTTTGTCTGTGTCCACAGCGAGACGCTGAAAGGAAACGCTGCTGACAGGCCGGATGAGAGCAGGCTTACAATCCGCCAGACGCGTTTTAACTGCTGCTTCTCTTGCTTAAACAGCTCCCGGGGCTGGAAAAGCCCTTGAGCTCATGAACATCCCAGCACCCAGCTGCTTTCTCCACGTTTTCATCAGCTCTGCTCTCACCCTCACCACTGACATAAATGAACGGACCTGATGTGGTAAACAGAGTGCTGTGGTTGTTTGACCAGTAAATACAACCGGACAAAGAAATGTTGATTCCATCATCACCCTCACAGACTGCTGAACACTCCTCATTTTACCACGTTTCCCCTTTTACCCTGAAAAGCAGCAAAGCACAGTCAGCTCTACTTCCTGCTCTGAGGGTGTTAATTACAGCGCCCTCCGGAGGGGGGTTTTTCCTGCAACGGCCCTTGTTGCTGCACCACCACATTGCATTTCCACTGACATTCAGCTAAATCAACAGGACCTTCAAAATGTTACACACTTATGAAAGACAGCAATTTAATTATATTCATTTTTAACCTTTCATTTTTTTTCCCCTACCTTGCTGAAGGCAAGTCTCCTTTCCGCCCTGCCTGTCTAATACATGTCTACTTGCATGAATGTCACACACAATTGAATTTGTTTCTTTCCAAAGGGCCACCATGTCTTCAGAGTAAACAAGCCGGCGGTGAGGAGGAGGCCAAGATGGAGCCGTTTTCAGTTCTGCTCCTAACAAGGCCGATTAGGTAGCTGAACGTGACGCATCCCACACGGCTTAGAGTGAAAAGATATTTGACTCCAACATTCGAGAGATGAAGGAGTCACACATGGAACTCACATGCTTTGTGCGTGTTGGGGGAAAACAAAGGGCTGTCATTCCCATCCACAGCGGTCAAACATCCAGCATAACACAAACTGGAAGGACATTTCAGCCAACAATCAATGGAAGAGTCAAGTGGAGCACTGACTGGATGGGGATGCTGATCTGCAGGAGACAAAACTGCAGATCCACAGTAGGAACCATAAGGACACTAAAGCATCAGGTAAGTACAGAGATACCATTAGAAAAACCGGTGAATGGGCAGTTGATAAGAAACAGACCATTGAGGCATTTCCTGGACTAGAAAAACAGAGAAACTGGAGGACGTCATCTCATTCAGAGCAGGAACGGAGGATGAAGATGTGTCTGTAATCGTAAATATAGCCCGAGCACTCCAAGTCAATCTTTCGCAAAGGTGCTGGCTAAAGTCTTGCTGCCATCTGAAGTGAAACTGCAAGGTACAAAGTTTTGACCACCTGAAGTTTCTGAAAACACTTTAGTTCAGCTTCCAGTGGGGCTTTGGGGGCTGGGAATTAACCTGAGCCGGAGACACACACTGTGGACAAATCTACTTTATGGGCTTCGTGCTCTGAGAAACCAACATCTGACTGCATGTGGAATTCTGCTCCAAAACATCATGCTCACTGGAAGTTCACCTGTACAACAAGGCCGCCCGCTAACGCACACCTTTGTGATGTTGATGCTGTGTTGGAGTGCTGCCATTTCCATGAATGCAAAGGTGTATGACAGCCCAACTGGGGTTCTAAATGTACACTGATAGTGAGGACATGTTTGGGGGGGTGTGTCTTCATGATGCAAGATCTTTTCATCTCTGTCTTCTGTTCTTCTCACTGCTCCATTCTGTCCTGCATCTTCTGGCTTTGAATGATGCTGCTCCTGTCCTCGCTCCATGCTTGTCAGTCCTTTGTGAGCATTTCCCAAGATCCTTGGTTGATTCCAAGGCATGTGCACAACATCTTCAGCATCCTACTAGCCTCATTCCTCTCCTCCTTGAGTTCAAGCTCCTGGAGCAAAAGTGCCACAGAACAGGGGCTTCAGGAAATGTTCATCAAACATTTGCACAACATGGTAACTACAGTGAAACTGAGTCTACTTCAGCACTGAAAAATGCTATGTATGCCCACCCATCAGATTTCACAATTTGGGATCCTTTTTTTGGCATTGGACCTTCAAGCTCCTTCACAGGCTGCTCAGGAAGAAGCGATTGAGGTTCCTTTTTTGGTGCTGGTGGCCTCTCAAAGTTTCAGCACTGGATAGCAGTGAATTCAGCAGGACATCCTGGTCCACCTTGAGCTCCGTGGAAGGGTTCATGCTTTGTCTACATATGATCTCATCAGAGTTTTCACACATCACTGTATAAGTGCAATAAATTTGTGCGACACTGCACATGAAGGTCCAGCACAGAGACGTTGTGCAGGGGAGTGCAGTGTGTGTACAGCTGAAACACACACTGCTGTCTATTGCTATTACTGTTTGCTGAGTCCTATGAAGCTGGGACTGGAGGGGATTGTTGTTGGAAGCTGACTGCCGACAGCAACATGGCGCTGTGTTCGCTGAGCTGCCTGTCAGAGTAAAGGGGCTTCAGAAAGCAGGTTGTTTTTATACAATACGGAAACATGGTCTAAGTGCAACTTTTCAAACCGGCACGTTACTGACTCTGCAGTAAATTCCCTCCAGTCTCTGTAAAGAGGGTGACGCCGCCAAAAAACCTTCTTATTCACAGAACAAAAAAACAGCGGCTGGGACCCAAATGGGACTGGAATAAACAATGGGATCTGCCCTGAGCACAGTCTCAGAGAACAAACGGTCTGTCGGCTGCATCCAAACACGGTAAAAGTACCATACCACCTGGTGTCTGACTGCACCCATCACGTAAAACAAACGGCTCATAAAAACAAACTCTTCGTACTTTTGGCTCTATAGCAGTGGAACTTTCTCAAAACACAGGGTACCACTTAGCGACGTAACCCTGCAACCCCAAGGTTGTCTGTTTGAATCCCAGGCCCTACTGGTACAGCAGAACAAACTACACATGCAGCAGCAAAGAAACTGAGTGAAAATAATCGTCCCTCCTAAAGTCATTTCCTTCTGCTTTGCAGGGGTGGAGAGAAGCATCTGGACTCTGGCTTTGTTCAAATGGGAGTTGTATGGCTGGACCCAAGAACACAGTAAAAACAGCAAAAAGTCATTTTTCACCCAAGATGAAGATGATCTGTCAGGCTGCAACTACTCATCGCAGACATGGTGCTTTTCACACAGCGAAACAGCAGACAGTGTCAGGCACACATGGTTGGACTTAGGCTGATCTCCTCTGAGCTTCTGCTGTGTCTCTGACATCTGGTGATGCTCGGTCAGGTTTGGAAACTCATGAGTGAAGTGCAGCAACACAGCAGCACTTGAATACTACAAGGCAGTGAAGGACTTGGATTAGTTCCAGGTCCTGGAGAAAAAAGACAAGGCCTGTTGTAGAAGCACTGAAAGAAACACGACCCTAGTGTTCCTCTTGGCAAAAAGTTAAGCCCTTCCATGCTTCTCTTGTCTTCTTCTTGTCATCATGTCACATGACACTGAGAGGGAAGCCCTGCAGCAAAGTCAATCTTTAGGTGGGTTGAGTCCTTGAGGATGAGCAGCTTGACCTCCTACTTTGGACAGTGTGTGTTTTACTCTACAATTCAACACACCTCAACAGCTACACATCATTGCTGTGCTTGGCGACCTCAGACCCTGCGCAACACTGAGCCTGATGTGTGTAAAGCAGCAAGTTTTGTTGCCAACTGACTTGACCGCCGTGGAACATCACACGGTGACATGGTGATACAGTGCTGCTGCCTCCACACACACCGCCCACTTTGTGCTTTAATCTCATAATTAAATTGTGTTATTTAGGATAAGAATGCTAATTAATTCAAAACCTTCAGGTATTCTTTCGGTTTTTTAATATTAATTTATTTCATTAACATCAATAGCAGTCTAAAGAGCTAAGATTGTGCCTCGGGATGTTGAGGCTTGCTTGGTTCAGCAGCATATAGCACTCTCACAATAGGCTAATAAAGAGCAGCAGTGCATGATGGGTAGTGACATGCTGTGCTCTTTGCTGCCAAGTTTCTGAAAGTAAACAGATTCTGTTGGGGAACAGAGAAGAATAAAAATGATCAAATACACAATTTCATGTGCAGCCCTTTCTATTTATGCCAAAAAAGTGGACAGAAGTTTTTCTTTTCTGTTCTTCGTGGGGATGGCGTGGCTGAAGGACGTCGCTGAGAGCAATTTTTACTCTTATTATTATGGAATATCACCTTGATTAATTCATAAATATGCCAACAAGAAGCCATGTATTTGTTCAGGTGTGGTTTTGCATCAGGGGATAAAAGGGGGAGTGACATAAAAAAAATTAATCGAAATTATATTTTAGGATTATAGCTGCAAATTACATTTTTCAATTTAGGAGTTTTGAATGGCTTCTAGCACAGGAAATAGCCATTTTTTACAAGCCGACAATAATGCCTTTAAACGTAATTTGTTCATTTGAGAAAATCGTGTTTGCAGCAGCTCATTACTCATGCTGTTTTTTTAGTGAAATAAGCAGTTTTCCTGCCGACTAGTCCAGAGGCTTCCGCAGTATCTGAGACCCACGTCACCCCACGTAGCCCTGCAGGCTGCCTGCAGTTGAGCCTCCACAGAACCTGCTGTGAATACACAGCTATACTCAGGACCACTTGGGCTTGTGGGGGTCCCGGATACTGAAGGACACGAATGGAAAGGAAATGTTGGGTTAGGGGTTAGGGGCGGAGTCAGGTTGGGAAGAAGAGCAGAGCAGAAACAATTCACTGTAGTCAAATTTCAACCAGTCGCTCTACTGCAGTAAACCAAACATCACGATTGCAGACATTCAATAACTTCTGCAGATGTTCCCAGAGCTTATGGCTGTTGCAGCTTTACACTTTAAAGATCCTTAGGCAGCTGCTGGAGGGATGTGAACCAACAACATGGTGGTGTCAGACATACAAGCTGTGCTCTTGTCAATTCTGTGTTTGAATTGGAAACTCTTCATTTGTTCTTGATGCTCTTTTACTTTCTTTGCTCTGAGTTATAGAGCACTTTTGGAAAAAACCTCAAATGCCTAAATCTGAGTATAAGGTGACTAATGGGGTTACAAGCATTTACACAGCAGAGTATTCATAACAGAATAATTCAGAACTGGCACCTTGATCCTGGGTTTGACAATACTGGTGAGAGTGGGATTTGAACCAGAAAACTTCAGGCCATGAGTCTTTAAATGCTGCACACCCTGCTGCTCAGACATGACTTTTACGCAAATGTTTGGTGGTCCAGTTTCCTGTGATGAAGGACCTCTCCTGGACCCACAACACAACCCACCTGGTGAAAAAGGGACAGCAGCATCTCTACCTCCTGAGGAACCTCATAAGAGCTGTACTTCTAGCCCCATCCTCACCAGCTTCTACAGATGTGGCATAGAGAGCATCCTGACCTTCTATATCTCATTCTGCTTGGGGACCTGCACTGCCCCTGACCAGGTAGTGAAAACTGCCCAGTCCAGCACCAGGACTTCACCATGCACCACTCAAACCACCAACAGCAAGTGCTGCGTCAGATGAGCTCACAATATCACCCTCTCCACCACCTGTTTATGCTGCTGCTGTCCAGAGGACGCCATTGCAGCTTGTGGACCAACGGCACCAGGTTGAGGAACGGCTATTTCCTGCATGCTGTGAGCCAGATGAATTCTGGATAGAAAAGGGACTGACCAGCACCACCGCCACTGACCACCTTCCTATCTTTGTGGAACCACAAAAAAACAAGTGAATATTCTCAGTCCATACCTGCAATTGAGGATTGTACACAGCAACATGGACCTGGACCTGCCAACCAAGACATGCTACAGCCTTAGGGGTCCTCGTGGATGTGAGACTAAACACAAAACCTCAGGGTGACCTTCCAACAATCATCTGACCGTCCAAAGTCACGTGGCTCAAAACACACGAGTCCACCCACCTATCAAGTGGCAGCTGAAAGTTTCATGCCCTTGTGAATGACAGCAACGTAGACAACACCTCATGGAGGGAGGAGCCAGCAGTCCTGGTGACGCACTGAGCACAGCAGAAAAGTGGATGTTGCTGGGGAGATGCGGTCTGGAAAAGGACATGTCCACTGAGCCTATTGTGAGTTTGCTCACGTCATTAAATGAGGACACAGGAAGCCATAAAACATAACCTTGAATTTGACTGAGACGGGAGTTCAGGTTGGAGCTGTAGGCAATGAGGGTGAGCTTGGTGACAAAGACCAGCCTCCCCCTTCCCACGATGCACTTGGACCACTGACACTGTGGCCTGTTTTGCTTTTGAAGATTACTTCTTTCAATATCTGTCAGGGGACCCACTTTTAGGTCACCCAAGCAGGGAGAAAGGGGAGAGCAAGCTGGCCCCTCTGGGCACCGCCGCTGGAAGAGAGGGCTTCCAGCACACAGAGGAAAAGCAGAGCATGCTGGGAAATTAATGAGGAGCACAGCAGGGTGAGGGAGGACTGCTGGGCACAAGCTTATTGAGGGAAATGTCCTTTATGAAGCACACGAGGGCCTGTGGTGGGTTGCAGACCACCTGGTTCTCGTGGGCTCTGCTTGCTGTGGACATTGGACAAGTGTGACCTTATGGGCATCATCTGGGTACGTAAAAGGAGAAAAGATGGGGTCTTCAGCCCTAACGTGAAATAGTTCTGTGGCTGTGACCTTCTGCTTTGGGACAGTTTCACTCACTCGTTCACTGCTCCTGTCTTTCCCCCCGGTTGGTTCACTGTAGAGCTCCAGAGGAACGCATGAGCCAAGAGCTGAAGCTAATCTCACCACCTGCAAGTAACAGTGTAAAAACTGAGCAGAAAATTCAATTGTATGGTATACCTGAGAATTATACACATTTCAGCATAAAAATGTGTATCCTGCTGTCCAGCAGGGAGCCCAAATGGCTTTGGTGACATTAAAGTTTATGATACTGAATGAGGAGGCGGAGCTCCCAGGACAGCCATATCTATCACAAATTATTTAATGGCCTGTGGGGTTCAGCCTGTTTAAACAAAACTTTGTTCATGCTGCTTAGCCGTTCACACAGCACTCAACGCATTGGCCTGCAACCACTCCCAGGGACGGACCTGTCTCTCTACTGCCCCCTATAGGACAGGGACTGAGGTACTGTGAGCATAGGCAATAAAAAAAAAGAAAATCATAGTAAAAGCATGGGACAACCACTCTACATGGCAGAGCAACAGCATCTTCTGGAGCACAGATTGAGTGTGGGTCACCCTGGACAACAAACCAGGATCTGCAAAAAAAAAAAAAAAAAGAAACCACATGGGAGTTTGTCCATTTTTGATGAGAGGACCATCTTCATCAGCGTTCATCTCAGTAAGGATGAGGCCTTGTTAGTGGTAATAACTTGTGACGTTGATGCTGTGTTGGAGTGCTGCCATTTCCATGAATACAAAGGTGTATGACCTTTTGGGGTTCTGAATGTACACTGACAGTGAGGACATGTTTGGGAGGGTGTGTCTTCATGATGTAAGATCTTTCCATCTCTGTCTTCTGTTCCTCTCAATGCTCCATTGTGTCCTGCATCTCCATGCTTGTCAGTCCTTTGTGAGCGTTTTCCAGGATCCTTGGTTGGTTCCAAGGCATGTGCGCAACATCTTCAGTGTCCTACTAGCCTCATTCCTCTCTTCCTTGAGTTGAAGCTCCTACAGCAATATCATCAGCTTTGTGGAGAGCTTGATACTGTGGACATCTTGTACTTAGGACTGCAGGTTAGCTTTAAACATACAGGCTCCTACTTCATCTTCCATGGTGATGCTGCAAGAGAGTGTGATTTCAAAACATGTGAATTTGTCCCCAGCAGCGAGGCAATGGCCACTGACATTAATTGTTGGCTTGAAGTTTTGCAGCAGATGCTGGTTGATGCATCACCATGGTCCTCACTGTACTCTTGGCCAGTCTAGAGTTGTTGCATCCCATGACAATGAGCTCCAATCTCTGCTGCTTCTTTGTCTCCATAGCGGCATTGAGCAAAAAGTCAGCAAAAAGAAGGTCAAAAGTCTCATCCTTGTAGACCTTCCTGAAGACCTAACTTTCTCTTGAGTTGAACAGCTGCCTTTCATTGTGATATTTACCGAGGCACTCAGTCCTGCAGGTGTCCATCAGCATGGTGGAGATTATGAGGCTAAAGAGGGTCAGACCAAGACACACACACACACACACACACACACACACACACACACACACACACACACACACACACACACACACAGGATTCATTAACTAAGGTCATCTGTACTTCCATTTAAAGTACATTGTTTGACTCAAACTCATGTGAATATGTGGGCTATGAACCCACTTCCTTTCACTGTAAGAATTTAATCTCAACCTTACTTCTGGCTCCACTCTACTGTAATTCCAACCCTTAACTTGGGCAGAACCCCTAGAGGAGCAGCTGCATTTTGTTCTGGAGGCGGAGCTTCGTGGCAGCGACAAATGGGAGGAAGATGTGCACTTGTTAGAAAACAGAGCTCACTGCCTACTGGAGAAATGTATTATTCATTCGGTATGTTAAATATTTATCCTTTAATGAATTATTGACACAAACACAAAACCGTGAAATTAGGAGGAGGAGGAGGAGGAAATTACTTCCCTTGGTCTGTGTGGAAGAAGAAAAACTTTCAAAAATTCAGTCGCCCTAATGTTGAAGGAAAATATAATTATTTCTTAATGTGACTTGGTGACGACAGCAGTGAAAAAACCACCACATTCCCTGTCACGGAACCCAGCACCTCCTGCAGGCTGCTGCTCACACCACATTTACATTCATTTATCAGATCCTTTTCTCCAAAGTTCAGTGCAACTCAGAGCAAACAAAGTGCATCAGCAGCAGATAAAAAGTTTCAGACTCAGGCACAGGGTTGTGTGTGTGTGTGTGTGTGTGTGTGTGTGTGTGTGTGTGTGTGTGTGTGTGAGAGAGAGAGAGACACCACCGTGTTCCTGGTTTACATCCCTCAAGCAGCCCCCTATAGGAGTGACATTCAAACAGCAAAAACATGACAGCAGATGGGGTTTGACGCATTTATGCAGCCGGTTTAGGAAGGACTCAGCAGCTCCGAAGGACACAGGGAGTTCACTCTACTACACTGGGGATGAAACTAGGAACCTGCAGGGTTTCAATTCTGGACAACTTGGGAATGGAACCACCAAGAGGCCCAGAGATGAAAGAGCTCAGCAATGCTGCTGGGGCATCATCCACTTGTGGTCTTTCAGGCTGTATCCTCAGCACTGAACCCTGATACAGGAGCTACAGAGACTCAATGGAAAGACAAACTCTGGTTTTACACAGTGGTCCGTTTAACTTGTTTGGGTTTATTTTTCTCTCTCTTTCTGTGTGTGTATGTATGTGTGTACTGCTCCCTCCTGTTCTTGAACTGCACACTTTTCACAAACTGACACTTGCATTCAGCAGCTACAAAACTTCATCCAACTTCCTTGTCTGAGCGTCACAGACACACTTCCTGTTTAATATTTACACAAAGGAGAGCAGCGCCAGAGGGTGTCAAGTGCTGAAAGGGAGCTGCAGCCCTCAGAAACACAGCGAGCGCTGCCTGCTGCTGCACATCTGCAGGGGCAGCTCCCTGAAGAGCATCAGGAATGACGAAGCACAGTGTCAAGTGCTGCATCCGAATGGGAATTGCTGCACTTTGGTGGGAAGAGCAGTCACGTTCTCACACTGATCACTAGGCCTCAAACTGCAACCAGCCATCGCAGGGTCACGCAACTTTCCACCTGCCTGCACAACTAAAAACCCAGTAGGTTGTGTGATCAGTTGATGTAAATCTCTCAGTTGCCTGACAGGCAGCACTGGTGTTCATCCACTGAGGGAAACGCACCTGTGTGGACCAGACCTTAGTGCAACACCTATTAGTTTGTGGTTCAGGTAGTTTGCATGTGACACAACCGCACTGCACCACGGTGCCAGTTCTGAACGGAGCAGAGACATAGATTAGCTGTTCATCACCATGTTACCACATCCATTTGGACACAAAAGGAAAGAGGTTATCGGCCTTTAAAACAGCCCAGAAGAAGCTCTGTGGTTTGTGCAACTTTTTGCACCTTTAACTTGATGACTCATTTCAATTTTTAAGACAACAGTCCTGACACTTCACCTATTTGCACAGCTGGATGTTTCACTCAAGTGGTTCTGGTTGTGCGTCTTTAAGGACCATGACCCCAAACATATCTGAAAACATAAATGTGCATTTTTTTGTGAATTTAATGAGCTGCTTCATCACCTTCATAAACATTTTCACAAAATACAATAGTTCATTGTCCCAGATAACAAGGGAAACAAGTAAATATCCGTGCAATTTTTGCAAAGTAAGTGACAAAATTACGTGTTTTAGAAGTGACAGCTGATAATCACATGGGAGTTCGGTTCCAAACACCCTGGTGTGCAGAGCCATGTCTGCGGGTCACAGCCATCGCTGCGCTCCCACCGTGAGAGCAAGAATCTGAAGTCGTGTATAAAGCAAACCTGACAGTACTTAGTGACCCACAGCAATACTGGCTATGCACAGAATCCTGGAAAATGCAGATTTTTGCCACCATCATCATGCTGCTGGGCTGCAAGGCCCAACATCTAAACCTGAGTCCGGGAACAGCTGGGGCGTCAGTTCGAGGCCACAGGGAAAGCTGAGCGGCCTGTGCAACTTGACAGAATTTACTGTGAAATAAGTCCATTGGCACAGAGGATTGCTGATGTGTTTCCAGCTCCTGACATTTCAATATTCAATGCAATAAATCAAGAAGGAAAGTGTAAGGAACCTGCTCCAGGTTTACACCGGTCCCTCAGCACATGTAGGACACAAATGGAGGGCCAGGCACACTGATCTGCTTGCCCGTCCATCGCCTTCTCTGTATTTATATAACAAGCTATGTTTGCCTACAACGCAGTAATGGCATCATGTAGGTGGCACATCTGTGGCAGTGCAGCCAAAACACACGCGCTGCTGTCACCAGGATGGGTTCCTTTGCGTCGGCAGAAGCTACAGGGACCATGAATCATCCGCTGCAAATGACATATTTTCCGGACAGGAGGTTTGCGTTTTGGACAACCATCAGCGGTGATGTAACAGCTGCATCCTGCAGCATGACCTGTGCCGACCTGCACCACCGAGGCGTGTAAATGCCATTAGTCCCCATTAGACGAGTGCTCGGAGTGTCCTGCTGCTCTGATGGACACATCATGACCCAGCGCCACAATGGGACCCTGGAGCAGTGGGTTAGCGGGACACAGCAGTTGGGATAGTTAAGGCACAGGAGCAAGCATACACAACTGTGTGTAACAACTCCAGACTACAGTGTGTCCCGAGCTTTGGCCACCAACAGCAGGCACAATGGCTGCAGACACTGTCCCCCAGGGGGAGGACAGAAGAGTGCTGGTGGTTCACTTGGGGGTTCTGCCGTTGCAGCTAGGTGCAGAGAGAGGTGTGTGGTGCTGTGAAGCACCATGGTGTCAGGGTCAGCAAGCTGCGGTTGAGTCGCACACCACGGAGTATAGACAAGCCCTCACCGGGAAAATGCAATAAACAGTGCCGGCGTGCAGTGCTGGACAGCTTTACCCACAGTCCTCTCGTGTTCATCAAGTGAGATGTGTGGCAGCCAAGCCCACTGCTGGGACATCTCTGCATCCGGCGCTTTTACCCCACTGACAAAGCAGTACATCAAGGCATGAAATGAGTGAGAAAACCTGCGTTAAACAGCAGAGCCGGAGCTACCAGTGTGTGGATCCCGCTGGAAACAGAATTTATCCCTGCCGCAGACACAAGGTTCTCTGTTGATGAGGAAAAACCCAGGCAGAGAGAATTTCCCCAGATATGGCAGCTTTAAAAGTGACGCAGGTCGCCTTTCCCCCCAACAACAGACATGGCTTGGTTGTGAGATGAAGCCGTTTCCACTGTCCTTTAAAAATGTGCTCCTCAGTCCCCAAAGAGCATCGCAGATTTCCACCCCAAAATCTTGAAAGACCCTAAGTAACCTCACAGCTCATATACTGCTGCACAACAATACATATATTTTAAAAAAATTAAAAAAATGTATATATGTTCATATACATATATGTTAAAAACAAATCTGTAGCCCTCAACAGAAGTGAAAACAGCATTAAAGCAGTGAAGACAGTGCTAATAATTCCTTTGCATCATAAACACAATAGGGAGCAGAAACATGCAAAACAAATCTGATCCAAAAACACAGTCAACCAGTTCTTCTTGCAGGAAACATGAACGAGAGTTTAGCGTGCAAGTGAACGATCGCAGCAGCGATGGCAGGGCAGCTTTAAGACCAACGTCATTAAATCAAAAAAATTAAATAGTGAAGAATAAGAAAATACAAAACCAACTGGCCCTTCTGTTTTGAGAAGTGCAGAAGACAGAAGAGGTGGGCTGTAGTGGCAACTTCTCTACAGTGTTCTCAGCCTGGTGTAAATTTGTACATTTGGCCATGATAAGTTTCCCCAAAGCTACCTTGTACATAGCACAGCACCTGAAGCACAGGAGCCTCAGTAGGAGGGTGAACGCAGGTTCTCATCCCGCCCCCCCAGAGGTTCGACCTTTTTGCCTGGAACCTAGTGGACCTGGAAGGAGCTCAGTGATAATGAGAAAATGGAGTGGTGTAGCACATGGGCTCCCTCAGAATCGCAGCCAGCTAGAGGCCTCTATCTCTGCGGCACGTGCCCAACAGCCAGCAGCCTTCATCAGAGCACTGGCAAAGGTGCGGGAGACGGGCAGCCCATCCCCGGGGTGAAAACAGGTCACGGCCCGTAATGATCTGGTTCACGGCCAATTCAGTGCAAACATCTCGACCGAGAGTCTAAGAACAGGTCCTTCTTGTTTGGGCATGAGTGGCTCGGGAGAGACACCCGGGCACCTGCGCAATGCGGCGAGAGCCTTTCAGCAGATTCGTGTTTTCCTTGCACCCCCAGGATGGAACCGTTCCGTGGGGAAACAAATTTAATGAGTGTCTGACATGAAAGAGACTTTGGCGCATAGATGCGGGAAGCGCATGGAAGCCAATCGGAGCGCGAGGGCCGCGAGTGTCACCACGCTGTGTTTATTTCCCAGCCGACGCTCCTCGCTGCTATTTATTTGTGTCATAAGCTGTCTCTGAGGTGCAGGCGGCTGAGGAGATTTTCCGAGCTGCTGGAATCACAGCTCCCAGATGAGCAACTTGCCCTTCTGAAGGACGGGGGGGTGGGGCACTGAACAAAAACCCAATTTAAAAGGAAGATAAAACGATAATTAAGTCAGAGGTATAAATAATATGGACAGTGAGCTGTGGGTCACACTGTAACTCAGCTCTTTTGTGCCTCATGTCCTCCCGAAAATTCTGTCAATTTCAATACAAAAACAAGTTTCAAAGCACCAAAATGAGCCGAATATTTTTCCTGACACAAACACACTGCGGTGCCCTATCTGTCTTATTGAGTGCAGTAAATTCCATGAGGAAGACTGGAACAAAAGCCAGCATCCACAGTGACCCCCAAAGAAAGAGAGTCAAAGACCCTGATTTAAAGGGTCACGGCAGTCGGGGACTGAATTTCACACAAACATCACAATTTATTTGGTGTGAAATAAAGATGGAACCGAGCTCCTCTCACCCTGTACGTGGAAGGCAGCCCTGTGCTTTTCCTCCCTTGTCAGGGATCTTTCGGCTCACGGCTGCCACCTTCCAGAGCCCTGACCCTTCTCAAGTGGAGGAGATGAACCGGCTGAGCTGGGTAATGAATTAATGAGCAGTTCCATTCAGCTAGTTTCTCATTTCATTTGTAAACCTTGGCAGGACTCAATGGCAGTCAGTCACTGAGGGCATAGGGATGCTGCAAGGCTCTACTTTAAGGCCCATTCTGATTCTGCCCAGTGGCTGCTTCCATGGGAGTCAACCTGAGCACAGCCATGTAGATGTGCTCTTTGCCTGGTCCAACGACTGCTGTTCATGTCCCACCAGGACACATCAAGCAGAAGAATCTGTGCAGGGGGAGCCTGGTGACCCCCTGGTGGCTCTCAGCTGCAGGAGATGATAAATGGCCCGGCGAGAGGAGGTCAGAATGGGCGACAGGGCAATGCTAGTCAGACTGTGGTGTTGTGGGACTCGTGGTCAGCCAGCAGGTGACAGATACAGCATTGCGTCACACAGCTCTTCTTCGCACGATACACTGCATCAGACTTCATGTTGAAGCAAATGCGATTAAGGTGCTTCAGCTTTGTTGCACTTAAGAGTTGCCTTCATTATGGCTATTTTCATAGACCAAGTACCAGACACCCGACACATAGGCCAGTGCGGGCCTGCTGGGAGAGCTTTTTTCCAACCCAGATACACCACCTAGTTGTAGGAGCAGAAGTACCCGAGGTGTCAGCAAGCAGTTTCAAAGAAACTACAGAAGTGAAATATCAGAGATAAACCGAGCAAAGGCTGAGGCCCACCTCCACGTGTACAGTGTTTGCTATTAATAACCCTCAACCTGCTTGTCTTTTCAAACGCAGAGCACAGGCTGCCCATAATTCAACGTGGGGAAAAATATAAATGATGGCACCTTTTAATGCCGATTTGTACAGCAACACTGAAATGGTTTGTACAACAAGACCATTTCGTTTTATTTCAAATAGATATAAACAAGTCTCATTCCTGCGTCATATTTCCGATATTAAGCACAATGTGCCGGGGAGCGAGCGAGAGATCAATAGCTCATCATGCAGAAAAACATTAATTAAAGCCCTTCAATTCCAAGATCTCGGAGAATGAGACAGCAATGGGATCTCCACGGCTTTGCTGAGCGCTGCGTGTCGGGAAAATGGGAGGCGAGGGCTTCGTGTCACCGAGTGGGGATGCACTGGGGGAACGGACCCCCATGTCACCCCCGTGCTTCCCCTTAATTCAAAAAATGTAATTTGAAGCCACTGAACTGCACTAATTTCTCACTACAATAATGAGAGACTTTGTGGAAAAGTAATTGAGTGTGAGCGCAAACATGCGTTTAATGACTTTGGTTCTTTCCCACAGCCATACATTGGTCTGTCGGGCATTCTGCACAAGTCCTCCAGGGGCCGTGTGGGGCTCATCTTCTGAACATCTGCTCCGATCAGCCTCCTTTATATTACACGTGTGGGTAAATGTCTAAAGCCCATTTAACACCTTTCTGTCGAGGAAAGCATTCTGAGTGCATAAGAAGACTGTAGCAGCGCTGCAGGGTAATTCCTTCCAGCTTTATGTGTGGCTGCAGCACATCAGGAGCTGGAAGTTCACAAACCTTCAGCTTGGACACGTCTCTTCAGGTCAAGTGACATTTTGAACTGTTTCCCCATCACACTGTGCACTGGGGTCCTGCGCTTAGTGGCACGCACACTTCGTGGAGCAATGAGGTTGGTTGCGCGGCCCTCGCACACACTACACACCTTCTGTTTTCACGCTTTTCAGCGACTACAACACACAACTTCGTTTTACAGTTTGCAAAAAATTAAACAGTCACCCTTTTTCACTATTTAAAAGGCAGGATTTTGAATTAATTGCTCATGGCCACAGAGACCAATTTCTTCCAGTGAAAATTCTGCAAATTATATAATATTATTGCAGAATATTTTTTAATAACAAAGAAGCTCTTTGAAGCTGGATTTGAAATAGATCCCATTAAATATTGTTTAATTTCCTTCAAAAATATTTTTCCAAATTGTACAGGTCATAAGTAGAATAAAGATGCTTCTGAAACACAAAAAAAAAATCATTCCAGCAAATTAACATGATAATCATTCCAGCTCCTACATGACCTGTCTCTCAAAATAAACAAAAAATAAACAAACAAACCACAGCAATGGGAGTGAATAGGGAGGTTCCTGGCACGCACGTAACCAACTCATCCCTGAGCACAAACATGGGAGGGACATTGTGACCTAATCGGGCCCCCTCCCAGCTTTACGAGCTAAGAGGTCCTCAGTGATGCTCCCCAGTGCACGCTCCACACCTCTGCCCAAAGGGCACAGCATTGAGCCCGGGCTCCACATTTGGGCCACATAAACAGGACATAAGAGAAACAAAACTACAAACCAGAGACAAACTAAGTGCATTGTCTTGTTAATTCTGAATGTTGGCCATTTCACGCACTTTTGTGTCACGGCAGAAGGGATCTTTACTTAATTACAGCAATGGATGAGAGGAACCACAGCTGCTGTTTTGGTCACTGGGCACAAGGGAAAAGACCACAAACACAACTGTACATCACTATAGAAGAAATACTGTCAAAAGCAACATTTTCTCTTGTTTAAATGTAAATCAACTAAAGCACTTCGAGTTATCGTCAAACAGCTAATGGAATAACTTAATTCTGACTAACAGAACACAGCAACGTAACCACCTGTCCTGTGGGTGTGCATGGGATTAGCACCCGCAGCCCTTGAGGAAGCGGCTTACCTCCAGGGGGCACAGCTGGGCCTTTGTCATGCTGTCAAACCCCTGCTTGCGACGGCGCCGAGCTCCAGGGCGGGTAGCATCTCAGGTCACTGTGCTTTTTATGACGTGCCAAAGACATCCCATTCTCCCCTCGCCATAATTCCACTAATTACTGTGGCAACAGAACATCCTCAGCCCCCTGTGGATGGGTTTAATGGGCACGGAGCTCGGCGTCTCAGGCACACCGGATTCTTTCTGGGCGATTTTCACATACTCTTTGGGCCACTTCAGCGCTGGCTCATTGACGTCTTAGGGGGCTTCGCATTTATACAGAAATATGTCATGTGGCTTTTGTGCTGATGGACGGACACGGGCCACAGTGTGAGTCTAGCCTAGTCAGTGGTGTGTTCTTTGGCCTAAAGGCCTGGCGTTGAACACCATCAACCGTCCTCTTCCTGCTGCTGCTGCTGCTCATGCTACACATCCCCCAAGTTAAGCCACTAATCAACCCACATGGGGTAAAGCGGTGCTACCAGAAGTGCTGAGTGCTGACCTGCAGAAGGTGGATATCGATGGTGGCAAATCAAGCAGTGAGGGGTTTGCTCATGTCCTCAGGATCAGATCTGCTGCCCAGCTAACATGCACACAGAGGCATTGTCCTCCAATTTACCAACCACAAACTTTTTCCAGGTGTGGCAGTGAACGTCAAGCCACTGGAGTGAACGTGAAGAATCAGAGACTATCAGGCACGACCAACTTGTCCTGCCATCCAGCTTAGCACATTGGTGCAAAGATGTACCAGCTCCACACATCACTGCCACATGAAGGGCCCCTAAAATAACACCTCATCCTCCCAGCAGGAGAGAGAAATAGCTTCATGTTTTCCTGTTGTGTGGGACCCGAGCAGGAGGTGATTCCAGTGCTATAGCCTGGTACCCAACAACATGGCAGGAACCTGGGGAGAGAAGGTGCAATTCCTGAGAGGGAAAAGGTTCTCCACTAGGCAAGCAACAGCCTATGTAAATTCCACTTATGAGAAAAACACTTAAGTTTGTGAGTTTTTATGATGTCTTGTTGGGTCTGCACGCAAGAAGAT
The DNA here is from genome assembly GCA_018136845.1 of Heterotis niloticus. Taxonomy (NCBI): domain Eukaryota; kingdom Metazoa; phylum Chordata; class Actinopteri; order Osteoglossiformes; family Osteoglossidae; genus Heterotis; species Heterotis niloticus. The sequence continues at coordinate 9,344,695 of CM030893.1, forward strand.
CCTTGCCTTTGTCCACAAAGCGTGACTAAAGGCAAGACAGAGCTGGACACTGTCACACACAAACATCCCCTGGGATGAGCGTTGCATGAACGTTTCAACACAGTACTGTAGAGCATGCAGTATAACCAAACTGACAACTTCTCACATATGAAAGCCCTAAAATGTTCTTTTGCAGACCACAGCTTTTTTACCCACTGTACATTTGTTTGCGTCCTTCAGCTTTGCTACCATCACGTCCCAGGGCTTGAATGCAGACAGGTTTATGACAACTGGACTTAGTTGGTCCTCTCTGCAGGTGGTCACATCCCTGCGTCTCTTCCACTCCACAATACTACAGTCAACAGCCACCTGTTTGTCACTGCGATCCTCTGGTCACGTTTCCTTACAGAGTTTAAAACTGGGGCAAGGAAACTGCACTTTGTGCTCTCAGTGTAGTCCAAACATTCCCACATGTGGCCTTATTTTTTAAACTTTAGCACCACCAACAAAACTGATTTAATCTACTGTGCCTCTTCTGGAGCTACAGCTTCAGGTGTGGGATGATCATGTTATCTACAGGATGAGATGATGAGGTCCTGGGAATCACCAGTCCATATGGCAGAGACCAGTGGTGCCAGTGATGCAGAATTAATAACATGAAGTCAAAATTTGTTTAGCATATATCAATAATAAATTTACACAGTCATGAGCACGTGAAATTAGGGGGCCAGGAGGACAGGAGCTACAGGCACTCAAGGTGAATCACTGTTGTGGAACCTTGTTCACTTAACCAAATAGCAAACCCATGAGGAAATCTGCACCATATGCCTAGTGTGATGTGTCTACAGCAGACCTACAGGTGGTCAGTTCCTAGTGGTCATCCCCCAACTGACCCTCAGCTGACCCAATGTGTCTCAGGAACTAAATGGGGGGCAGCAACTCGGTTCTTGTTTTTGTTCTGCCAGGTCTTCAGTGTCTCAAACTGGCTGGCCTAAACATCCTCAGACATTGTTACAGCAGAAGGGTTGTTGAAGAGGGGTGGTGGTGACGGAGAATAGGAGTACGTGAGCGATGAAGGGCAGCTCCAGCATCAGCTCTTGACGGTTTGCTTCCCTCGCACACACACCCCCTTGTGCCCCTCACGCTGGTCTCAGGTGTTACGGTTATTGTTTTTTTTGGCGGGGAACCGTGGTTGTTCCTATTTGCGCAATCTCTCCATAGGGATTCAGCAGGTCCGCCAAAGCCAGTACGGGATAGGACCAACAGCAGATGACGTCACCCCCTGCAAGTGCTTATCTGCGCGGACCACCACGGAGGCAGCGGCAGCAGCTTTGTCTCGGTCGTGTTTTGTGGTGTTCTATGAAATTGAAAATAGCGGGGATTGTGCTGTTTGCCCTTATTGTAAAGTGTTGGCACCGGGGAGTGTCCAATCCCTCGGTGTACCTGGCGCTAACACTCTGCGATCTATTGTACATACAGTAAGCTAGAAACACCAGGCAAAGTGACGGTTTTCCCACCCCTGTATTGTTTGGGCGAAGTCTTTAGTGTTGGTCAACAGGGTTTTAGTTTGTCTTCTGTTTTCCTTTCTTTTCGGGGCCCACGTCGGGATGTCCATTTTGTTCTGTTTTGGTCTTTGAGTTGGGAACCGCCTATGCTACGTAAAACCGTTTGGCGCCTGGTTCTTTTGCTTGTTTGTGTGTATGTTCTATATATACTTCCTAATTCGGTTTCATCACTCCTCACTGAAAATAAATTGCACTTTGTTACTGTTAAAATTGGATAACTGTGCCGTGTATTGGGGTTTGTTTTTTAAAAGGGGTTCTCTCCTCCCACCTGCATTTTCTTTCTTTCCCTTAAAATGCTACGATCCTTACTGCTGGTCCCCTAGCCGACGAGCCGGGTCGTAACACAGGGCTGACGGTCGGACACACACAGCTCACCTAACAGATTTCGCCAAATATAAACCACAACTCGAGTGGATAAACTAGTCTTCTCTTCCTCTGTCTTTAAACAATGATGAAATTCATTATGAGGGCTTTTGGGACCGACGACACTGTGCGCATGGAGGAGGACGTCTTTATGCACTAAAAGCTTTTAGCGGCGCTTCACATTTGCAGCACTTGGGGAATCGCACAAAAGATCCTTTGGAAATCCTCCAGGGCCTTGAATGGGAGGGGCTGCTGGTGGGAGGGCGGGGGGGTCGGAAAGCGACGCAGTAAACTAGCTGCGCGCTAGCAAAGATGGGGGTGTGCTGCGATACCAATTACCGCCTTTCATGGAGCACCACTTTGCACGCACTTCCAGAAGGAACGTTCACCACAAGTTCTCCTACAATAGTGTAAAGCCTGGAACAACAATGAGCGAAAGTCGCCTGAGTGAAGACAACGCATTCAGCGACAAACTGATGTGATCATGTTACTTTTGTCTGCTGCCTTTGGGTTGTGCACCCACAGATGGAGCTCAGGATGAGGACCTTACATTGTACTTGGAGGAGTGAAACGAGCAAAATCCTGGAGTTCAGCACCGTTTTCCTCCACCCAGCTCACCTGCTAGAGATATTCACCAAAGCAGTAATTCCAAGGTTTAATATCATCCAACCATCAAATTGACACCCAGAGGCATCTTTAGAAAAAACAAAGACAACTGGAACTAAAGAGTCAAGTTTTAACATTTATGAAAAGTTTGTGGAAGAGACAGGGCTGCCACCCCTCAGCCTGTTAAGAAAGGCAATGACATCATGTTTCCTTCCAGTGTCACAAGGGCACTTTCCAGAATTTGTATAACTTTGTACTTAACCTTAGACAGAGAGGAAAGGGAAATAATGCTTTTAAGGGTTCACTGTCTAAATTGCACTCTTTAATCCAATATAGGGGCCCCTAGGTGCCATCCCTCGGCAAAACAGCCTTGGGCAAGGTTGCCTTCTGTTCCTGGCAGGCGCCAAAAATGATATTCCGGCAGCTAGAGCCCAACTCGAGGCACTTCAAAGACCGCCACGCTTCAGGTGAACATGGCTGCTGCACGATTGATGTGCCAGACTGCTTGTCTTGGTCGATGGAAGAACAGCAGGGGGTCTGCAGTTCAGAGCGAGAGCTGAAGTCGGGCACATGGGGGCAGATGTGTTTGACATCAAGTCTTCAGAGCATTAGTTGGAGGAACTGAGAGAATTGTCACAGAGCCGCCCTGATATCAGGCCATAACTATACTCATTATCACTTTGTTGGAACAGAGTTAATGGCAGTAACTTGCGCTGCATGCATCCAGATGTTTCTGTGACCAATAGTGGCTGAGACATGAAGTGGCCTTCCTTCTAGGGGCATCCAAAAGATGGAGTTTGAGACACTCATTTATTCCCCCAGAATGACCACTTCTCCAGCTCTGTGCAGTTACATAAGTGGCATAAAGGACCTGATTTAGACACACGCAGATTCGAGAGCTCTCAAAAATAACCGGTTACGACCAGCTGCCATCTGTGCCACTGTTCATTATGTAGTAAAATATTAATGAAGTTTGTCAGGAGTTCAGTTCAAATCAAAACTGTTCATTCTGCTTAAGGGTGAACAAGTGGAAATTAGCATCAGTCACAGCCACGGGTCAGAGACAGCGAGATGTCAGTCTGGCTTCGCTCCACTTTCATGCAGTTTACTTCTTCCTGGATCCACTGATTCCTGACAGATGTTAAGTTACTCCTGCAGCCTCTCAAGTGGACAACTCAACACGGTCAGTCCACAGAGAGCCAAACGCCGTCAGGTTGATGGATGTCTCCAAATGGTTCAGCTGAACGCCACTCTGTTTTGACAAGCCGTGTGCAGCCTTTGCCATTAGAAACAATTCAAATGTCAGAAACGTCCTGCTGAAGATGCCTTGCAGACATACATCAGGGCCACAGATATCGACACTTCACTTGGGTTTTTTTTTTTTATTCCTTCAATTTATATCGCTGTCAACAATATACACAACTTTATCCACAGAGGGTATAGAAATATGGTCTGCAGCACCGGATCTGATGGTAGTATCATGGGGGAGCACCCATAAACCAAGTGATCATTTGGCTGTGCTCTAAAACAGTTTGGGGCTTCTGAAACGAGTTTGGTTACTAAACATGTCTGTTTACATAGCAGCTGGTGGTTCAGTTGGCGTTTATTCTCTGTTTATCGTTGATGGGGTATTGTTAACATCATGTTTCTATGGAGATAGCGCATCGCTGGCCTCCGCCAGTCCCGCTCATTACCAACAGACGGCAAACCCAACAGCAGGAGAACCTGTAATCGCAACACCCAGTGCTTACGACATTGTCACCCTGTGGGAATGATTTGATGTAATGCGAGTATTTGGTTACCGTGACTATAAATGAAAAATCAAAGTGGAGCACAGAGAGAAATGAGGCCCAGTGTGAAGCAGCTCCAACCTCAGGGCAGTTCAATGGACCCACAAGTAGATCAGACAACTCAGATGCACGCTCTGACTCCCTGCCAACATGGGAGGTCATGACAACTTAGTGTGGTGGGAGGGAGAACCCCAACGGTCTGACTCGCTCAGCACCTCACAATGCAGACACATGCAGTTAAAGCCAGTGTCTGGGGGGTGCACCTCAGTCAGTGCCCCAGAACACAAGAAATAAGCTCCCTGATGATGAGAAACTAACATACGACTACTTTCATTCCATTATATTTGCCATGTACAGCTCATCTCTTGTTCTGCTGTGTCTGCGATGGACAACAACACTGACAGAGAACAGAAGCAGCTGGACACATTAAGCACCTCTAATGTGTCATCCATCTACATTTGCAACCATTACTGACACAACTGAAAAGTGAAATTAGTGGCGTGTGCAGGTGCATGGTGGTACAAAGAGTAGCTTAGATCGTTTTGGTTCGAATCCTGTGGGGCTTGTATGGGCTCCCTTGTATATGTGGGGTTTTCTTCTTGACCAGGACCAGCTGTTACAAATAATGGGTGTATGAATATTACCCCCATTTATATGTACAATCTGCATGTGGGTCCCAGTGTCCACTCTTCCCACCTGTCCCACACTTTCTGAATGATGATGTCTTCAGCAGGGGAGAGAACTGCCCTTTTGCCCAGTACTGCGCACAGATATTGCAGTTTGGGGTCACAAAAAGCTGCCTAAGGAATTGTCACTAAACCTGCACAGTGTAATGTTTTTTTGTCATGAATCATGATATCTATACAGGGGACGCATTTATGCCTGTTTTTACTGCAACATCTCTATCCTATCATAAATACATTTTTACTTTTCTTGTTTAATGTCTTCATTCAGTATTCGGCTAATCTGAAATGAGCCCAAAAAGACACTCAGGATACAACAAACCGTACACAAAAAGGTTATTAATATTGAATGAAAACCAAGAAAATGAGCAGATCTAGTTGGACAGGGACAACAAGTAAACAAGTTGAAACATCAGCAGTAAAATAGCTTTTCTGAGCACCGAGGCACAACTGTAAAGTCGCTGCGGCAAAAGCAGCCTTTTGTACCAGACAAAGCGGCAGGAAGTAAGGGGGTATGCTGAGGCCTTGGTGATTCTGTACAGTTAATGCAAAATAATATTGTACCACACTGCTCCTAAACCCACTCTGCATCAAATTTCTCCTCTGTGTCCCCCAGTCAGCCCTCCACCAGACCCACTCTTAACCTTTCCAGTGGTATTTGTCATCTGGTGCTCCACTGGCCATTTCAAGCATTTTTTTTTTTTTTTTTTTTTGATTTTGGCCGACTTGTCCCCCCTGAAGGGCTGAACTTTACAGTGCTATTTGCAGATCTTGCCTGTGATGGGGGCTGCACATTAAATTCAACTTGTCAAACAAGATGCATGCCTCCCACCCATCCACTGTCCCCTATGTCTCCACACATACTGCTGGTGTCATCAGTTGAGCCATTCCATCCACTGGCAGGGACCCCCAACTCCAAAGTCACATCTTTAAACATCACACAGTTGAAACACCCCCCCCCCCCACGGAAATGCTTTGGACCCCACACTGTGGGCTCCAAAATAACTCGGCAGATCAGTTTTACACTCAATGTGTGTCTATTCAGCCCCCAAAGAGGATTCGAGTCACATGAAATGAATTAGCTCTAGATTCTGAAAGATTAAACAGTCAGCTTATTTTCACAATAAAAACAGTAAAAAAGTTGGTCTGTTTAAAAATGATTGTTTAACTCCAGCTGAGATTGAAATATTAAAGTAATAAAAGCATATTTTGTTGGTGTCCAGACCCAGCGTGGACACGGAGTGGACAGATGTCCCATCCTGAGCCCCGATAAAGCTACAAGTCACATGGGGCACAGCCACAGTTGGAGTAGGGGCTACTGAGAAGACAGCAGCACAACAATACTGTTTGATTACAAAAATGCCAGAAGGGTGGTCCAATCTGGACAGAGAGCTAGGGTGGTCCGTGGTCCTTCCCTCCTGCAGGGGACAGGAGAGATGCCAATGACCGGTTCCTGCAGAATCCACCATACTGTTTGTAAACTGGCCTGTGGCAGACTTACAGCAGTACAATGGAGGTGGAGAACAAACGGTGCCATTTTTTCACTGCTGTAAAGTTGAACACAGAAGAAGGGTCAGATGTTCCACAGCCACCTTTCTGTCCATGTCAGATTAAGAGAGCGTGTGGTGGATAGTGTGTCCTGCAAGCACCATTGTACCCAGACTGGGCCGTGATGTAGCGCCCCACAGTGGCTGCGCTACATGATGAGCAGGCAGCATGAGTGCCAAGATGCTCCATCGCACACAGCCTTATCTCCCAGGCACAGCTGAAGGAGCTCTGGTCCGGCCAGTTTGGGAAGCTCCCGCACAAACTGTGCTCTTCCTCTTTCTGCAAACTAATTTCTATAGTTTCACATCTTGGCTGCAGGAAGTTTCTCGCCACAAAACTACCACCAAAAACAAACATGACCCTGTTGTCAAAACACTGTGTTCCCAAGGACCGGGGAGCTATCTGCACCACAGCGGCTTCCTAGCAACATGACATCATTTTAGCCCCCAAATATGAACTAGATTGACATGCAGTTATATTCCCAAGAGTGAAACTTTTAGGGGTTCACCGACATCAGCGGTTTGGTCTTTCGGAAGCGTCCACACAGTCATTTCCCTCCAAGCCTGAGCTCTGAGCCACAGACTGCACCCATTGTGTGTGAGCAAACACCAGAGTGTGCCCATTGGAAGAACAGTCGCTTGTACTGCAGTGTCCATGAGGCTCCGCTAAATTCACTGCACTTCTCTTCCCTCCGCTGACCCTGCGGCTGCTGCACAGACACAGCAGAGTGTAGAGAAGACCTGCAATGGAGAAGAGGGAGCAGGAGTGCCCCCAGCAGGGTCATGTCAGAGCAGACAGGAGAGACACCCACGAAGGGCACAAGTAAATCAATTGCGGTTAAATACAGTTTGAACTCTGAGATGTGCCTTGACCTTCATGTTCCAGTTGCACAAGGTGCTTTCATGTGGCCAGGGAAGGGAGGGGGAAAACACATCTCAACCTGGAGCTTTTCCACCCCAGTTTTCCTGCACATGAGGTCAATAAACTGCCTTTGGACATGACTTCTATGAGAAACATAACTTATTACCACAGCTATAGCTATGGTGCAGCTCTCAGGCAACAGCTTCAAGTACTGGTTTTCATTCGGCCAGAAGTGGGATTTTGGTGTCCAATTCCATCTGTTCCAGGCAAAATGCGGCACAGCATCAACATGGCAAGATAAGAGCGGACTGGAGGAGACATCCCACTGCCCATTAGCCACAGCAGCTAAAGCCCCCCCCCCCCATGTCTTGTCCTCTAACAGGAGTGCATGCAGATGTACAAATCGTGTTCAACGCTGTGTGGTGCAGCACACACTTCATCACATGGCTCTTTGTTCTTTTTATTGTTTCGGTCACAGACACTGGTGGAAACGGAGACCCAAGCCCAACATGACACCCACAAGCCAAGGTTTCAGTGCTTTTGCTGTAGGTTCTCAGCCCCCAGGCACAGCTCAACCCTCTAACCCTTAAAGGTAACTGTGTTGCTATTGGCCCCAGACCACCATGGGGAAGGAGGGTGCTGGGACCGCCACATCTGTCTGCATCTGATCTATTAAAAATGTTGTTTGCAGAGAAATCTGAGCATTTTGCTGTCTGTTTGTTAGCTTCATCATTATGGCAGCAAACTGGACATGGATCCAGTCCACAAGGGCCCACAGGTTGGAGTCTGAGACTGCTCACAGCTGAGCAGCAGGCACCCACAAATATACTAAAAAAAAGTCCCTCTAAGGAGAAACAAAACGACATGGCTTCACTTATAATCCATAAAATTGGCCAGGAAAACACTGACTTGGTAACATAAATTCATTGTCCTGAATCAAATATTTAATTTAAGCTGCAAATTCATCCAAGTTAAAAGCATTAGGAATTCATTACTATATTTTATTTAGACTCCTATTCCTCCTCTTAGCAAAGATCCATTGTGAGAGCTGGAAACCTCACTGGCTCTTAACTTCAGAGCAGGTTAGCGGAAGGAGTTTAGGATCAGAGTCTCATAGAGCTGCTTCTCAAATGGACCTTGAAAGGTTTAAGTTGCCGTTATGGGTGGTAATGGACGATTCCCTTCCGGGGGATTACTGAAGGAGCAAGGGAGGTGTTATAACTCAATCAACTCCACTGTCATAATGTCGCTTTAATAGCTCCCCAGATCAGAAACACACCGCGATGTGGAGCAGAGTGCAGAAAGCTCAGCATCGGGGTTCACTAGCACGTGTCTGGAGGCTGCAGCAGAAAGAGAAGCAGACCTCTGCACAATCCCGCTGGTGTCTCCACAAACTTCTCAAATCTGAAGGCTTAAAACTGTACGTTTTACAGAGATCCCAAAAGCCATGGATGAGCCTCGAATGGGTCGGAATCTGAAAATCACAGTCAACGGTCAAGTCCGAGAATGCATATCATTGTACCTTCATGCCCAAAAACAGATTAAATGGGAATTAATCCCATATTTATCAGGTGAAACTCAGTTTCCAAAATAAACTTCTTCTTCTTCTTTCGGCCGCTCCCGTTAGGGGTCGCCACAGCGGATCAAAAGCTTCCACTTCCTCCTGTCCTCTGCATCTTTCTCCATCGCACCCACCACTTGCATGTCCTCCTTCACCACATCCATAAATCTCCTCTTAGGCTTTTCTCTTTTCCTCTTGCCGGGCTGCTCCATCCCTAGCATCCTTCTCCCAATATATCCAGCATCTCTCCTCTGCACATGTTCAAACCAATGCAATCTCGCCTCTCTGACTTTGTCTCCAAACCGTCCAACCTGTGCTGACCCTCTAATATACTCATTCCTAATCCTGTCCATCCTCGTCACACCCAATGCAAACCTTAACATCTTTAACTCTGCCACCTCCAGCTCTGCCTCCTGTCTTTTGGTCAGTGCTACCGTCTCCAACCCATAAAGCATAGCTGGTCTCACTACCATCTTATAGACCTTCCCTTTAACTCTTGCTGGTACCCTTCTGTCACAAATCATTCCTGAAGTTTCCAAAATAAACAATTAAAAAAAAATGCAGCTCATGTACTTTCTGCAGATACAGTATTAAGTGTTGGGTATCCCCCCCCCCCACTTTGTCTGCCAAAACCATGTTTGTGTGTTGGTTTTACTGTAGGTGCAGCTCCAGGTCTGGGTTCCTTCCCTCCTCCCTAGATGTTGTTGGCTTCCTCTGCAATTACGGGTTCAGAGCGTGTTGAGCCGTGTGGGGAATGCCAAGCGGGTGCCACGTGACAACAGGGAGACAAAACTGTGGCACGTTTTGCTGCAGCTCTGCGTTCACAGGAGGTGACAGGAATGACAAGAGGACTGGGGACAGGGACAAAGGCAGTGTGTCCTCAGCAGGACTGCACAGAGTGACAATGCAGCCCAAGGAACTTGTGCTCATCTGTGGTCATCACTTTCCCCAGCAAGAGAATCCTGCTTCCCTTTGGCTCCAGCTGCAATGGAACAAAATAAAGGCAGCCACAGCAACTGCACCCCATGACCGATTCAACAGGAGTGGTTGTGACTCTGTAACCCTCAGTTCTTCTGAGGCCCCCCTACCATTTCAGTGACACACATTGCACTCACTCAGTAGGGGAAAGTCTTCTACAGACAACACAAACAGAGAAGCAGTGGGCAACTCAAAAACACGAAAGAGGAATCTCTACTGTTCTCTTCCGATGCTCTTTCTACATGACTTCTAATCATTTCTGGCAAATTCTACAAACACCACGGAAAGTATTTGTCCAAAACCATCAACCACTAGAAGCACTAATTTCTGGACAGAAAGAGATCCTATTGCAAAGACAGAGGCAGCTCATCTCATCCCAGGTGTTCATCTTCCTTAAAATAATCCCATTATTGCAAGCACCAAACTGGCATTCTGGAATGCAGAGCAAGAAGGGGAAGGAAATTCACATCAGCATCCGGGCTCAGCTGAACAAGGGACAGAAATGGCAGCAGACATATAGACATGTTATTTATGTTTCAGATAATCTTACTGGCTTCACAGGGAAACGTGTCAGTATCTCCTCCTGCGAAACGACCTTTTGCTCAGCAGCTTCCAAAGGCCTCTCGGTTTCCCAGCAACCCCGCGTGAAAGGCTGCAAGGGTGTGGGGGAAGCAGTCAAAGAGTTGGTTGGACTCCCATGAATTGAGCACCACTGAAAACAAGGTCTGGTTCAGCGCTTTCTGGCTGTCTTCCTGGACCAAACATTTGGGCCCAAAAAGAGCCTCCTTAAGAAGCGAGAAATGCTCTGTGATGAGACATAGGCCCCTGTGAAGGAGACAAATGAAACATCGGCCCCTCGAGCTGCACGTCCAGTTTATTTGGTGCCGTCCGGCCAAACTGAACCAATGTCCCTTATTCTGGAATTGAAATGATGAATTGTTCCTGTTCAGCAGGGATTGCTGAGCAGCACTGGGTCCCTGTTTGACCACCAGCTGCAGCAACTGAAAGTGCAGAAATGGGGAAACAGGGGTATAGGAGGTATTTGCTTCTTGTGCAGTTGAGCTTGGATCTCACAACCACCTGGCCAGTGAGTTCTCTCCAAACTCTCTTTATGAACAGTTGGAGGGTCCACATGACTCCCTAGCAATAACCAGGCAGCATGCAGCAGCAGAAAGTTCCTGGCACAGAAAACTACCCAAGCTAATGGGTGGCCAGATGCCAATATTTGCATGCGTTTGTTCCTCATATTTGTACGGTCCTCAATAAGTGAGTAAAAACATTTCGGTTGCCAGGACTGATGGTGCGACCCGGAAGCCCCGCCTTATTTTAATCACAACATCTGCCAGAGAAGCCAGTTGATACCCACGGGCCCTCATATCTAGTGGAGATGGCAGGCACAATGGTGTGGCTGGAGACACCCTCTTAACACACGCCATCTAGCAAGGGTGCAGAAAGGAGCAGAACCTCACTGGCCACCTAGCACATCCCCATCCGTCTGCCTCGGTCCGCGCGACTGTGATTTGCGTCTCACCTGAACCGAGGGGCTTCCATCAAGCAGCTGCTCAACCTTCATCCATAGCACAGGAGGAACAGAGGAGGCGGCGCAGACAACAGCAGGCCCTTTAGTTGCGAAATACAGGCATCTCTGGGTTAGCCATTTAGGACCGTTTTTCACAAGCACTTTCAAACAGCTTCACATTTAATAGCCTTAATCTGGATTCCGTAAACACGGCTGCTCCCCATCGACTTCCTACATCTAAAGTGAACAAAAGGCCAAAGTTCCTCTCATTCCTGACACAACACAGCGCTTTATCCACAAGCCTGTACAGTACGTGCGTACAATAATCGCTCAAATTAATGTCACGTTGCGATCATTCTCTCAAACCATTTCACGGTTTTCCCCTGTAAACATCCAACAGCTGTAGATTAAAGTAATTTTATGAATCATGTTGCAGTAAAGTGGTAAAAAGTGAACAAATACTTCAGTTCCTTCTTTTCAAGGACAAGTTTAATAGAAACCTTTTTTTTTTTACCATTTACCAGTAAAGTAGCAGAGTATGAAATGGAGAGAGCCGAAGAGCAACCTTAGGTGACTCATAGGCAAGAACAAACCACTACGAACACATGATCAGGTAGAGTGTAAAAATCCAGCCATGGCCGCCCGAGTGGCCCAGCACCAGGCACACAGCGCTGTTGTCTGCACCACCTGAACAACACCAAGCTAAGTGTAAAAAGTAAAAATGTCTCTTTGTAAGAATGTGCTTGAGTGAAAGGGAACAAAGCTGCTGTTTAGCATGTAGAGGATGGAGATGCGGAGGTGAAACAGCACACAGTTCATCCAGAGGGAGTGGAAGCCGCAAACTGATTAAATGACCCCGAGCATCATCGTCCCTCCATGCCCCCCCCCCACGTCCATGCTGTCATTATTACCATGCGTTTTTTGTCTTGTTACTTACATTGTCTGTAGATGGTCTGTAGTGTGCAGTCACTTAACTTCATCATGTTGTGTTTCCACCTGCACCCAAAACCATACGCTTTGTGTCATCTCTTGGCAGCCGCAGGCTAAGAAAAGACCAGGATTCAGATGCACAAGGGCATAGAGTAGTTTGACACCACACAACAAACTCACACAATGCAATGCAGCATGACAGGGGCAAGCTGTGCTGTGAAGGACAAGATAAATTGATGTGAAGTATACTGTACACGCGCGCACGTACTGATGCAATGAAGGTCACTAAATGGCCATCAGATGATCTCAGATCTGTTCTCTGACTCTCACCTGTTTCTCATCTTCCTCAGTGGGGGGGGGGGGGGTTATGCAGTTGTTCACTGGCTGACTAGCAGCACCTGGGGCTTCTTGTTCTACTGTCAGAGCATGTGGTGGACTGCTATGGCCACAGTGGTGTAATATTTTACCACAGGGTCGTGGGAGGGTGAGTATGATAGCACCCTCTTGTGCCTGAGCTCACAGAGTTATTTTGCAGGTTCATTTCACTTAGTGCTGAGGAACATAATGCTTGCAGGACATCATCTCAACAATAGAACACAACTCAGCACAACTCATCAGAAGGAGGTGGCCTGCAGAACGGGCCTGAGTGACTGACACCTAAGTCAGAACTGACAGATACCTGTGCTGCCGCTCACTCAGGCTGTACTGAGACTTCACTGAGAAACATAGGTTCACTCAGGGCTGCCTGGAGACTCCCTGCTGCTGTAAACAGAGAGAAAATGAAAAAGAGATGGAATGAACTTTAAGACACTGAGATTTTGTAGCTACAGCATCTGCTCCAGATTGCCAGGGAGCCACCCAACTTGCGTACATGCGAATGAAAGTCACTCAGTGAATGAATGAATATACTAAAATATATTCATTCGGTGATTTTCAACAGTAATTCTGAAATGAGTGAATTTTTGTGAATTTGTGAAATTCTGTCATTTTTCTAAGAGCCATTGCAAATTAGTGATAAGGAAAAAGTTTTTTGAAAATTTTAAACATAAAAAGACAGAACATTATGATTTAAGTGTATAAATCATAAAAAAATGAAAAAAGTAGCACAGACAGCTCAGTAGTACCCTGATGCCCTGAGAACTCAATATGAAGTCAAAGGGCAGTTGGCAAGAGTGACCTCAGGCAGCTGAAGGTGCTCCTTGCTCCTCGATGTGTGATTCTCACAGTAAAATTTTACTCCCTCAACTCAGGGTAAATACCTTGCATTCAAACCCAGGCCCTTCAGATCTCAAAGCTGAGACTATAACCATGACACCACCTGATGCTGGCAGTTCAGACATATATTTCTGCTGTATGGATCTCAGCACCACTGCTGCTGGGGGCATAAACTAAACCCTGATCCACAAGATTGTGATCCTAACTGCATCCATGACTCGAGGACTGTAGCCTGCGGGGGGGGGGCTCTCACCCCCATACTTCACCCATGCAAATCCCCTATCATGCACGTTGTTCTTCAGACTGAGCATTATAAGTTACAAGTGCAACATGTACACAGATTATAAAATACAGTGTCATTCTAGGAGAGTGAAGAAACTGTAAAGAAGCAAAAACCACAGTTAAATGATGTGTGAAAAAGGCAGGAGTTAATTTTAATGGGCGACAATTTAAATGGCTTTTTAATACATATTCTTTCCATCCATTTAATTTTTATTACGTTCTGTTGTTTGGGAGCACAATTCAATTACAGGGCTTTGTTTGCTCATCTGTTCACGTGTTCAGCTTATAATCTGTTTGTTTCACATGTTTGGACTGTCAGCGCTGATATCGCAGGAGACACATTGAGAAATTTCAAGATGGACACAGTTTAGAAGGTAACCTATTAGTGGGTCAGCATGAATGGCAGGTGGCACAGACACAACACCATGTCACCTCATTACACCACCACATTGTTTAAAGCTCTCTTTCGCAGAGATGCTCCCCGTCCCAATCCCCCCTCCACATAACAAATATAACTTCACTGTGCAGAAAGATACATAAATAGTGCATGAGGCCAAACATGATGAAGAGATATGAGGGCTGCCATCCTTCTATCTGTTAATAAAAATACAATAGCAGTAAACAACCTAAAAAATACAGTGTTTGTAATATAATGTAAAAGATCAAAGTTTTATGATTATACACATTTGCAAGGAAAACACTGTGGGTTCAAACCCCACTTCTTGTTCCGGCTACTGAAGCATACTGACCCTAGGCTGCTTTAGTGTTTGGATGGGTATAAAACTGTAAACAGCTTAGCAAAAATATGTAATCAACAATTATAAAGATACCCTGTATGGCCAAAAGTGTATGGGACCCCCCCACTTCTAATGACTGAGCTGAGCTGTTCTCAAACACATTCTACACAATTGTGTGCTTCCAGCTTTGTGGCCACAGTTTGGGGAAGAAGCTCCTTTCCTGCTCCTGCATGACTGTGCTGAGTGGTTGAGTAGCTGCACAGAGCCCTGACCTCAACCCCATTGAACACCTTTTGGATGAACTGGAACGCCAATCTCTCGCCTGACCTCAATGATGCTCTTGTGGCCGAATGGGCACGGATCCCCAAAACATGGTGCAAAGCCTTCCCAGAAGAGTGGGGGCTGTTATAGCAGTAAAGGGGAGGGGATTCCATATGAATATCCATGGGTTGGAATAGGATGGTCAACAAGTACATATGAGGGTGACAATCAGGTCTCCACATTCTTTTGCCCATGTTGTGCATTTTCCCTGCAGGAATGCCACCACAAAATCATCTACATTCTCCAACCTGAGCAGTAAATTGGACTCGAACTTAATTATATGAATTCCTTTGTGATCTAGGCTGCATTAATAACAGGAAATTTTATATCATTTCACATCCTGTGAATTTTTATGGTTCACTGTCCTCTGCTGGATCTCAGTCTTGGCCCAGCTGGTACCGTGATGCAGGGAGAAGCAGTGGTCTGGCTGTCGCTCCTTTACCTCTGGGTCTCAGTGAGACCAACAGTGCTAGAACCTGCATCCATCTGCCCATAACCAAGCTGCTACATGGGCTCTTTCTGCAGATGAGGGTCAGCCAGGTGTTGCTGCTGCTCACGTGCAGCTTCTGATGCGACTCAGTAAAACAGTTGCATTTCCATTTGCCTCTTGTTAACTAATAATAATGTGAGCAGTAAACATAGGTGGAGGTGCATTCTACAGTGGCCTTCGGTTAATTCACATTAATACCGCTGTGTAGGAGGCGTTGCCACGATACATCTGAGATGAGCTCAGCTTACTGTCACTGTTTGTGCTACGTCAGCACCCGGTCCCAGCAGTGCCTTCTGCTTTATGAGGAGGAGCTGCAGGCATCGTGCAGTGCAGCACTGCGCGATCCGGTGGCGGCATTGTGTGGACTGCAGGAGGCCAGGCAGAACTCGGGAGAAGTTGCAGGGTCAACCCCCCCTTTTGTGCAGGGACCTTCATCAAGGTACCCTGAACTACAAAAGTAAAAATGACTGCTGTTCAAAAAGGTAATTCGGTGTAAATGGCTTAATGTTGTAGCTCAGTTAAATTAATAAATGCAGCAGGTGAATGAAAAAAAAATTTTGCAGTTGGTCTGGAAAATGTGTAACAGAATCATGAAAAAAATGGACATTCCAACTTTTAGCTTATACTTTCAAATCAGAAGATTCATTTGAATTTATGATTAACAAACTCAATTTTGGTATATTTGTAAAATACAATTACCTAATTCTCTTTCCTCCTGCATTAAAGAGCAATTGTAAGTGCTCCCTCCTGCTGTCATGTCAGTGACCCCCAGGCTCTGCCTTCTATCATGGCGTTTCTCTCAGGCAGGCTTCCCTCCAGGTCACACCTAGAAACAATCCTGGAATTTGATCCTTGAAATGTACATTGAGCTATGAACCCACTTACCAGATACCTGACCTGCCTTCATTTGCAGCTGAAGGCAAGGCCAGCAACCCCCCATTTAACCACCATTTTTCAGAATAATGAGACCTTTTGTGTCCATAAAAAATAAAACACAGATTCGTCCTGAAAGGCAACATCACTACTAACAGCTTTGTGTGATTTAATTTATTGCTTACTTATGGCAATAACTGCTTTACAAATGATTCCAATAATTTTGTTAGACAATTACCTTGTTAGGCAGTGTTCTAGTTATAAAAAAATGTTAAAACGGAATTGGTTGTTTGGCAACCATCTGCCAAAGCAAGTCTGCAAATGGTGCTGAAAGCATAACACAAGATTTATGCTAACATTTTCAGTTTGCAGGAGGCATTGAAAACACAGAAGCACAACTTGATTGTCAATATTTCCATTATATTTATATACAAAATCATTCTTAATTTTAGATGACAATACTATAAATTACAGGTACAAATTAATGACACAAAAGCCACCCCACATTTTCATCCTCAAATTATTGCTCACACTTGTATGCTATGAAAAAAAAAAAATCAACAGCAACTACAATGAGAAATAAAGGAGGACATAATTTGGAACAAATGTGTCAATTGGAAATGCTGACTGCATAGATTGCTGGCACCATCACCATGGCTACACTGAAACTGCTCACTGGTCCGGGTCTCAAGGACAGACAGGAGGCGCTGGGGGCCCTGAGAGGAAACACTTAACTCCTATGTCAAATATGTACCGTTGTCATTATTTACATTGAAAGTCACTAGAAACTATGGAGGCTACTGGAATGTCAAATTTCTCTGGGCACAGGTACATGCGTGGAGCACGTGTGCATCGTGTGTGTTCTCCTCTCGCGGTCCTCGGCTCTCTTTTCCACAGCCAGAAGGTCCCCCCTCCAGCTCCTCCTGGTTAAATTCTCGCATTTCACTACATCTCGTCTCATATTAATTCCTGTGGCAGCAAAAGATGTCAGTTCCCTAATTAATGTTTAAATAAATTGTGAGGGTGAATTTAAAAAACAGGCCCTCTTGCTTCCCTGCTTGCCATAGGAAATTTCATGTTTTCAATTTGCTCGAATCTTATTTTGATTTAGTTCAGTTACAGTTACTGGGGGCGTCACTCGTTTGTTGGGAGGTTGTCATGTCGTGGGACAACTGCACCATGTCCTTGGTTACGAAGAGCTGCTGTCCTCTTGCTCCATCCTACGTTCCACAAGAAGGAGATGCCACTGGTTGCTCAGGTGACACTAAACAAGAGCTCGTCGCAAGGTACCATTGGAGTGCGGTGTTTCTCATGTTCTCATGGCAACCACCCCCTGACAGACCATCTGTTGAACTGATGGGCCACGTGAAGCTTTGTTCCTTCAGAAAGTGACATAAAAGAGGGTCCAAGATCTGAGCATGTACATGGGTCTGATCCTGGGGCGCTGTCACAGTGCCACCAGTGGCCTACTTTAAATGTCACCAAAGTCTTGCAAAAAAAAAAAAAAAAAAGACTGGACAAATGGAGCCAACCCATAGGTACACACTCTACCACTGATACATGCTAAAAACACGAAGTCAGTCAGTGTTAGCGACTTAAGGATCTCAGTTCACACACCAGCATCTCCTCAACAGCAACACCAACTTCCTGGGCACACGCTGAGCTAAGCCACCTTTCGACATTTATTTTCATTCTGTTCAATTTCCCGTCTGTAGTCACCTTGCCATTTTGTATAGCTAATAAATAATTAAGAGATGACACCATTTTTTGCAGTTATCCATTTATTCTTAGCCAAATTACAGAGACCCGATGAGACACAATATTAATAATCAGTCTTCACTGGAAGGATGCAGACAGATCAGGTAGTAGCCGGGATTAGCTTGGCACACTGTTTGTAAGGGAAAGACTCACTGTGAGTTTTGCTCTTTACCTTTGGTACGTTAATTACGCAAGCAGTGCTTGGAAAAATAAAGGTCGAAAGTCGGCCAGCCCAGTCTGCAGCCCGTCTCACAGAAACGCCCTCACCTTTGAGCTAAAATCGCTGACCTACGGCGAGGAGCCCGGCTGAGCTGTTTGTAACCCTGATGTTAATTCGTGTTTTAATCACTTTCCAAACAAAGTGTCAGTGAAATGTCAGCTGAAGGTCGGAAGGTTCAAAGTCCACCCTGCTCGGTCTGAAAGTGCCTTCCTTCGCAGGCTGAAAAGCAATTTGTTTGAAAGCATTATAAAACATAAAATACTGTCCTGGCACTGAACAAAAACAACTAAAGAAGCAAATTTAGACAACTGTACAACAAAACTGCCGTAAAAATGTGACTCCAGCCATTGGGAGCACTGCAGAGCAAGGCATTGCAATAATTCTGTTCCACCAGCCAGGTATGGACACAACCGTCAGCATGTACTGTATACATTTCTGTTCCGAGGACTCGTGTTTGCTTTGTGACCATTTTATGTGTGCTTGTGTTTCATCTGCAAAAACCAGTCTGACTGTCGGCGAGTGTAGAGGCGGCTGGGCGAGGGGGCAGTCGCGCGCTTCTCTGCCGAACGCAACTAAAGTGACATTGCTGACAGCATACAGACGGTGTGGAACGCTTTACTGAGCCACTGCTCCTGCCGCATCCCCCGCTCCTTCAGTTGTCTCTTCCCACCACCGTTTCTTTGTTTCTGCCTGTTTTTCCCTCCGCATCTTCTGCAAGCTTTACGACGTCATTTCCTCCTTTCAGTCGCTCTGGGGATTTCTGCTACAGTAGTCAGAAGACAGGTAGAGACACAGACAGTTGAGAAACACACGAGCACAGAGGAGCAACAGAGAATAAGAAGCTGGATCTGCTCTCCAGAATATATGAAACAGGAAACCGTTAAACTGCAGATACTTAGACTATTGACTTGTAATAAAAAATTAACTGTGGGTCAGCAGTATGAGCAAGAGTCTTAAGGAAAGGTCTGAAGAGGAGCCACAATGACGCCTCCCTTACAAAAGTTTGGTAAAACTGCTAGATGAATCAAGTAAGGGTGGTTTCAGTTTAACACTGTGGTTACAATGAACTCTGTTGGTGTTACATTTCTGGGTTAACTGGAAATGGACAGTTTTCTGCATAGAGAATTTGATCACATGAGCCTCCGTACTATTTTGACATCTCTATAGTGGCTGTGTGTTAGCAGCGTATTTAAGTGGGTGGACTAGTAAGCATTTGAGGGTCTCCCCAGCATGTTTCAATGGGGAAAAAGGCTGCCAGAGACATGCTGTTGTGACAAGGTGCCACAAAAGGCGGACATTCAAACTACTCTGTTGAGTATATGCAGAGTGACAATACTGCTAGACAGTGAGTGAAGCACTTTAAAGACAGAAATTACCAAGGAGCCCCTGTTGGTCACCCATGGACAGCTTCCAATGAGAGAAATCAATAAGTTCATCGCAGAGGGTCAGTGTGTGACAGTGACAGCTGGCTATGGCATCTGCAAAAGGGTACCGTGTGTGCGTACGTGCATGTGTGTTGCTGTTGCAGCTGGAAGGGAATCCTACAATAAGCAATTTCTGATTTACAAAACACATTGACTTTTGATAAGTGGAGAATATGTGGAGAATTCCCTGCAACTGACTGATTTTATGATCCTCACCAAGCAAGGACAAATGAATGCTCTCATGTCACCTTATCTACGTGGCATATGTTCTAGAACAGCTCTCCTGCTTTTCCTGCCTCCTTCACTGAGCTCAGCACCCCCTTGCGGTCTAGGTCACCTAAGAGCCAAGCTTCTCTAGGATATTTCTCTATAATGCAAATCCTTCCACCGCCTTCTCTTGGGGGGATCCTTCACGCATCTCAATAGTGCTGTGCTGCCCTGGGACGTTCCTGGAAGTTCACTTTCTAAATAACACCTTCAACAGGTCTCTGTGCGCTCTTTGCCCATCATGTTTTTTATTGCAAAATGCTCTCTAAAGACACAAGTAAATTTGTGTCTGATAAAGTAGCTTTTTTCAGGACACACAAATTTATACACATTAACGCACATATAGTTCACTGACTGTCCTAAATGAATAGTTCATAGCAGGAGGGTGGTAAGACCCTAACCGTATACAGGGCTTCCCTGAAGGACAGCTCCCTACTTCATGACCTGGGTAAAGAGGACCAGTTTTGTGCAATCTGCACATTGTCGATCCTTCTAGCTGAGTTAAAAGACAGATGCCCTCAATCACTAATCCTGCTAAATTTCTAGTGAGGAACACTTATTATTGTTAGTCCTCTTCCAGACAGGATGAGATAATTCCTGAGCTGCAGCACAGAGCACCTTTAAGATGAGGAATGATCCTTCTCAGTGCAGACATTCCCCTCTCGTTGCACGCAAGAATAGGAATCCTTAATGGACTCCAGGAGAGTTATTTTTGTTTGTGTTTCCAGGCCAAAGGACAGACTCAGTGGCGTGACCTGAGTAGCCAGTAGCACCAACTCTATATATTTGCTCGTAAACTCACCTAACAATCACGTTGTGTGTGATGGTTTGTATGAAAATTAAAACTAGCAGTGGGTGTAAATATTTGTTTTCTGCTTATATTCAAAAGGTCACATAGAGAACAGTCAATCATAATCATAAAAGGGCTATGAAACATACCACAGAGATGGAGTGACATGAAAACAGTGACAGTTGACACATGCAGGATGGAGCAGCAGACATGAGGTAACCCCCACCTGGGCATGCCGTCGTGGCTCAGGAGACCATTTCTCAGTTTGGTTCTGAAAACAGGCCTCGCCGACCTGAAAGGTGACAACATCCAGTTGGAGATGGTGACACAGAGCCATGGGAAGAAACATGACAAGACAGAAAAATACAGCAGGATTTAACCTCTGGGATTGAACACCAGAGAAGCTTATTTGATAAAAAGAAGGAAGTTGTGAACTCGACTGGAAAACCTGATCCTCTGAAATCGCACATTTTAATAACCATAAACAATTTGGTTTGCTATAAAAAAAACAAAGAGGCAGTTTGTTTATTTTAATTATTTGTTTATTTGAACACAGCTAATTATGAAACAGAAAGCTATTAAAAAAACCAAGTGAAAACACAGAGTGGGTGAGCAGAGAAAGTGACTGTGACAACTTGCACACAGAAAATGCAGCTCTAGCACGTTCTCTAGTGTGCTGTAATGTACGTGTGTTGTTTATTTCTGGGAGGGGGGTAGCTTGCGGCTTGGTTGCTGAGGTTATGTTAGCAGGCTACCGAATACCTCACTCTTATCTGCCTGGAGCACAGAAGATCAAACTGGCTCCTCTCCAGGGAGACTGCTGACTTACGTGTACCATAACACAACCCGTGACCCCCTACTGTCCTTCAATTCTACTATTGATAGTGATAGACTGTGTCGAGGAGGACAGTGCAAATGGGGGCAGCGCCTCTGTGCTGGGGTTGCTCCTTTTTCACTTTATCAGCCATTATGCACTATTCATGGCCAGGGGCTTCTGCACAGTTTTGTCAGCAAACCATCACCTGGTCATGTAAGAAGATTTAGCACATTCATGGTAAGGGCCGACCAGCCAACAAGAACTACAGAATAGCAATGAATGTGAGGAGTGTACAGTGAGTGAATGTTGCTGCATGTGAAGCTGTAGTGTTTTTGTGACATTTCACTGACACTTTGTTTGTAAAGTGATTAAGACACGAATTAATATCAGGGTTACAAACAAGTCAGTTGCGCGCCTTGCCGTAGGTCAGCGATTTTAGCTCAAGAGTTGTAGGAGCACAGAAGAGCAGCATCAACAATGGGGGGGGGGGGTCTCTAAGTACCTCTATGGAATGAATGTAGTGGAAATTGGAGCGCAGGCTTGTCTCGGTGTAAAAGTGAACACAGAGGCCTGTGAGCAGAGTAATGTCGACAGGTCAAATATTCATGAATGTAACATGGAAGAAACTCCCGATTGCTCATTGCAAAACTGGAATAATAATGAATTTGTTATAATCGTGTGTTGGCAGTAATGAACCAACAAATGTCGTGTTTACACTCTTTATCCTCCATGTGTTGCTTTCCATGCAGCTCAGCCAAGTAACCACAACACGTCTGCTTCAAAATGTACAAAAAAAACATTTTGCTGAATATAGGCAAAGAACCTGCTTCTGCAATGCATCCATTTCAGAAGCCACAGACAGTTTCACTACTGTAAGCCATTACAACAAAAACTGCACAAAGTCCATCCTCTGTGCAGAGCAGACATGATAGTTGGATGCAAATTGTGAAAGACATGCTCCAGTGGAACAACTGTAGCCATTTCCATGTGAACCTGCCCTCTGTGGATCTGACTGCACCCAGCATGGAAGCCCCCAAGGTGTTCGTAAAGCACAGGCCAGCACTCCCCAGCTCACCTTGTCTGTGCGACAGTCCTTCCTTGCCACCTCCATGGGTGCCGGCTCTCTGCTGCTCACCACCCTCAGCATTTTCGGGATGTCCTACAAGCACACAGGAGAAATCGTGGAGGGGAGCTCATTTTAACAAACTGTATATTTCTACCCAATTTAACACTGATGAGGGGATTTTAAATCATCTTAGTTAGGACCAATTACTTTAGAAATTAATCCCAAATGCTCCAGGGCAAAACAAGCATAAGAATCAAATGGCAGGTTGGGATTAATTCTCTGTCTATAAACAGTGCTGAAAACGTATCATTCTCATTTAGTCATTAAGTCTACTGGTTTGGGTGCATTTTTATGAAAAAAATTGTTAATCAAAGTGATGGTTAAAGTTATGTGCTGCATTCCTGCAGATCTCTTGCAATGACATTGGCTGTGGAACATTAATGTGACCGAAATGAGTAAAGAGTCCCAGAGCGGAACACCAGTCCCTCAGTACAGTAGCACACTCCAGTGTGGCCTTATTACTGCTCCCTTTGGTTAAAAAAAAAAAAAAGCTGTTATTTTAAGTCATTTTATTTTTATTTAATATCTTTTTATTACATAGCTGGAGTCACTCCAGTATATATAATAAGAGGCCTGTTGATCCCTAAAGAGATTGGGTAAATATCACAGTACTGTACTACAGAACACAGATTTATATGTTATAGTAATTTCTAAATATGATGTAATGTGTAGGGAGTGCAAAGCACAAAGACAGTCTGAGTCAAGCCTGAAGGAGGTGCACTCCTGCCTCGTGTATAACACCTTAGGACCGTGCTGGCTGAAAGCCACTGTCAGGCACTGACCAATGCTATTGACCCCCTTTAGATGCACTGACTTCTTCATACTCATGTAAGGCAGGTAAATAAGAGTTTAATTTAATCAAAAGACACGCCATGTCTTTTCATACACAGCACATGTGGGGAAAAAAAAAAATAACTGCACTGCATGGCAACGCGTTAGACCTTCCCGTAGATACCTGATCTTGTCCTGTATGGCCAACAGGACCAGCGGCCAGAGCACCGATCAAAAGTGCATTAAAGGTTTAAGTCAATAATGAACCATTTAATACAGTAATTGGATTTTCAAAGTAAAAATTGATAACTAGGATAATTAATGATTATCACTGTGCTCCACAGTGCTCTGATTTACTGATTAAAAACAAAATCAATGAGCCTTGCAGCTCTATGATTCAAAGCCTTGGCCTCCTTCAGGTAGTGCAGACGCACGCACACACGCCCTGTTTGTTGAAGTTTCTTCCTAGAGCTGTTAGCACACTCCGAGCAGAAACGCGCACCCTCGGTTCTGTGCGCAACGCACGCAGAGCAACTGCAGCCACAGCCGACCTGAATGTGGCATATGCTAACTAGGAAGCAGGACTTGGATGGGCTCTGCTCCCCACAATTTGCAGTGTTCGATGCTCACGCCATTTACACGGGGAAAGCCCACCTTGGCGTGCGGCTGCTGGAACGTGACCCTGGAATGGTTGGTGAGGCCAGAGAACCTAGGAAGGTGGGTGGGGCCACTGAGGGTGTGGCTCTGCAACACTGAGGAGAAGCACAAGTGCACCGTGTCCTTTAGGGCCTTCAGCTGGGACTCCTGTAGCACAGAAAACAGAAAGATGGACAAGATGTGTCTCTTCATCCCCACCAACCATCACTGCAGCTCAACATTTATACAATTCGTCCACCTCTGAACAAAGTCTGCCCACCTTTGCACACAGTCCACCCATATCCACACTCAATCTGTCCACACATTGCAGTCCAGTCACTCACCTCTCTATTCAAAAAACAGATGGGAGGGTACTCTTCTAAGGGCTCTACCCAGCAGCATACACAATGTGGTGTGTTCTTCACATGATAATTGAGAAAGCAAAACAGAATGTTGCTGCTGTGGCCAAAGCATCCTGACCCACTCTCAGCATCAGCTGGGTGAGCGAGAACATCTCACACAAATCATCTGTTTTGCATCCATATACTCAAAACTCCTCGTCTGTTCTGCATCCATATACAACACACAGGTAGGTATTCCATTCCCTTAAGTCTTGCCCTCATCTCCAACCTCTCCCTCCCCATCATTTAGCTCAACACCCAACAAACTAACAATCAATCATTGGGGATTCAGCAGGGGCACCAGGTACCACTGGGGCTGAGGAGGGTCTCACCACATGACATGAACATGCGTATCACTTGTTGGCAGTGTAACATCAGCAGTGTAGCAGTGGGGAGGAGCCAACATCAGCCGCAAACCAGTTCATAATGGCTCCTCATTTATTTTGATGGAATTTTTTAATTAGTTGCTGCTCCCGGCATTATTGACTCCAGATGCCGAGGTGAAGGTCTTCTCAGTTAAGAGTTTCTAATGATTCCTTTAAAAGAGCCAATTAACATTTAAAGATAGTTAAGAGAAGAAAGGCAATCATTACAGGACAACAGCTGGGCTCACAGTAAGCAGGAAAGTGGGGCCACAAACAGCTATGGTGCAGAGATGCATTCGGCAAGGTCATTCTGGATGGGGAAGTGGGAAGTCAGTGGCACATCAGAGCTGAAGTTGTACACACACACACACACACACACACACACACACACACACACACACACACACACACACACACACCTTGTCCAGCGCAGCCTTCTCCAGCTCCTCTTTGGAGGCCATCAGCTTCCGTTCCAAATCCATGAGCTGTTGACCCTGGAGGTGAGAAATGTAGCGGCATGATAAGCTCCGCCTTCCCCAGAGTCGGGGGGGGGGGGCGTCAGTGTAGTGACATGGGCACCACGTGGGGTCACACGACATCTTGATCAGTGGCACTGACTATATACCAAACTGATTTAAGGTGCAAGGAAGTGGGTCTAAGCAACTCCTCTCTGTGCTTTCACCTCCTGCCACTTTCTTTGCTGTTCACACACAGCAAACAGTTCTTGGTATATAATAATGCTGTGGAACAATGTGTTTCTGGACAGAGTCCCCAGAGGCAGAGTTTGCATTGTGACAAACAACAAGAATAATGATAATCATAATAATAATAATGTCAGAGGACAAAAATAACAGAGCGATGCAAATAAACTGTAAAATTAGGGTTTATTTATGTCACAACAAGAGCCCCAAGTCCGAGCAGCTAACATTAGATTACGTGAGACGTGAGCAAAATAGCTTAGTGATGCCAATCTCTCACAAGCTCCAATTCACAGTACAGGTTTCGGTCACAGCCTACAGGGTAAAAATTCTGCTCCTGAGGAATACACTTGGTCTTTGGCACAACAGTAAAACAGACCCTGTACTTGCAGAATGTGGTGTGTAAGTGCTCTCAGTCACCCTGTAAAACAGCAACACCCCCCCAACTGCGAAAGTCAAAACATAGCTGGAACTCTGCTCACCTTGAAGACGAGGTCTTTCTTGCCGTACCACAGCTCCTTCAGCTGCGCCTGCATCTTCCTCGACTGCAAGATCAACACAGGTTGTGTGGGTTAGAGTGCAACAGCGTGACCACAGTGAGGCGCTGCCTTATGACCCTTTCTGGACACAGTGACACTTACAAAACATACTGTCTGTTACAGTGCAAGAGTCCACACCCTCTCTGTGCTCTGGGTTCAAGAGATGGAACAGCGGCACACTGCAGCGAAGGGAAGTGATAGATGCATGCGCACACACGCATACACAGCTACATACCTAGAAACACATTCTTACAGAGAGACACTCCTACCCACCTCCTCAGCATGGATGCCACACAGCTTGTTTCCAGACAGCAGCTTGTTCTTCAAGCTCTTGTTCTGTGGAACGAAGCAAGACAGATTCACACAGGAGAAGAGACCCCCCTTTCCCCCAGGCCTCATGCTGTCTACCACTCAATCTCTGGTGTCACTCATCAGGTGGGGGGGGTGCTCTTCTAAGGGCTTTGCCCAGCAGCATACACAGCGTAGTGTGTTTTTCACAGGATAATTGAGAAGGCATAACAGAATGTTGCTGCTGTGGCCAAAGCATCCTGACCCACTCTCAGCATCAGCTGGGTGAGCGAGAACGTCTCACACAAATACGCACCTCCTGCTGCAAATCCCACAGGTGGCAGTTACTCATCTGTGTAGAAAATGTTCCTGTGAAGGAGCCTGTTCACATCTCACTGAATGTGAAATATAACAGGACAGTCCTTGTTCCACTTATTACACATCGTTTTACTAATTTTTCAATACATTCATATTCAATAACCTTAAAATATATCTCCCAGAAGACAATGACATTTCCTCTCCTTTGGGGGAAGCAGATTATTCTGAATATTATTGTCATCATTATTGTTGGCTTTTAGCACAAGTGCATGGCAGTAATACGTGTTCAGCTGCAAAAGCATGACTGCAGGTGACAGCGAAGTGTCTGTGTGGCAAGACCTGGGGTAGTGTGGTGCAGGGGTTATTGTGTTTTAACTCTTGTGGAGATACAGGGGAGGAGCAGAGCATCCTGTCACTTAGCCTTCATATCTCAGGTTCCCAAAAAACAAATGTACCCAGAGATGGGAGAGCGTGCTATACACGGTCCACTTAACACCTTGTGCATCACAAGAACCCAGTCAAGTTTTTCCTTCCTGGAGAACCGCAGGCACAAACTGGGTGTGTGTACCACTGCAGACATGGTGATGACAACTCTGGCCACAGTAGCAGGGCTTCCATCTAGTTTGGAAAGAGTCCAGTAGGGGAAGCTCAGCTCCTCCCATGAACTGCGAACAGAGTCTTAACCATCCTGCTACTGAGGTTCTCACGAGGCCCTGGTGCTCTAACCAATGCCACAGAGCTTATTGACTGTATCCCAGAGGAACAACTGCAGCTGCAGCGGGTGTCATGCGACAAGTGCATCTTTTCACAGTGGAAATGGCATTTGCATTGTGGGCATCGATTAGCCCCCTGCCCCCACAGACTCCCAGCCTGTGTTAGTTGCTGCTGCAAAACTCTCTAAATTCCCTTGGTCAATTCTCACCTCCCACAGCACTATTTGCATTAACCCTGAGAAGGTTATCGACTGGGTTCTGCTGAGCAAGACCGATGAGCGGTCACCGCACAGCCCCACCCCACCCCACAGCTGACTCTCAGGGTGGACAGAATAAAGAAGGATGAGAGACAGGACACTGTGACACAGACCATAAGCGTCCGCCAATCATGGCCACAGGCAGTCGATTTACACATTTTCAAACACAATAACAATGCACCACTTATTTTTTTCCTTTATTTTCTGTAATTTTTGTCTGTAGTGAAAAGAACATGAGCTGCGTTTACTGTTCAAGCCGACAAACAGCAGAAAAGAGCACCCAAATCGAAGAGGAATGCAGGACCACCTTAATTCATCTCACTCCTTTCATTTATTAGTTGTGAAGAACATTTGCACAATCTGCATTGAAGGAGACTGTAGACAGAATGCATTTCATTTGCAACTTGTAAAATTTTATTTAAATTAATATAACTTGAAATTAATAAAAGTATAAAATGCAACATCAATAGATATTGTGTATACAGTGTATATGCTGAGCATAATCTTATTGATATTACAATCAATGTTTCTTTATGGTAACAAATATTGAGGATATTGATAAAACAAGTTGGACTTTTTTTCTTAGTCATGCTCACAAGTTGAGGAAGCCATGTGCAAGCAAATCTTA
This sequence comes from Heterotis niloticus, assembly GCA_018136845.1. Classification (NCBI taxonomy): domain Eukaryota; kingdom Metazoa; phylum Chordata; class Actinopteri; order Osteoglossiformes; family Osteoglossidae; genus Heterotis; species Heterotis niloticus. The sequence goes on from CM030893.1 coordinate 9,373,012, forward strand.
CAACAACATGTGTGCACGCGCATGCGCGCAAATAAAACCTATATGACATCCTTGTTCACATCACGACTGTCATCATCAAGTACACGCAAGTAAAGCCGTGTCACATGCTCACCTCCTGCTGCAGGTCCTTGATGATCTTGCTCTTCCTCTCCATCTCTGTCTTCAGGAAGTTAATCTGCCAAGAGTAAATAGGGTGTGATATGCACGAAATGAATGCACGCATGAAAACATATGCACACACAGAGTACTGATACATATATTTAGTCACTGGGCCCTCCAGACACACAATCTGAGGAAAACACAGCTTGCTGTTAACTGTATCAATGTCCTAAATAAACTGACTGCACATCCACTGTCGTCAGAGACACCCAGATAAAATAGACACATCAACTGTCCTCATAGAGACAGCGCTATAATGCAACATTTTCACATGGTTATGATTTGCAGTCAAGTCCTATGCTTAAGCCATCTAAACTGACCGTAAAGGTCAGAAACACACGAGCAGGGAGGGCAGGCTGGCTGGTTGTACCCAGGACCTGGACAGCTGGCCAGAAGAGAATTGCACTTCCTGTGAGATGGACATGCTCTCCCAGCAGACAAGAAGAAACAACAACAACGTAACAACAATTTCCTGCACACTCTTCAGCACCATTCTTGGCAGAGCTGTCCTGTTGCCATGTGATTTACCGGTCCTGAGACACACAAGAGCAGCTGAGGGGCAGCAGGAGAAAGCAGGACACCAATGCAGTACCATTTCTGACCCCACACTGACACTGTGTAACAAGTCTCAGCCACTAGGCTAGCAGACCTGAGAGCACTTATTTGCCATGACAATGCATCAACCACGCCACTGTGGACCTAGTGGCCACTTTATTTAGTATGCCTTCTCACCATCACAAGCAACTCACAGAAAGAAGAGCATCAGTTACAGCTGGACTAGACTTTCCACATGTGACACATAGGAGATAAGCAAGACTGAACAAGGTAGAACTGTTGGTACCTGATTTTTCAGAAACAGATGCCCTTGGGATTTCTGTGCACTACAGTACTGAGTTTTCAGACACCCACTCACCAGCACTTCTGTGGGCAAAAACACCTTGTTGCTGGTCAGAAGGTCAGAAGAGAATGGTCAGGCAGGCTGAAGCTAACAAGAAGGACATGGGTGAAAAATCAGCAACTCAGTGGCACAGTGCAGGACAGAAAGACACCTCTCAGCATGGAACTTACTGAACCCTGAAGGAGACTCCTTGCAGCAGCAGGGAACCAGGCTAAGAACAAGAAGAAAAGGTTCCAGTGGAAATAAAGTGATGAGGGGCTAGGGAAAGAGGCAGGTGCAAGGTGACATGGGGAGTGAAGTCTATCACCAGCACGAGTTTTACAAGAACATAACACCAGTAAGGCATGATGCTGACAGCTGCTCTTCAGACAAATCAGTGTGTGACTAACAGTTTTCAGTTTCACAAAGAGAAATCCACGCTGGGAACACAAAGTGGCACTGTTGAAGGGGTTGATTCAGTAAAAGACCTTGAACAGAGAGAGCCTGATGACAAATCTGTTTCATTTAGCTACATCCTTGATTCTGCCAACACTGTTGTCCATCATGTGGGAGTTTCCTGCTTAGGGCATCTCGCATTTAGTGATGTGCTAAAATGACATGACTGGAACCCAAACTGGGGTACTGAACATGTAGCCATCAGGGCTGGGAACAGCCACAATGGGGTCTCTTTCTCTTCTAAAGACACACACACACACACACACACACACACACACACACACACACACACAAAGTCTTATCAAGCAAGGCAACCAGTTGCTATTAGCAGTTCAGTGGTCTGACATACCCAATACATAGTTGAATAATTTCGTAACCCTTCACCAAGGCCCTTTCCCTACTGTCTCTCACTACCGGCCTTCAGTACCATGCCTCATCACCTCACTTCCTCCCCTCACATAAACTGTAATCTGGCACGTTTCTCTAACGCCCTTCAATACCGCCCCTTTCTACCAACCTTTTCCTAGTGCTTTTCATCACCACCCTTCCTCAACACCTTTCATTATCCCTCTTCACTAATGGCTTGCATAGTCAAACACAGAGAGCTGCATTGCTATGTTTTATACGTATACATATTTAGATATGAAACGGAACAATGTCCCGCTCCTCATCAGGATGTTCTCATCCAGCTACATGGATGGTGCTGCCATCTGTTCGTCTGAATGTGATAGGCCCCATGTGGCCCACAACCTTCAGGTCTCTTTCTCATCTCCACTGTCAGTGTAATTTGTACCAGAAAATGGGACTGTCCTTACTGCCTGAAAGAGTGACCAAGTGGAGTATGTTTCTCGGAAAGGCCATCCGTCCTGAAAGCATTAGCTCTGCACTGGTTCACTCTCACCCATTCCCAGCACACACACAGAAGACCTGCAGACCCAAAGTGAAAGCACCAGTGCAGTTCGTAACTTTTTTCAGAATCATCTTTAACTATTCATTACTGCAGCTTACAAGCACAGAAAAAATTAAAAACAAAATTAAAGATTATCATCTGCATGTGCAATAGAGAACTTATTCACATCTAAGGGCCACGTTTATATGTCACATATTCAATCACAAAGATGGCGAAGGAACAAATGACTTCAGAATCCCAGTAAACAAAAAAGAAAGCAATAGTTTTTTTTTTACCAACGTATAAACATGTCTTTATGCCTGACTCCAATACAAGTTGTAAAGAAACACCTTTCCTGAACCCTACAATATGCATATTGATGAAAAACAGAAGGTGTCTTACCGACTTAATGGGCTTATCAGGTTTAGGAAAGAAAAAAAAAAAGAAAAAAAAAAAAAAAAGCACTGAGCGGCACCTTTGGGTCTCATCCCATAACTGCGGGGCACTGCTATTGCTGCCACTGTGATGGGAGTTCTGTACACCTCATGATGGCTATGGATATGAATGTGAATAAGATACAGGGCTAATGAGTAGAACGGTACAAGTTGTGTTTGACCTACTGAAGTATTCCCATATCTTACCCCCTTGTTTTTCCATTGGTTTGATGTTGCTGGGGTCTAAGTGTCAACACTCTGGTTATAGCCTACATGACCATCAACGGCTCACAACCCCAAAACCTATAGGACATGATCACTCAATACATCCCAACCAGACTTACTACACTCCTCCACCTCTGGCTGCTTAAAAAAATGGAAAATCCCCTAGCTCTCATTTTGAATCCCTCCCAGCATTCAGGAAGGAACTCATCTCTGTGAGAGCCATTTTTCTCTTGATCTCCTGACAGCTACATAAATGATACTATTTATATGTCACTTCTAATCAACAAGAGGGTTATAAATGTGCCTCTTACATATATTTTTTTCCAAATATTATCCACTATAAATTTTTCATAACCCTTTGGCAATAAAAAATACAAAAATACTAATGTTTAGTATTTAAGAAGAAACCAACAGTGTACAGAGGACTCTACTTTCAGAGAGCAGAAACCTTGTATCTGTTCATTAAAAATCAGACAGGCTCTAAAGCATCGCCAGAATGACCAAAGTCTCTGCTTCACTGCGGTACCTCACACTGCACTGCCACTCTGGGGTGAATAAAAAGTATATGTAGTTACAGGAGGCAGTGGAAGGGCACCCAAGTGTCCCCAGATGTATTGGGGAGCAGAGAACATGGACACATTACACTCCCTTCATCTGAAGCCTAAAAATAGCAAACGATACACATATCAATGTCCAATTTAGACTCCACGCTGAGATGCGTGCGTTATGAAGCGTGAGCAAGCACCCGGGTCGTCGCTGTGTGCACGCATTAACACAGCACGTTAAAACCACCTCACAGAGCCTGCTGGGACATGGCCTACATCAAACAGGATTGCAGAGGACTCTCCCTCTCTCACATATGTTTCCTTAGATGCTGCACAGGAGCTTTCTGCCTCGTTTTCATCACACAGGTGGTCCCCATGCAAGAAACAGCACCTCTTACTAATAGTTCCGCTCGTTCTCTTTACGGTCTTACTTTAGCTTATGTTTTTTTTTTTTTTTTAAACTTTTGGCCTACTTTTATAACCATACCTATGTATTACTTTTTAATCTGCAGTCATGTTTAACTGCATTTTGTACATCATTATTTCATCTTTGTTCTATAACAGAGTGAGCTACTGGGTTGATGAAACAACTACAGGTCTTGTTTTGTTACTATTACTACTGAGTCACTGTTGTTACTTCAGCAAACACTAACAAACACTGCAGGTATACAGCAACAGGTACTATATTAGCAGCGTGAACACAGGTTGCGGTGTGTGTGCATGGAGCACAGAGAGCCTGGTGTATCTGGTTGGCAGCATGAGGCAGAGTGGGTTCAGCGCCATGGACAGCTCCCCAACGTCAGCCACAGTAGCACTGTAAGCTGTCTTACTGTGGCTGACCTGTGAGGTTTCGCCTCATTACTCTGAGGGGTCAAGGAGATGGGAATGAGCAGAGCAGGCCAGTCTGCTTTGGAACACCATCTCTATCTCCTACAGGGGACTGTGCTGTCAACCACCACCAACTGTGCCAGTGCTGATGAAGAAGGAATAGTCACTTCACGTGGTAGCACAGGCCCACAGGCTCAACCTCAAGAACCCACCCCTGGTCAAGTTACAAGTGCAGAATGATAGTCTGAAATCAGCAGCATGGATGCTTGTGGCAGATGTTTCCTGTTATTTTCTTATTACAGTAGGCCCACCAAAAGACATCAAGGACTGCCGAGTGGTTTTCACTTAATACATCTGATGCTTTTCACTTGGCATTTGTGCAGTATGATGCACATAATGCTTCCACATCTGCTAAGTAGCTCAGCCAGTGGATCTAGAGATGGGCTCAACTAAATTGTGCAGTGGCGCACGCAAGGCTGAGAGACCACCAGCATGAGAGCAGCCCCATAGATATGCTTTAGGCCATAAAATGTCTGAATGGAACAGAAGGAGTCTGAATGGCAGCGCACCTCTGACAAAAAGCTCGTCACCCAGTCCCCACCTGCATGTGCTGGGATAAGACATGTTTGTGAGCGGAGCCGTGGAGAGCAAAGTTCTGCGCGAGGGAAGCTGTAATTGGTGTCACCTAATGGCAGAGTTCACTGCGTTACACTGTTATGCTAATTTACTGCTGTGCTTCACGCCACCTCTTTCTGCCCCTCTAAAGGGCTTTTGGATTTGATGCTTGATGCCTGAGGAAATACCCACGCAGGCATGGCGTATGAAGCTCCACCACTGAACAATAAAGCACATTCATATCATCATGTCTTCATTTCCTCCACCTTTAAGTTACCTAAAGAGTGAGTGAGTGAGTGTAAGAAATGTGTCTGAGGTGAAAGACGAGAAAAGCGTAACTGTCACACCGAGAAACTGCAGTGAGGTGGTGAGTGTAGTGCCAGCCCATCACACATCCTGTGGTGAACATGTCCCTATGACCACTTGACGGCCATCGATGACAAACACTCAGCTTCCCCCCACCCCCAGCTGCAACTACTCTTTCTAAAGGTCACTTCTGCAGCCACAAGTTAATCCCACATTCTCCACTCTGCTCCCTATAAGAACGGGGGGACTGTGTGGCGAACAGAAGAGGTCGCTCACCGTGGCCTGCTGTTTCTCTGCCTTCTCCGTCGCCTCATCCAGCTGCTTCTGCAGAGCCGTTTGGAGGGATTTCATCTCCTCCCTGTGAGAAGGACATCTTAGTGAGGAACTCTTTGGCTGCCAGAGTCCTGGACGCCAGAGCTTCACCATTGTAAACATACAAATTCATACGTGAAGACAGAGCCAGACTGAAATAGAGTGATAGAATGATCATCTGATGGTGGGGGACGGTGGTGTTGGGGGCATGTCTCTGTGGAGTGTAAAAGCCAACTGTTGAGCATCTTTATGGCTGCTGTGACAACACACGCAAGACACACAACTCTGTCTGTGGTGAGCACAATGACAGAACCAATCACAGACACAGTTCGCAACCCCGCCAAACATCTTCCACCTGTTCGTGCATATCCAGGCCACTTGCCTCAGAACCGTTACTGATGTGTGGATTGCACGTCCCCTGTGTTACACAGTGCTGCCGAGTGCACACATTTTTCCAGGGCAGAGCAGTGCTTCCTGGCTCTGATGGCAATTCTTTGTGCCAAAGCAGAGTGTAAACATGGCTCAGGCAGCAGGGGGCATGGCTCTGCCGCCTCAACATGCTTGCCCTGATACTGCATGTTCCACCTGCCTCAAGAAGCAACATGGAGACCTATAGACACATTCATACTATAGAAGTTGGCAGGTGTGGTGTATGAAGATGATATTTAAAGGCATCTCTGCGCTGTATGGACTCATTAGACCACAGAAAGGTGCAAGAAAGTCGCAACAAACATGAGCGTACACAGCTGTCGTGCCCTTTCTGTCGATTAGCAGCAGCTAATGAGTGGAAATGAGCTTCTGCACAATAACTCACTGCACACACAGACAGATAATATTGTCCAATTACAGCAAATCACTCCAAGGCACCTCCAGCCTGTAATGAGACAAAACACTGAAGGTGCTTGTTAGCTCCTAACTGCCTCTTCAAGACAAATTTCACTCGTTTACAAAGTTTTTCTCAATGTGCTATCATTTATGCATGTATAAAGTATGAATGTTGAGAATCTTATTAGATGTTATACATAATTAATACAGCACCAATTAGCCACTAAAATACATTCTGTAGGCAACTCACTGCGGTGAAACTGTGCGACGCCCCTGTGGTTTGTGTTTTATCACTTGTTTTGCACAGGTGGTTAATGTGAACACTCTACTGAGGCCACAGCTTCCTTTCGCTCTGCTGTACCACTTGAGGAGGGCACTGTTTGCTCAAAATCACCCACCACACTGGGGCACTCAGCTGACAGTAAGGGTCACTGAGTCAGGATTCACCGTCTGTTCGTTTCTGGTTTTAACATAAAAACTCTGGAGGACAACATTGACTTCTTTCAGGTCCTGGAAGGAGAAAATCCACCGGTCCTGGTGTTAGTCCCCTCTCTAAAACCTGCAGCACCGAGACCCTGGAGGAGGGACAATGTACCTCTGCTTCTGGCTCAGCTCCAGGATGTGCTGGACATCCTTCTTGGCCACCATCTCATCATTCTTCAGCGACTGGAAGACAAACAGTAGAATGGTGTTGTTAACAGCTCCTAAGTGGGAGACCCACTGCTGTCAGCATAGAAACAATGAGATCATAATGAGCACCACCAATAGACACTGTGTTGAACTACTGCAGTTAGGATCAATGTTCTCACCTATCTGTTTGTCTGTTTAAAAGAATAGCACAAACACCAGGTGAGTTTAAAGAACGAGAGGAGTACTGGGTCCCGAGCATTACATGAGCAGGTGTGTCTGAAGCACCCCCACAAGAGATCTGTGGTTCATATGCTGGTGTTGCTCTACTTCTTAGGTGGGACACTACACAGCACCCCCAGGCCCTCATTTGTCTCCCAGGGGCTGCCCGCAGGCAGGAGACACACACCACATGGGCCGTGCTCTCTAGGCCACTCATTAGAAACAGCTGTAAATGTAAATCACCTCCAGAAGGCTAGTTTGTTTGGTACACAATTGTTAGTGCAAACAGGACCGTACTGAGCACAGTAGCTCCCTGGGGGATCAGCTACATGGGACACATAAACAGCAAGCTGGCAGGATGCCCAGGGGGTGCCACGACCCCCCAGCAAAGTGCACATCTGCCCTAACATATGGTGCCAATGTGCCAGAGGACAGCTGTTCGACTATAGCAAAGATCCTGCAGGGGGTACTCTGTGTGTGGGGGGGGGGTCACCAGAGAGCAGAGATGTCTTTAATGATAACCTTGAAAATCTGTGGCTTTCACAGCCAGTGCTGTGAGCTGCAGTTATTTGATTAGCTTCATGGAAAAATTAAGCGCAAATAAATGCAAAATATAACATCTAGTAAATATATAATTTAGAAAAAAATACAAGATTTTAACATTATGTTATCTTCCTCCAGGGAGCAGATAAAGAAGAATATATAACATGAATTGTGCATAAATTTGATTCCAAATTGTAGGAACAGAAAACATAAAAAAAAAAAAAGAAAAAGAAAAAATACAAAACTTTTTTTTGTGTCACTTTTGAGATGACTGATCGATAGCAAAGGAGGAAGTACACAGTGAAATGACCGTGTTTCCAACCTGGTCATCCAAAAATAGTAAAACAAACAGATTGGCACTAGCGGCTGTAAATAAAGATGTGAGACACTCCCTCTGAACTCCTCTCCACAGAAACACAGCAGCATAGCCTGTGCCAGTCACATGTGCTAGTCCACACACACACACACACACACACACACACACACACACACACACACACACACACACACACACACACACACACAAAGAGTGTGTACATCAAATATTTCACATGTCTGTACAGTGCTCAACTGGCACCAAACACCCTTCAGTCTACCCTCTGAGAACCTGTGTAAGGCTGGGAGCAATTCCTGAGGTTATCCGCTTCAACCAGACAGCGATCAGAGAACTGTACACACTGGATTCCTTTTTGAGAAGGTGACATGGGTTTTCTTGGATTATCTTGTGCTGACACACCGATTTCCCAGATTGCAAAGAAGGAAGAAATGAGGGGTGGCGGCCTTTTCAACAACCACAACTGCAGACACCATTGATCCTCCATGACTGCCTTAGCTTGCAGCTCCAAAGAGTCTCTTTTACATATCAGATCCCACTGACCCACTGAACAGCATCTTAAAGATAGAGTACATGAAACATGGTATCTGTGCGCATGTGTGTACACATGAAATTGTATGTACCGCACTTTCACACAATTTTGAAAAAAATTCTAAAATTACTGTTCTAAAAATACCATCTTAGTGACTCAAGAGAACATGTGGGTCTGTGGAATGAAGAAGTGGCTGTCCACTGTCTCTTGCTCTTTGTCTTACACACACACACACACACACACACACACACACACACACACACACACACACACACACACACACATACATACATAAAGGCAGTAAGAAAGCCACAGTGCCCCACCTGGAGATTCCCTTTGATGCCATCAAGCTCCTTGGAGGTCTTGGAGAGCTGCCGCAGGATGCCGGTCCTCTCGGCAAAGATCCCCTTCAGCCGGTGCTCCAGGCCCTCATAACTCTGCCTGCTGTGGAGAAGAGAAGCATAGATGGCAGATTGGTCCACAGGGGGACCCCAGTGTGCACGAGTATTGAGGCTTGGCAGAACAGGACTGTGAATTGTGTATATGCAACTGACTAGGAAGCAGATGGATACCGTGTTGGACTGAAACCCACGTACCACTGTTCAATCCCTGGGCTGCGACCCTCAAGACTTCAGCCCCACAAAGATCATCACAGTCTCACCCGCAAAGCTGATGAACAGAAAGAGAAGCTCTTTGTCCACAGTGCTCCTGACTGGCCATTACCATGTCAACTTGGCATGACCCACTGTGACCTGATGCTGGTTTGGTTGTAGCTCACAGAAGGGGAAGAATCCCAAACAGAACAATTACACTTGTGAGAAATAACACACTACATCAGCTGATCTCTGTGGAACCCCAAAACAGAGGTTAATGCAGAGGTAGAGACAAAAGAGAGTGCAAGATTGTGTCAGTTGTGCACGTGTCTGACCTGTTCTGACCAGGTGCCCAGGTTGGTGACCCCCAAAGTTTACAGGGCCCAGTAACACCACTATGGTACCAGTTTTCTCCCACGTCCTCAAACCTTTGTGTACACACTGCTCCTCAGCTCTGATCATCTTTGAACACATGGTGCATGGGCTTGACTCCCTGCCTGATCGTATTTCTATTTGTCAAGTGGCTGCGATTGCGGTGTGGAGAACAGGTGCCCAACCACGCTCTCTCGACAAATAAATGCCATGAATTATTTATTGCTGCAGTGGCAGCCTTCGCCTGACAGGAAGTGGGACTTGGAACCTCCTGTGACTCCTTCCCTCTCTGTCTGTTTCACTGAGAGAAAAGAGCACGTCTTAACCAGTGAAAGTGAAGTCTGAGAGGACCATAATGCAAACAACCACATGGCATCTCTGAGCTCTGAGCCTTGCAGAATGTGGTGCACTGTACCTGCTGGACAGGGACAGAAACACAGCTTTAAAGCATTAGATAGCCCTCGTTCCTGGCAGGGGGCACTTGGGCAGGATGTTAACTGTACAGCTCCAGCTGCTCTGTCTGTGATGCAAGAATAATGTGTGTGTGATGTTTGTGAAATACGTGGGGGGGCACAATGGATGCCGAAATAAAACTTCACAGTCGGCAGCCGATTATCTGACTGTAAGCCTCGAGTTCACCAACACACGCCTGAGCAGTACCTGACCTGTCTCCTCAGATGGACCCTCTATGCCCCATTAAAGGAAACTGTGTCAAGTTGGCACTTTACTGAAAGGGAACTATAACATTACATTTTCCTGCAGTCCAACAGACCTAAAATGTGGTAAATGTGAGTCACACATGGGTTAGCCCAAACTCAGCATCCACCACACTTCCCTTGAATATTATGGTGAATAATTGTCGCCATGGCAATGAGGTCAGTATCTCCCACATCCAGTGATTCCCACATGCATCAGAGACAACAAATTCCTGCTTAATTTCAAAAATTTGATTTTTAAAAAATCCACTCATCAATTCAACACTTCATTAAAAAAAAGGGAAAGTGCCACATGATATACCCAGCAGAACAGCTACCAAGGTAGTGACCTCCTTCATGACAATACTCCTCTGCTCTTTCCCACTGCTAGTTCTTGGTTTGAGGCCCTTGACATGTTTTCATTATTCAGTATGTCCATCACCTGCTTTCATTTTAAACACGGCCATTTTACACATACAGAAGCAGACATTCATTAAGTTACTGGTTGTGAACCAGACAGTGACACGTTGAGGTTGTTCTGAGGTCATCCAGGGCACCACATGCAACCATTACACACTGGTGGATGTCACACACTGACACACTTTTTACTTAGCAAGACTGGCTCAGCCATCTAGAGCAGCTGCACCACACTTTTACTTTGATTTTACTGCCTCTGGGCTGAGAAAAAATGAGCAAGAGAAAGTGGTATAGGCTAATATCATACCCAGGGTATATTTGCCCTTTCTGTGCATCTGTCTGTCTGTCAGTCACTTAACAGAAATGCATCATCCAGACAAACATTTTCACAGATGAAAATGGTTAGCATGTTTGGGGTACAATAGCATTGTCCCTCCAGAGTCTCAAAGGCAACATGCAGTATGTGACAGACGTTGCAGGGTCACTCCAAATCATGCAGGTGTTGAACCTAAATCTAGGTCAGCTTTCTGAGGGGGGTGTCACACAATGGGACATGTTGGCTGCTTCTTCTTTCATGCCAGTCATTTTGAATACATTCCTCCTCCCTGTAAAGACTACTCAATGTGCCACCACCCAGCAGCCCTCCTTCACTGTCCCATGCTCCATATTAATTTGCCAGCATGCTCTGCTTTTCTTCTGCGTGCTGAAGCCCCTCTCTGTCTTGAGCACAAACCCCTGGGGCCTTCCTGGCAGCAGTGTTGTCTATCGGGAACTGACTTGCTCTCCTGTCCCTTGTCTGGGTGACCTAAACAGTCTCTCTGTGCCACAGAGATGAAAGGTGTTTTGTGGCTCCCAGTGGATTCTGGGTAAATGAGCTGGCAGTTTGGAGCGCTACTGTGGACTGTGCACCCTCCCTACAGATGAGAATTTGGTGTGGGCAGACACTTGGTGGTGTCGAGAGGTCCATTTGTGTCCTACCACATGGGGGTACAATGCGGCTTCCACAGCACAGTGACCAGTATGAAAGTGATGACAGAAAGCAGGCGGCACGCGAGCACTTACTAGACCATGGAGACACAACTGGCTCACACAGAAATGCAGCTGCTCTGACATGTACAATACAGTGTGTCTGGGGTCTGAGCGTACACTTGTTGGGGGGGGGGGCATGCAAGACAGACAGCTAGGAGGGCCAATACTTTCCTAAAAGTGCACCACCAAGCAGCTCTTCAGACACACAGAGACTGACTGTTCCGCCGGACAATTCTCATGGCCCAGGCAGTGACCACATGTACTCCTTGGAAGGTCAGATGCAATGGCAAGATGGGAGAGTTGCCATGTAACTCCAATTTGCCACCATCAGCTGTGCTCTTAATGAAGCTGTTCTGCAGCCACAGCGGTGCTAAAGACTCCAAAGTAGGTGTTAAAGACATAATCACAGTCTTACTTATGTGCAGTGGACAGAAAGCGCAAAGCAAAAGAATAATGACTGACGATTAGTCCAAATACGGGAGATAAACATTTAGGGTCACATGTAGGCTCTCCAGAGGGGTTTGGGATGGTCCATAGGGGTCCCTCACTCTTCTTCAGATCCAGAGCTATTCATTCAGGAGAAGGATGACATCTGTTCCAAATTAATCTTATGTGTTTTTAATTAAAGAAAAATAATTAGTGTTCCTCTGTATTCCACTGCATTTTAACAGCATTAACAGGGATTTAACAGGGAGTTAATCCAAGAACATTCCGGAGTGTTGTCAGACATGCTAAGGGAGGGCACCATTCCTACTCCTCACCATCAGCACTCAGGTTGCTTAGAAACACAAGATAAACCACGACACGTGTTTTCTATGGAGCAGTGTCCACGTCTGCCAAGGACAGGCACTGAATAATGACACTGATGTTGGTTTGGTTTCCAGAGGTTCAAGGGCTGAAAGAAATTCTCCATATTTATTGAAAGTCTGTATTTTACAACCTCTGCTGTGGCCCTCAGATACATTTAGGGCAACACAGCACTCTTCAGCATTTTGCTAATGAATTTTGCTAATAAATATTGCTATTTGGCTCCTGGATTAGTATGACCAGCAGAGTAAATGAATACAAAACAAGTCAGTAGAGTGTAACAAGTGATTTTCAGCGAGGCAATCTTCTTCAGCTTGAGTCTCTATGGATAGATAACAATGTCTGATGCTGACTGGGCAGCATTCCTTAGTACACATGGTTCTCATACCATTGTATGATGATGGACATGGATAGATAACACTTGGCCTGATTCAAGCCATCTGCCGCCCTTCTTCAGCTATGCAGACATTTTCTGCAGGAAATTATCTACAACTGACTGACCCATCAGAGCAGATGCAACATAGCCAAACTCTGTCTTCAAAGGGTTCAAGAAGACCTCTGCTGTCCCTTGTTCTACAACATATGATGACCATTGACTGACTAGTGGACTGAGGAAAATGCTGTGATGCTCATGTTGGCAGGGAAGAAGTTCTGCAGCCATAGAAACTTCTTCTTCACACTGACAACGGCACTATAGAGATTGTCGCTGTAACCATGCTGCTAAATGGGGAGATGAGCAGAGTGCTAAAGCCCAGCTGTTGGAAAGCAAATGCCTATGGAAACACAAAGAGTCCAGCCTGTCATCTGGAAGCATCTACAGAAACCAAGGAAAAGAACAGAGAACACCATCAGCGGCCAAATCCATCACACTCATACTCCCTGATCCAAATTCCCAAAAGATGAGACTGACTAAACATGGAAGAAAACTGCATTCAGTTTACAGCAGTTGTAAACTGCTAAGCCGGAACCATGAACTACTCCATGCCTGTATTCCATACACAGGTCCTTAACAAAATAACAAACACAACCTGAATAGAAGTTTAACGCTGAAGTAACTAAGTCGCAAACTCAATTCATCTGTAAAGGTCAGTCATATTAGGTCAACTGCCAGTTAGCAGCATGTGTTGCCATGAAAGGTCTGACAATTAACACTTTGATATGTGAGAATTCAAAGCAACACAAGGCAACTAATGGACATCCCAAGAGGCCAAATAGTCACTGCCTGAACTGCAGACATATCAGTAAAAAAAAAAAAAAAAAAAAAAAACAACTCAAAATTATTTAATTTTTATAGGTGAACGATCTGAAAAATGACAGCTTAAGTGAAACATGGACACACTGCATTGGCAGAAAGGAACTGAGGTCACAAGTTAATGCTTGCCAGGAACAATCAGTTCACGGGGTAGTTGCTAAACTCCACCAATGTAGAGGTTCATAAATGACCACAGAACTTATCACCTGGTGTAACTAGCACAGAACCTGGACTCCTGAGCAATGAAAGACTGGTAATGGAATGGAATTAAACAACACCCCCCCCCACCCACACACGCACACGCACACACACACACACACAAAGGAAAAACTTTTTAGCTGGATACAAAAAAAAAAAAAAAAACGTAAATAGGGCATGGAAACTCCAAATTTCACTTTCACACAAATAACAGAAACAGTAATTAGAATAAGACCAATGAGTGATGTTTTCAAAGTGCAGATGCCAATTAATAATAAAACAGCACATAAACTGACAACAGGACAGTGGAGCATATGACTGCAGTGCATGGACCCCTCTCTGAGGTCCACGAAGTCATAGCTCATATCTCCACAGGATGTACCTCCTCCAGAAAGTCAGTCCAATTTGCTGGAGCCTCCGTGTACCTCTTGTAACAGTAGGCATCTTGTAACAGGAGCAACCCTGAATGCAGCTGAGAGATGGAGGGAGTGGGGCTCCCAGCTGCTTCACACATTACCTCTTTAGCACCACTCACTACTGTATGGGTTGCGTTTACCACAGTTTAGCTCTGCAGGAGCTTGAAAAGCTCTAACACTGAAATCAAACTGTGTATCAGACTTTGAACCACCCGATAAAGTGAACACCACCATGCTGAACACTGGTTGCAGCCGTAAAGTTAGTAAGGGTACTGAGTGCAGCCTCAGCTGTGTTTTCATGCAGCACTTTGCCAGCTTCTTACACCATTTATTTAAAAAAGACACTAAATAGTTGCCATGCCAGCTGATCACAAGCAGTTATCTCAAGCTGCTCTTTGCCAAAATAAATATTCTATTTGTTTGATATGGACGTCTTTTTTGAGAAAATACTCAAATAAACCTAAGAAAATGTTAAATCAGAACAAAAGTCCACATAACAAACAAGTATTTGGGTATCAGATGTATTAAATATGAAAGGTAGTAAGTGATTATTAAGACTATTAATAGAAATGTTATTAATATTATTACAGAAATAAGTTATTCTGGCACATTGCTTTTAAATTTCTGTTCTTTTCATCATACAGTGGTGTGAGCATCATGGTCACCGAGGGATACTGCCCAGTAAACATCAGACATCGTCCCCACCAGTGTTTCTCTTTTCTACACGTATGCACGCACGCACGAACGCATGCCTCTGGGGGCCAAATTTTGATGCACTGATCTAAAGACGACTGAGGTCATCGTGTGTGGCTTTCACAGTATCTAATAGTCAAGTTATGTCTACATGTGAGAAATGGGACTCACAGAGGTCAAAAGAAAGAGGAGAACAGTACACACAGGTTTCAGAAGACCTGAGCTGGACTAACATCTGCTCACCTGCCAGGGCTCCTAATGTTCAGCCAGTGCTGAACATGAATGGGGAGTGAAGCTCAGTACAGCACTATAAGCATCCGGTCGCCTCATTCGGGTCTTCCTGTTTCAGGTACACAGGTTCCACCTGTTTACAGGAAAACTGCTCCTTTAAAGCACCATTTAAATATACTATATTTCATTTACAGTCTTGCAAAAAAGTCTGAAAAGATAACAACAGATTTGTCTGTTGTTTATACTTAAATACACAAATAAAAGACTAAAGAAGAGGTGAGGATCCTGGACCTCTGTGTGTGAACCATCCTACAGTAAGGTCTCGGACCGTGCACGCATGCGCGCGCACACACACATTGCATCTGTCTGTGTGTGTGGCTTTAAATACATTTAAGGGATAAATATTTATAATATTTATGACAGTCTATACAGTATATGTTAAATCTTGTTAAAAGCACACTTTTTGGTCAGAGTTCCATAGTACTAATGACAGGAAGTGAATAGCGGCATAAGTGACACGTTGTACAAGAGGAGTACTGCCAGCTGGACCAAAGGCTCAGCACTGACCACTGACAATTGGAAAAGCTGGATTCAGAAGAAGTGGAAGACCAGAAGACAGATGGATGGACAATCACAGTAACAATCACACACCCTTTTTATACCAATGACACCAGTGGAACACAGAGCTTTCTGAAGAGAGGTGGAATAATGTGGCTAACAAGCGTTGATCAGTTACAACAAGCACTGCACATAAGCCAAGCCTACTGCAGGGGTCCTTTATCCCCGGCCACTGTTTCCTCAGGCTAACTGACAGCTGTGGGATCTCGCAAGCACCCCTTCAACAGAGGTCTGTCACTGCAAGGTCCAGGAGGGCCCCTTTCCTGACCACTGCTCCCTTCCCCCTGCTGCTGAGCAGACAGCCGTCACCAAGAGTGACACTGCCTTCAATGAAGATAAATGACACCAGAGTCACTGCGGGCTTGGCTGCATCAGTGCCAAAGGTGATCAAAACACCATTCTTACACAGTAAAACTTGTGAAGAGCTCACCTCCAGGAGACATGCACTGTAGCCATAGGTGTCCAGCCAGGTAATACATGAGGTACTCATTTCCTCCCCAGAGAACCAACAGCATCTCCAATATCAGCTGTAACCCTGCTTCTTGATGCCACAGGTTTTATTTCAGCAGAAGGGCCTTGGAAGCTTCATACATCAGTTGTGAGATGGATGACACTACAGGAGAAGCGATTTCCTATCAGCAGAGATCCGCACTTAGGGCACAAATTTTTGTCCCAGAATGGCAAAAAGCCCAAACACACAACACAGGACATGAGAAGATGGATGAAAATCAGGGATAGTTTTGAGGTTTGACCGAGTAAAATCTCACAGTGCTCACTGGTCACCTGGGCATAACAGAGCCAGGTTGTGTGGAAGATGAGCATGTTCTGGAGATAAGTTGTCTAAACCCTGAATGTTCCATTCCTCGATGAGGAAAAGTGGAGGAAATGTCCCTTTGCTGCACCAGCCTGGGGAAACCACATCTGCAGGAAGAAGGCCCCGTTCCACTGGGCGCAAGGCACAGATTCCGCAGCAGAGTCCCAGTGCCTGATGTTTAAATTTTAGCCAATGAGCCAATAAAACACAGATTGCAATTCCTCCCTGGGGGGGCACAAACCAGCCAGTTAGTATTTGCGCATTGCTTGAATAAGTGAGGAAAATGGACAGGTCCCTTGTGGCATTACCACAGTAACCACAGATGGAGTGTATGCCACAAGTGTCTCAAGGGGCAGCTGGATCAGAGAGACAGTAAACAGGCACAGGGCTCTGAATGACGAAGGCTAGGGAGGCAACTGGGGACAGACCTTCAAACCGGCTGAACACCACAGGCCCAGAAGCCCCAGATGCCTGCCTTCTTAATGGAGCAGCTGTGAGGGCACCAATAAGCCCATCTCACACTGAACACAGCATTTAGGTCAGTGCAGTTAAACACCTGGATCTACAGCCACAGCAAATGAGGCCCTCTCACCTGCTGCCTTTGTCCTCTGGCTGAAAACCTTAGTGACTGTGCCTCCCACTGGCTTTTCTATGTCAGAGTTAATACGCAGCCTGCAGACAGGGGCCCCAGTCTACGTGTTTTAGTATCTCAGAGGGGACACAAAAAAGACTATCATTTCCTCCAGGCAGCAGCTGACCAGGGCAGGTTTCAGAGACCGTCGTTGCCACACATACACACACGCTCTGCTGCCACATTTTACTAGAGTTCCTAAGAGTGTCTGTGAATAAAAGAAACCTTTTAGCATGTTTATGCTAATCGCTAATAGACCGTTTAATTATGTGGTCACGGCCTCTAATTAATAGGTACATGTTCACTGCTAACTGTAGTACCATGGGAGCAGTTTAGTGCATTTTACTTCATTTTATAATGTTCATTTAAGGCCTACGCAGAGCACTGTAGTAACACAGATGGTCTTCCTCTGGCAGGATGTTGCGACTGTGTGAACTGCAAGAGTGGGAAAACCCGCCCTATATGCACTTCCCCTTCATTGCAGTTTACCGTAGCTTACCACAAACCTACATAGTTTATAAGGAGAGAAGCTGAGAAGATGAGCACGTTCTGCAGACAAGGTTTCCTCCGAGGCCGGAAAGCTGGCAACGGGTAGGAAGGGGCAGCCTTGCTTCCTAGCTGGCAGAGTGCCTTGCACCAGCAGCCTGGGGGATACTGCACGCCAGCTTCACTAAACAGTCTGGCGAAGGAGATGAGCAGTGCTCATGAAGCTAATGTTTCACTAATCAAAACATACAGTTTATTGATTTATGTTCTAGGGCGACAGAGTCCAGAGGACCAACTAAGAGCAATGGAACTGAAACTATAAAATAAGGAGTGGCAGACATGCACAGGAGGACAGATCACCATGAAGTCCCAAACTTCCACACAGCACTATTTTCAGCCTCCACACATCGGCAGCGTTGCATTGCACTCATTCTTCAGCTACACTGCTTACATTCTGCCATGGTACAGTCGGGGCTAAAAAGGACAGGTATGGGGAGGATGATATGTGGGGGGCCTGCTGGGTCCCTGTTGTAAACTCATGAGGTCAGCTGTAGTAGTTGTATATAAAACACCATTCCCTGCCAGGTTGTTGAAAGTGATGCCACTTCCTGCTGAGGAACTGGCCTTGATTAACAGATGAGATGCTGAAAGGCAAACCACTAAGTGTTCAAGCGGCCCAGGGTGTTCACCACACAGACCGCAGTATGCCTGCAGCATATGTGCTGCTGTGATTCCTCTCACAGCAGCTTCCTGTTTCAGACACCAAAAGAAACCCCTATTGGCATGGCCCATCTGTGCGGCACTGTGACCATCAGGGCTCCCAACTCACAAACTGAGCACATAATGGGAACGATTGCTGTCTGCCACAGATAACTTCTCTCCGGGCCACCTGCCACTCTTCTGATACCTTCCCGTCCCTCTGTCGCCTGTGGCAATGTTTTTCTGGCCTCACTGGGCTATAAGGGATGCCCCTCCATCACAAACACTGGCTCTGGCAGCTAAAATGACATCTGCCAGAAGTAATTCAATTTGGACAGAGACAGAAAAAGCACAAATATGGGAGACGCTAGTTTTCTTGCTCACCGGCGGACAGCAATATTCACAACAAATTCTGGGGAACCAAGGCAATGTTTTGGTAGCAGATTTTCCACTATCAATCTCAGTATGTTGCTCCTCAAACAGCATTGTGCAACAGAGTGTGTGGACAGTAACACATGTGCAAGCAGGCAGAGCTCTTATGTCACCCTTCTGTATGGGTGGAGCAGCACCAATGGCCGTGATGGAAGAACACTTCTTCTGAGGACGACTATATACACCTGTGCTGTTTTAAATGTCTGCATTTAATATTGCTGGTCTAGGTATAAATATTTAAAGAGAAAACTACAAATGATGACCATGGTGATGATAGTAATGATAACAAGGATATGTTGGCAGCATCTCCCAGACCCCACAGTGCCAAAGTCCTACCTGTCAGAGATGATTTGCACTACTTGGGCTTTAACCACCAGGCCTTAAATTAATAAGCTTATTACACAGTGACGGTGCTAACCACTACCCCACCTATCTGTGTATTCAGTGACTTTGGGCAGAATAAAGCAGCAGAGTAAAGGCCTGCAAGAGCAGCCGGCTATCTGACATCCTCCCCTCCGTAAAAAGTAAAGACCCAAAGTACTGAGAGCAACAACTTTTCATCACAGTAAGTGCTGTACTCTGGGTGGGGACAGCAGTGTCACTTTCACAGCACACAACAAATTGATGAGGGGGATGGGGGAGTGCTACAATTCAAACAAGCAGATGCTGACATGAGATGAGGACTCTCACCAGACAGAAGCAGCAGCCCCAGTTGAGACCACAAGGAGTGTGGTGTGCTGTTGACATCACTCCCGGTTTGTCAAACTCCACAACACCGCTGCTGCTCTTGGGGCGGCGGTCAGTGTGTTTGTGGCCTTCAGACAACAGATGGTTTGCTCAGAGGTTGTTTGAAGGAGCAAGGCCATCCCTGTGTATGGCACCTAAATATTTAATGCAACCTTTAGAGTCAGGAAGAAGCCAATCTGTTTCAATAAAGGTGGATGGTTTGAGCAGGTGTGTGTGTATTGGGAGGGGAGGTTGGAGAGAGAGAAATACCACATTTGTCTGCTAAGTACTGTACATTGGTGACTGAGGCTGAGTATTTGGTGTTATGCTTCTGTCCCCCTCCTCACAAGGCAGTTGCCTGCCATCCTTCAGTCCTCAGGGAGAACAACTCATCATCCTGTGTCTAGAACAAAGGGCAACAAAAATAGCTCAGAGGTTCGTACTGAACTCTGTGCTGCTCCCGGCAGCACCCTGGTCAGTGTGTGAGGGCAGGGGGGGCACCTGCCTACTTCTCATTCCACTCACAGAGAGGCTTGTCCTGCCTGGCACTGTCCTCCCTGCTGTCCTCAGCAGCCGTTTGGAAAAGCCTTCCTGCAACTCACCTCCGAATGTTCACACATTTTTACAATTAATTTAGTTTTTCCTACTTTTTCATTTTGAAAACAACTACTGGAAGTGGCTCTACAGCTATACCTCCCCCCCAGTTCAATATGAAAGATGAACCCAAAATGGACGCAAGAATATGACCACCTACCCTATCCTGTTGACCTCATATGACTCAATATCTACCTGGACTATAGTGGGACTCGCCCAGGTGCTTGTCTCCTGCAGGTGTGTCTCCCATCCTCATTTCCAAAAGCAAAAACACACCTGCCTGTGCATCCATTCCCTCAAGACAGGGAGCAGCAGGATGACACAACTGCCAGCTATTAGGGCGACATAATTCAGTCACAGAGGAGTCAGCAAAGGGACTGTTGAAACCCTCAAGGACAGAGCGCTACAATATGAAGTTAAAACACCCCCAGCGGACACTGCTGTCTGCCACATGCCCAACATACCCACTTCCTGTGGTAAGAGGCACGTTTACAACCCACATCACACAGAAAGAGCCGACCCTGTGATCAGGAGGTCACTGAGTCAAGTCTCAATGCTATTTGGTTATAAACACAAAATAAAACTGCATGTTATGGAACAAACATTATATCAACAGTGTGCTTTTCTGAGCATTCAAACAGTGGAAGAGAAAAGCCATGGCAATCTGTTGCCCTTATACATCTACACGGTGTCCTCCTGCCTGCAACGGACCCACTGAATTCCATGGCAAACTTAATTGGCAGCAGTACCTGGAAATACTTTTATTGACCTTCACCGGCTGGAGAAGGAGCAGCAGAGCGCATGACATTGGCCGCAGAGCTGACCTCCCGTAGGGAACGATCGAGAATTTACTGTGACATGACTTTTTGATGCACAGCAATTAGTGTCTAGTGTTCAAATGTGGCTTTGGAGCCAAAACATTTTCCATGAAAAGAAAGGGCAGTGGAGCTCCATCCACTGCACTCGGCCTTGCACCACTTCACTATATGGCATCAACTAGAGATCCCTTGGAAACCAAAGCTGCAGAAATGCGAGGGCCATACTCACAGGGCTGGACAGTCTTTGACCTTGGCCATTTATAGCCAGCATTTGTGGTGGGCACGCACGCACGCACGCACACACAGACTCACACACTCATACACAGTCCTGCTGACTCGGGATCTCCACACAGGCTCAGTCAGATGAGGCTGAGGAGTCTCCAAACATGATGCAGATGCTACCACAGCAATGCCATATTCAGGCCAGTGGCGTGGCTCCAGGCAGGACATCCATCAGCTCCCAAGATGTGACAAAAAGATGTGTGTTTGGGGGGGGCTGTATTTTGCACTTCTCGGAGAGCAGAGGCCCTGCCAGGTTCTCCATACCTCCTGGCCAGTAGTCACTCCAACCCCTAGATAAAGACATTTCCATGCCCTGATAACAGAGTGGTCTGACCAGAGCTGTCATCCAGTAACACATGTGCTCTAGGAGGCGTGGCAGACAGAGGGCCACAGACGGTGACAGATGGGGTGGAGCCTGTGCCTCTGTGTGCTGCTCCAGCTCTCATTGCGCTTTCAAATACAGACACCAACAGGACTCCACCATCCAAACAGCCATTCTGATTGGTACCTGCGTGTGAGAAAAGGCTTGGTGGAGGTAGTTCTACTGTAACTTGGCTGCTAGAGGCAGCACCAAAGACATGACTGACCCTTAGAATGAAGACCAGTAACCCTAAAGAGGACAGAATCTTGGAGCAGAAAGCAAATTGGAGGCTAACAAAGAGGGCAGGGCAAAGCTGGCCTAACCATAAAACCACTAGCTGTATGATCCCAATGCCTAGAGTGTGTTGCTCCAGGACTGAGGTGAACACTCAATCAGAACCTCCAACATAAGCATTCAGTACATCAGCAGCTGTTCACTCAAGGATTAGTCAATAAGCCCAAACAAGAAAGAGTGTGAAAAGCTCATATGTCTCACTGCATCTCAAACTTTATCACAACAGACTACAAGATAAACACACACAGGTTGTGTCCTTCTTTTGCTCTACTACTTTGATGTGGGCTATTCTTATTCATGGGGCCATTTCCTCCATCAGATTAACCTTGCTGCAGGTTAGTCAAACTAATTAAGGGCATTTTTCAATTAGCGGACCCGACTAGACTTACTGGCAGCAGACGACAGAACAAGGTGCAGCCGTTGGGGTCAGGACAGCACTAAGATGGGGGACTAATGAGATTGACACAGGTGATGAGGATCACGAGAACTGCTGCCAATGTGGTGGCAGATGTGTCACAAAGATGGCAGCAGAAGAACCACGTCACAGCAGTCTGGCAGCAGAGCTTATCAAAAGCTGAACTGCCATTCATCTGCCTTCATCACTGGCAGGTCCCACTTGCATAGGGACATTTTTCTGAAACCAATGTGTGCGTGTCCTGCTCCCCACACAGGTAATAGATGGGTTAAAGGGGCTACAGTGCAGCATCAGGGATCCTACTGTGCCCCAGACTGGGCAGTTCACACATAGGGATTAGTAAATACTGCTAGCGCTACCAAACATTGCATAAAGACAGTAGGGACAGCAGATATCTGCTGCAGCTTATCCAGGGGTTGCTGGAGACTGGAGTCACAGTTCAGCGACCAGACCAGGTCACAGTAGGCAGATCTGGCCTTTGTCCCCCAACTGGCTCAGAAACAAGGCAGCAGTGGAACAGATAGTGCTTGTGACCCCAGCCAGGTGGGTGCCTAAAGGCTCACCTGAAGCCTTCTATCCAAATTAAGAGCCACTTCTCAGGAAACCTTGACACAGAAGAAGCATACAGGCACAAAAGCAAATATACAAAATAAGTTTAAAAAAATAACAAAAAAAAAACATAGGTACTAGAGCACTAGGCAAACATAGGTAGACAGGCACATGGCAGGCTGGCAGCTGCCAGGGAGTGCATTGCACACAGCAGGGGCTTCTGGGAAAAGGCTGCACCCCCACAAGCTGCTGTGCCACCATTATTAGCTAAATAACTTGTCTCTCAAGCTTCTTCCCCTCAGGGGCAAGTGAGAAACTCATTACGGAGAGGAAGCCCACGGCGGAGCCCCCTCCTCTAGGAATGAGGTTCTGCATTTCTTGGTACCTGTGGGATGCCGCTTCATTTCTCCGTGTTTCACACCGCACTGTAAACACCAGCATACACAATTCATGTTACATAAAGTTGTGGCGATCAGTGAGACAAACAACCCGCAAATACAGTACAGCAGTACAATCACTAGAGCCACATTACACCTTCACACACACACACAGAGAAAGCAGAGCATGTTGAGTTAATGCCAGCAGAGATGGACTGTGGGTAACCAATATGGAGTACCATCCTGTCTGTTGGGTATTTCTTTATGCTACATCATGGAAGACTATGTAGGGGAATCAGCAGCACATGCAACTGTCAAACCTACAGCTCTTCCCACCTGAACATCTTCAACTGGACTCCCCTGACCAGCTGTCAATCAAACACAACCCTGTATAGCAGAGCTGAGTCCATGGGCAGACCTGGGCCAATACGAGTGTGCACCTTTGTTTATTTCCTCTTGTTCCTACCATAAACTCTGAGCTTTGGAAAACAACTTCAATCCAGCAGCACTTTATGATATCTTGTCAATGTCTTAAACAGACACTTTTAAATTCTAATTTCTTTCAGATGTACTTTGTGTCCTGTGTGCTCCTTTGAAAAGTTCCCATGTGCGCGCACGCATGCGCGCACACACACACACACACACACACACACACACACACACACACACACACACACACACACACACACACACACACACACACAATGTTCTGCAGCCTGGGGGAGTCAGTGGACCATGTGTCCACCCACAGATCATTCAGATATAGCAGACACAAATGTAAGGGAAATTGCTGAGTGTTTAATGCTTACAGCACGATAAATGCTACAAGACAATGGTTGCACCTCTAAGAGGTTTGAAAGAAGAAGTTCACATGTAGACAAGGGGTTCTAAGAGGAAGGACCATATGAATCTGAATATGATAATACACACACAGAAACACCTAGCCAGACTGAGTGTGGGTGGCAGACAGCAGCGGGCTGTGCTGGGCTGGTGGAGCAGAGACATACAGGGACTGGTCATACACACTGACAGGCGCCTTTAAATGTGGCGCATGGGTAAGAACAGGAAAAAATCAGGGTGATAACAGGTGCAGTCTTGGCAAGGCCAGAAGAGCAGCTGAAGAGAATCCTGTGGCATTAAAGAGCATCCAGAGTGAAGTCACTGCACAACAAACACGGATTGCAGGTGTGGGCCAGCAGCTTAATGGCGTTTCAGTGCAGTTTAGTGTGTGGGAGAGGCCATGCGTGGAAGTCAGTATCTTATGATCCTTCTGTACTTTACGGATAGGCCTGTCAGAGCTCCATTGTGAGAGCTTGATGAATGCTTAGCAAGCAGCGAGTTACATTGGGGCACACCCCTCTCAGGCAGGGTCTCTTCTTGGGGTGTGAGATGAGCAGGCGAGAGACAAGCAAGGAAGCCATACTAGAACAACAAACATGTTACACCGTGATGTGGTGATGGCCGTGTGTGAGATGCCACCAGACCTGCAGAATTTCAGTAGCTGCTAGTGGAACGGACTTCAGGTGTCAACCTGAATCAGGTCAGGTCTAACCGAGACAGCAACCCTAGAGCATAGCCGTAGCTGGGTGAGGGGTGCTGGCAATATAACACAGTGCAACGCAGCAGGTTCAGCACATCACCATCAAGGGTAGTAGCCAAAGAACAGCATCCTTCTGGTACTTACAGAATGAGGCCCAAGAACAGTCTAGATAAACACTGTTATTGCTCCACTGTTACAGCAAGGTAAAACACCATCATCACACACTGTACAAGATGAACCAGGAGTGAAGAAACACTTGACAAACCAGGGCTTTACTGCTCTCAGTGTGAGACAGTTGTTAACCAGCTTCATCAGTTTCAGCATATGAAGTTTTCACAATGACAGGTAAACCGTGTGTGGTTGTAGAGAAACAATAGCTGGCTTCACTATGCAAGAAGCAGTGAATGAGACGCAGTCAAATATTACCTGTCTCTCTCATTATTCACTCACTTGGAACCCAGTGCACCTCATCTTCCTCTCCCCTGGTGCTAGAAGCTGTTTCAGTCTCCAGAGGGTAATGTGGCAACATGTGAGAGAGATTACACAGAGACAGACCAGTGCCATGTAGTACAGTGATTGCACAAGGACAGACCAGCATCATATGGCAGAGGGGCAGTCTGGTGTTGTGCATTCAGGGAAACCCAACATAGCCATGCATTCCTCCTGAGAGCATTTATGTAGACCACTGCATATGAACAGAGCTCCAGGCTCAGTGAAACAAAGACTACAGAGGCCACTTCAAGGTAGGCCTTAGACGGTGGCAGATTGCTGTGACATGATGCCAGTAGACAGCTGTCCATGGAAATACAAACATGCACACAGGCTCCCTCTATCCTGGGTCAATATTATCAATGGCTCTCTGTCAATCACATCAATTACAGGAGCACCATGCAGGGACCTATACATTGGATTAGCTCCAATTGGTGCAACAAGATTTTGCCCTTGCTTGGGGGGGGGCATGACCACCCCTGCCTGGTGGCTCTTCAATCTGCTGTCATCCTTAGCAAACTCATAATACCCTATTGTGTGCTGTAAGCCCCTCACAGTTGTCCACAGCAAACTGTCTACAACTGCCATGCTGGCACAATGTTCTTTGTACCTTTAGTCAATAAGGACTCATGCAGAAAGTTTACATACAGCTCAGTCAGCAAGTGAGACCTGGAGGGAGCACCTGTGCATGCTGGGAAACGTGCCACTTCAGCAGATTTGGAGTCCCAATTCCTAACGTGCTCATGCTTTACATGCTGGGACTCCAGTATGGTGGACAACTGGCTGGGTGGATCTTTTCCTCTTCCCTGAGAGAAGCCCCATATGTGTGAGCTTTGTTTGCGTGGCCAAGACCTGCTGTGAAGACCCAGCTGAGTATCTGGGCCATACCAAAGTCCAGAGCAGATGACCATGCAAACCGCACACATGTCTGTGTCTCACCACAATCAATCCTCAACCCCACTGGCTGACAGACATCCTGATGCACTGTAAGTCACAGGTGTAGGACTAACACATCATTTGAACAGGTGTATGCTAGACTGTGGTCAGAAAAATGTTAAATTAAAATGTTTTGATGGGACATCTATTGCACTCAACCCATTTAGCACAACAGTTATGAGCAACAGTGAATGTACCTCAGAGAAAGAGTACATTTTTTCAACTTCCAACCAGGGAAACTAAACACATCTGAAACACAATGAGCAAATGACTATTTGTCTCTAGTTGAACATTACTTAGCAGGAACCTTTGAAACAACAGATTTGATAAACATTATAAAACACCTATATAAAGGTGCTTTGACACAAAACAATCAAAACAAAATTATCTGGCATGTCCCATAAGTACACTTATAATTTCCATACAATTTTTTATTTGCCAATAGAACAACACAAAAATCTACTTGAAACTACCAATGTAGCTGCACTATGTGCAAAGACAGAAATATGATTTACTGGGGAAGCAGGTGTTGCAAATCCTACTTCCTGCAGCAATAACCTTGATCAAGCCACTAACCATTAAAATATACAAATTGTTCTTTGTAACTTAACAATTAACAAGTCACTTTGGAGAAAAGCATCACAAATACCATTTTTTATGCTGCCCTGCAGCTCCTAGTCTCCTGTCTGAGGGGGCAGGGGAGCCAGCAGCAGCAGAACTTTGTTAATATTAATGTCTCTTATGCCATTCACAACAGGGCGTATCCACAAAATCGTCAGTCTTGTCTTCCAGTTTACTGCAGTTATTCAGAAAAATCAGCTTTTCATAAGTTTCTTTCATTCTTTCTCCTTTATGTGGCACTAATGGTCTACAGTTTACCTATTCAGTTTATCTGAGAATTTATTTAAAGTCCTGTCAAATTAGGTTTTTTGCCAGACTGCAGGATACATTATTGTCTGCCTTTGGTCTATGACTGCAGATCCTTACATACAGAGTAGCTCAAGCCTGGTACTGAGATGAAAAAGTAGATCCAAATTTCCCCAAAAGTCTTTCAATCTGGTTGCCCGTAGCAACGAAGAAGTGCCGGGACAACACGTTTGAACCGAAGGCTGGAAACGTGAGAGTAGCAGCTCACTTGTGGGGGCAGCACCCATTAACTTCCGCCAAGAAAGTCAATACTTCCCTTCAAGCTTAATTTCATGAATAAGCGTCATCTCCTGTCTGTTAAAATAATACTCAGAAGAGGGTCAACAAGAGACATGTCAGTTTACCAAATTCAATTCAACACCTGATTACTACAGACACAGCTTTGCAAAAAGTTTCTCTGTCTGGTTTTGATTCCAGGGCTGCGTTTAGAGGTGGATTTAGAGAACAGCACTGCTAAATGGTAGATTCATGTTCTACCAGGAGTTTGTGTGGCTGACAGTATGTATCAAAAATGAATTGCATTAATAGCTTGAAATAAAGGAATTTCAAAGACACAGATTTGGTAATAAATGGAACGGACCGTTAGGTGCCACTCACTGATTCACAGAGACCACCACCAGTCTTTTCCACACAGCCACTATAGTTATCATGCTCTCTTCACCTCTGCATTGCCATGACACTTGTCCTCAGATATTATTCTAAATGACAAACATTTATGTGCAAATTTTTAAACTTTTAATATGTGTACAAGAAGAATTAATAATTATGTCACAAAAGGCTACATTCTGGCTGTACAGCTCCCAGAAAAGTCCTTTTCTAAAAGAGGTAGCTCTCTGTTGGAGGTGGAGCATTTCAAGGGCTACCAGTCAGAGACAAACTGATGGCAGAGCATCTCTGGGACAACCAATCACAGCAAAACTGTGGGGCAGCGTGTCAGAGTGTCAAAACTCCTGAGATTATCTGTCTATCTGTTTATACAGTTGGGTTACTTTTCCAACATCAATCCACAGTAAGTACCCCAATCTACCAATGAGAGATGCAGCTGAGTTCTTCTAAGGTAAGGCAACAGCTCTAACCACCACACCACCTGCTGCCCACTAAAGATTACTGCAGCGGATCAAGAGTCAGTATCACCACTCACAGGGAAAACTAGATTGCAGACAGGAGCAGATGAGCAGCAGGAGGTGTGATGGTTAGACCCGTTGCCTTACCTTGGAAGAATTCGTGGGAAGTCCTCAGCAGAGGAATGACAGATGAAGACTCAGGAATGGGGGAATCCACTAACTTGGCAAAACAGGCACAAACCTGTGAGCTGAAGCAACAAAAACAGTGAACACAAAGCTCAAGAACACTGCCAAAGACAGAGTAGAAGACAATTTGGGAGACACACTTTTCACTCCACTGAGGACACGGTTCTGGACACGACACATTGCCAAGGACATGGGTGCTACTAAAGACCAGTTCAGAGAAGGACATGTTGCCAAGCTGGACACAGATGTCATTCAAGGGCAGACTGACAGCTGGGTCTGGAGCCCCAAGAGGAATTTTAAGAGCAGATTGAAGTGAAACATTAAAAATCCTTAAGAGCAGAGCTAACATGGACCACAGCGTATACTAGAGAGTGGGGGAAATGACCCAAAAAAATTCAGAACAACATCAGAACATGGCCAATCACAAAACAAGCCTATAAAATGTGTGTACTGAGCTGCCAAGATATACAGCTGAGATGCTTCAAAAGCAAGCTTGATGCAGTCACATCCTCACCTCCTGGGACACAGGGAAGGGGACAAGCTGAGCTGGACCCAACAGCTTGTTTGTGTCAGAAATTTTCATGCTCTTCCTCAGATCTCTGGCATGCTGCCTTCTGTCCTGGCCTAAGATATGGCTTCACCAGGAGAACAGAACACAGGTAGCACATCCTTGTGCTCTCACAGCTTCGTACACACACTGGTGCATGGGAACAGACTGCAAAAACAATCATACTGAGTTTATGCAAGCGAGCCTTTCCAAATGACTGCCTTTCAAGGGAGTAAATAAATCACGCCACATTTAACGTCTTCAGCCCTGAGTACTTTATCGTTTCTCTGTCTGGTTTTGATTCCAGGGCTGCGTTTAGAGGTGGAAATTGCAGCTGTGATCACAGTCGACCCTAATTTATGAAAAATAAGATTCATTAAGGCTTGTCCTCAATGTGCAGCAGAGGACAGCAGGAGGCATTTGTGGCACAGGTTTGCTCCAGCACAGGGAGGGACAACACGGCAGGGTACTATACCCTGACCGTGGCCGACTATCATCCATCCCTGTGAGTCAGTTTCTCCAATCATTTTAGTGAAATGTCCAATGCTAATACTTACTCGCTCCATATTGACAAGCACTTAGCCTGAGGCAGGGTTGTAGTATTTCAGAGATTTTCCCAGAAACATGTGCGCATGGGCGCACATGCACACACGCACACACACACACACACACACACACACGCACACACACACACACACACACACACAGACACACACACACACAGCGTCCAATACAGTTTAAAATATGTGTCATTGGATCACGAGAGGAAACCCAGACCGATCTGTGGTAAAAATACAAACTCCACACAGACTGAGCTGGATTTGACCATAAGCCTGAACAGCTCAGCCACAGAGTGGCATCGGTGACCTGGTGCACTACTGTGCTGCTCTTTAATATGAATTCCGGTGCATTAATTCAGCTCCAAAACTGTGGACTGTTTTGTGTAAATCATGTTTCAGAGCTATGAATGTGTACTCTAAAATTCCTACAATTTATTCTGCAAGAGTATATTTATCACAAAGCAAATCATTGCCAGAACTTCACAACGCCAGAAGACAAGTATGGATGACAAATGCTTGCAAGAATAAGACTTCCAGCAACAACGAAACGCAATGCTGACCCCTCTTACTGTTCCCATCTCACTTTTATGCAACACCATTTTGTGTAGGAACAACACTATGCCTTTGTTCTGCAAGAAAGATTTTAAACCAGAGAACAGGATCACAACCGCTTGATGCAGACACTGAGAGTGTTTACCTTCAGGGGCCCAGAGTAAGCCACCCACAGTGCTTCATTCAAATGGTCTAAGGACACACACATCAGGTGCTCAAGTAAATGGATCTATCACATCAGTAAATAAAACTGAAAAAGGAAACAAAAGCCTCTCTTTACACCTTTATTTTATGTCAAGATGGTTCCCACATTAGCTGTAGAAACATGCTGTAGAAATCTGTTTTCCAGTTATGGTGAAGAGCAACATAGCAAATGCTATTTTCCAGCAGGTGCCAGGAAGCCCCGCTGTTCCTAGTAGATGGGGGGTGGTCATAAGTGCCCTTTAGCCTCAATTTAAGGACCAAACAAAACTGATCTCTCAGTTTCACAGTGCAAAGCAGAATGGGTACAGAATGTGATGTGCAGCAAAGGAATACCTAAGAACATCAAATCATCACCCACAGTGTCACACAGCCTGAGGGCAAAGCAACAGAGCTCTGAAGGGCACTTTTGATTAAAAGGAAAGTCCTTGAGGATGACATTGACAAATGCTCCTCCCACTTCTGGGCAAATCGGACAATCACAGAAAGGGTCTCTTAAGCTCATCTTGGTCCATTTACCTTCCTGGTGAGGGTCACAGGCAAAATGTTTGATTTCCACCTCACTGCAGAAATGTCGTGCAATTCATCACTGTGCCATGCGTGTCGAGCCATGAGGTTGCTACCCTCCCCCTCTGCCCCACACCTCCTCATGCTGCTTCTTTTGTTCCACAAAACAAGTCAAGTGTTTCATAATACAAAGTATGAAAGAAACAGGACAAATACTATATATAAATGTACAAGTGCAAAATGTGCACATATATTATATGTATGACTGGTGTCTGGCAGCTGGTTCCACTGAAATTATAAAACAAATACAGTAAGACACCAGAGACCACAGAACTCATATTTTGTCCCTCTTTACTGTGTCTGTCATTTGCTTTATTGCTAATTGCTTGTAATTTAGGCTCTGAAATTAGCCTATTGTCTCTTTCTGGAGAGCTACTGTACATAATATACGTGACAAAGAGAGAACAAAGCCTGGAGGAGCTGTGTGGTGCAGACTACACAGAGTGCACCGCATTAACCTGACACCATAGACTGTAAATCTTCCTTAGAACAGCTTGATGGCCACAGCCTCATTTCAGATGCCCCCCAAGCAGCGGAGCTATTGCTTCCATTGAATGTTTCTGGGAGTCTTCTGAAGCAAAGTCGTCACAGTGCTTTTCAGATGTCTGGACCTGTGCCCCGAGGGCTTGACCACAAGCTTTACATTACACAGCTTATAGTTCACAGGTGGGCTACTTACTATGCATGTGTGTGTTTTTTATAGTGTTTATCCACTGCTGATCCCCTGATAATGGAACAAACCACAAGACCACCTGTCAGTCACTGCTGAGGGACAAGCTGCCTCCACACCTCGAACCCTCAGAAAGGTGGAAGGTGTGAGCAGAATCTTGGAGGCAGTCCGTCAGGTAGTGGACATCTGACTCTCCGCAGTGACTCCACTACCACCTGCTCACTCCCTAGCACTCAAGACTGAGCCCACGTGAATTTATACTGGACAACAGCAGCAGTCCCCAGTAGCTACATCTTCAACAGCAATGGCACCGTCCAGCATGCCAGGGGTCAAGTGAGTGAAATCTGACGAAAGTCACAGATCCTATTAGCCTTTTGACATTGCTCTTGCCCATTTTTTTCCTCCAAAGCTACGTTATCTTCCTTAGAAAAAACTGACCAGAAATGACCTGCGACATAATCATTCTGGTCATAATTATTCAACCATTTTCAACTGCAAAGTCAGGAACTACTATGAAGTCTGACAAGCATGACATTGATGTGCAAAGCAGAACAACAGCATCTGATGTGAAAATGGTCTGGCATTACTTAGCCAAAGAAGACTTCCCTTGTGGGTCTCCTTTGAGCACTGAAGGATTCAGAAGTCCAGGTTTTACTGCGGTGACATCTCTGCCTCAGCAACCAATTCTGACTGCGTGCCCCAAGGCCTTACAGACAAGTTTGATGACGCCAAGGGCTGAAAGGCTGAGGGGCATTTGTCCAGGTTTTCAAAGGTCTGCCAGAAATTACCAACAGGTTAGACCTATCTCACCAGAGAGACCAGAGGCTGAACACACATGCACACATGGCTGAGAAGGGCCACTCAATAGCCAACATCTTCATTTCACTCAGTGCAGAGACGTGCACAGAGACGATTGAAACACGAACCCCATTATTAACAAGTGATAACAGCGCTTTGTGCAACTCCCCTCTTCTTACTTATCTACAGGAAATTAAAGCCAGCCTTCTTAACAATAGACTGTCACACAAAAAGTGAGACATTCAAACAACAGTCCATAGAGCATAATACTACTGTTTAGCAAATATGGCTTTACACAATAACAGGCATATTAATTAATTGGTGGCACATGGCAATTCTCTGTTGATTTACTATGCTGCTGTTAGTGCACCCATGACAAATAAACTTTGAAACCTGTGCTTTTGACTCAGAGCAGCAAACCTGGTCCAGTGAAAGGATCCTCAGGGAAAAAGAAGAAAAAAAAAAAAAAGAAGTTATTTTATTGATTTTAATGGCGATGGGAAGGCTTATACAGAGATAATTTTTCAGAGATTTTCCTCTGGCAAACATAAATTTAATTAAATTCAGTTTAATATCTGATTTTTAATAATTACAATATCTTGAGTTGTAATGTAATCATTTACCATGGTCATTTGCATTTGTGCTGAAAGGGTCAGTGTTCATCACGTACAAGATCATCTACAGGCAACGTTTCCACAAACCCTGTCTGTTTTGAAAAGAGTGCAGCAACCAACAGAGCGAAGAAAGTGAACAGAGCGATCACTGCTGTGCTGTCCACCTGTGCTCGACCTGCTCTCACATCTTCCCCATCCTGTAAGATGCAATCCTTTGCACTGTTGTCTGGCTCCCCAACATTATTATTATTATAGTAAGAAACTCTGTGGAAATCACCAGCATTTTAGTCACCAAAGGTCACTTTAACTGGGACAGACATAATTTTATCTTAATATAAAACAGAGTCCTGCACACAGGAGCTGTAGCCATAAGAAGAAAAAATTAAACGACACACAGTATGCTGTGATGCCACGTGCCCCAGTTGACCAAAAAGCTATGAGTCTCAGAAGTATTACAGCAAACACAGCTTCACAGCAGGAGGTCCAGGCTAGAGATACTAATCATCAGGAGATACCAGCAATGCACTGGAGCGAACCTGAGTGGAGCCAGAACATAGACAGGCCCAAGCAGCGCTGAAACACGTATGACATGGAAACATGCAGGTTTATTGAACCGGGGACATGTCATGCAACCTGAGGGGAAAACCACACCTCTGGGTAGCATGAGTACACTCTAAAGGGTATTGTGCCATCAGCAGGGTTCTCTTCTCTGCCTCTACTATCACTACACTGCCAGCTGGCTGCTCAACTGCAAAGAGCGCCCTCTAGTGCTTTCAACCTATCACGGTGCAAAAAAAATTGAATTTTTTTCTTTAGTAAGGAAAATGTATCTCTGTCAGGGGAATCGGCAAACATAATACAAATTAGTGAGTGCACCCTGGATGATAGTCTGCTTTGCTTTCAAGTTTAGATCGTATTTCTCTAGGCCACTGCAATATTAATCACCAGACGTTTTCATAGCTGCAAACTCCACCCCTCATCTGTTTAATGCCTTGCGAGTAGTGCCTCAGGGTTTTTCCCTTTCCACTGGGGACTAATTATTAGCTATGGAGTCTGATGAAATGAAAGAGATAATGAAAGGAGAGAAACGTTTGAGAAGATGTGGCCTGCAGAAGCAGAAACAAAAGGCCAATGTGCTGAAAGCCAGAAAATGCACAAATGTAGCCTTTCCAAAAACTGGCACCTCATCTGGAATTTTTGCAAACTGCACAAGGGCCTGCATGCAGTTGCTCCACCTGCAAATCCACCTGCACTTCCCTCTTCCCAAATGCATCCAGTTCACTGCAGCAAAGAAACAGGAGGAGGTGCCATGTAAACCTTTTAGGTCCCTTCTGCTTTTGTCATTTAAAGTCTGAACTGTGACTGCACTTTCAGGATTTAGTATGCACAGAAAATAACTAACTAACTATCTCCATTGACTAAATCAGTATGTTCTTACCTGTCCGCTAATGTTACGTGGTAATCACGTGACAGGAGAGTGTGACATGTTCTCTCTTTTACACACACACACACACACACACACACACACACACACACACCTTGATCAGGGTCCAGAACATTTTGATTACCATTTGTCAGCAAACCAGGGCCACAAGACACAGAGGTTCTTCACCTGGGTGCTGTGACCACTGTTATGGGGTTGTGGGCATCACACACATTGACAACAGGTACAAGTCACCCATGCTCCCCACCTGTGCAAACACCTGTCTGGTCCCCCAAGAACAGCATTGGCACCACCCACATTATGACTTGACTAATCAGCTGTCTTGAGAGGCAGAATAGCACCGCCCCCACTATGACTCAACCAATCCTTCGCAGCTCTGAAAAAAAAGAATGAAGCGAAAGGACATCTGTGTGAGTGTAGTGTGGCGACACACAGAGGCATGGAAATAACCCAAGCTGCCCTTCTTCATTTTGTCTAACAGTCTCTGTGGGGTGTGTGTATGTCTGTGTCCTCCCACTGGCTGAAGGAGAGAAGAAGCATCTGCACTGTTCAAAGGTCAGGCTGTGGGAAAGTGCACGGAGAAAGTCCCCCAAACAACTACAATCTGGAGACCAGTTATGAACAGGAAACAACACAGATGACCGTTATTGCAGCACAACCATAAATCACCACTAACAGTCTTATGTGATAGTCAGCAAGCAGGCCATAGACAGCATTCGAGATGAGCACACACAGACTCCAGACTACAGTAATACAAATGGGATGTCTCCTCTTTGATGAGTTATGCCTCATTTTACCCTTGTCACTGCGGCGCTTACTACCTGCACCCTCAGAAAACACAGTGCAAGGAGGTACGCTGACTTTTTTTTTTTTTTACCATTGATGACCAGTCAGGAGATTGTGCGGGTCAGGTCAGTTTGGGTCACACCCCACCCACACAGAAAAGAACACGGTAAAAACAACACACACACACACACACACCGAAAAGACAATTTGGTCACTGTGGTCTTTCACACACGCGGCAGGTGCAGCCCACCTCTGTTAGCCAGCCGTGTATCTTCGGCGGGTCCAACCGCGCTCTTTTCATCGTGTTTGGACGCAGTTTTTACCGCGTAATCTCCGCAATTATGACACAACACCTGTGAAATAAACATTTCTGCTCACGGATGAAAAATAAAAATAAATAAAAGACGCGTGTGAAGTGCGTTCGGGCGGCTGCTCCATGTGGCGCGTGCCCTCCCCGGGTCGGCGACGCGCGCTCAACAGCGCGAGACCCCGAGGGTGCTGTCGCCGCGAGACCGCATGCCTCGCCACGCTGTTGTGGCGAAGAGCACGCGACGCCGACAAAGGGCGAAGGCAGGGTCTGCGCACGGCGCCAACCTCTCGATGTCATGGAGCCACAAACACTCGCCTTCCCTGTCTTATTTGGATCTTTGTGCTCGTCAGCATCAGCATCACAGCCCTTCCTCGAAAGCGCCCGCTTCGGCGGGACGCGCGCCTTGTGTCGCTCCTTCACCTTGTCCCTGTCCCGCTGCCAATTGTGACCGATTGTTAAGGCTTTTATTGCCGCTATTGTCTTCGCCGTTACTGTTACTGCTGTTTCTGTCGCTGCCGTGCTGTGCCGAGAGACCTCACATTGCAGCGGAAACAGCAGCGTGAGATGCCAGAGCCGGTAAGCAGCCGGCGATCTGTGGTGTCCGCCGGGGAGTCCAGTGAGAGGAGCCCGAGCGGCGCTGCGATGCGCCCACGGAACCGCACACCACCGGGAACAAAAGTTCGTCCTCCGGGCGGAGCGGAGCGGAGCCAAGCTCCGCCACACCGAGCACCGAGAGCCAACAACCTGCCGAACGCGCGGGGAGCGGAGCGTCTCCATGGCGTTGACTCACCTGGACCGGAGGCTCAGGGCCGGTAAGAGGAGCAGCAGTAGCAGCAGCACCGCGCTCGTCCGTCTCATGGCGTCGTTTTGCGTGTGCTCTCCCGCTCCCGGCCGCCGTTCTCTCTCTCTCTCGCTCTCTCTCTCTCTTTTCTCTCTCTCTCTCTCTCTCTACCGTCTCGAGCTGACTCACTGGCGCGCGGACACCAGGCAGATGCAGCACTGAGGATCCGAGCAGAAGCTTTTAAACACACGAAAGGAAGACACACACACACACACACACACATACACACACACACACATACACACACAGATACAGTGCTGAGAGCCCTCGTGAACTTGCAGTGATGCTCTCACCCCAGCAGGACATGGACAAAAGTGATGAACATTATGATCTGGAGGATGATGAAAGCACCACGTGTTTTGTGTTTATCCTGCGTTTGACCCATTACCGAGGCCTGGTGTCACGAGTTTCATGGCTTTCTGAGTGTGTTGTCCTGTGGCAGGTAGGTTACCTGTAACCTGTGGTTATTTGTTGTGACAGTTATCTTACAGTTGTTTTACTCTTTTCCAACTGCTGATGTTGCTTGTGGGCCCTCAGCTGGTCAGCAGAGCTGGGACAAAGCATTCTCCAGTGGTACATGGCTGACACAAATGCCTGCACAGCATAACAGAAGATGACCTCCACGCTGGAGGTCTCCGCTTTGTCAGCAACGTGGCTGCCTGAGGTCAGGAGCGTCACCCGGGGTTGGCAGGGTCACCTGGAGTTTGTGTCAGAGTGACACTCTGCCATCAGTCACATCCTACCACAAATTTACTCACTGTGGTGAAAGAAGCCACCCTTCTCACATACACACACACCCTCCACAGAATAGACTCAAGTTCAGTTGCCGACATTGAAATTCCAGTTATATACAACCAGGACAACCAGTGTGATGCTCTGGTGGAATAGGGTTCCAACTGTTTCTATAGAACTGTCACACTGCCCTCAGACTGGGGGCCACAATCACACCTGGGGATGGCAGACCACTGCAGTGCCACCCTGATCAGTATGGCAGAAACAATTCCCTGTGATCAGTGCAGTTCCACAGCGCCCCCTTCCTTCAGCACTCAGGTTCTCCGCATGACCACAGCAGCCTGACCTTTTACTGTACAGCCACTGTGCTCGCGTGTTCCATTAAGTCCCTAAATAACTTGCTCCACTTTCCATCTGTGTTCATGGATAAAACATAAGTTTTATCTGTTTCATCTTTCTGTTTCAGGTGTTGCACAGGATCCCATTTCTCATGCTGATAATGAAAGTACACAAGTGATTTAAAGTGAACCGGATTATAGAGACAAAGACCCTATTAAACGAATTCTGTGGTATTTAATGAAACACATCAAAGTGTATGCTTTCTGGGCAATTACAGCACTCGTATACGTGCGCAGCCCCCACATGCTGACTGTAGAGATTGTGTGGACAAATAACAATATGGTGACAGTCATAAGCATAGCTGGCAGCAGTGTTGACCGTAC
Source organism: Heterotis niloticus (assembly GCA_018136845.1). Classification (NCBI taxonomy): domain Eukaryota; kingdom Metazoa; phylum Chordata; class Actinopteri; order Osteoglossiformes; family Osteoglossidae; genus Heterotis; species Heterotis niloticus. The sequence goes on from CM030893.1 coordinate 9,411,026, forward strand.
ACCCCAACTGGCTCAATCCTTGTGATCAATTGTGTGTTCCTGTGTCTAGATGGGCACCATGTGCTGCGTAGTCTGCGAGGAAAAGCTGCCGCCACCTGTGGAAAAGAGCCTGAATGCTGCAGTCAGTGGGAAGCACCACTGTGATCCTATGACAGAGACACACTGGCGGCTGCAACAAGTGTTTCACTTGACCTCTGGGTGCTGACACGCATATTTACACCGTTTACCCACTGTTTGTTCCAGTGTGGTGTAGAGGGACACACATGACTGTAGAGAAACACCTGTGCTCAACCACACGCCCATGTAGAGTTTCTCCTCTTCCTCCTTCTGCCACTTTCTTTTTTCTCATCCTTGTTCATTTGGCCAGCAGGTGACATAGTGGCTAAAGCTGCCACCTCACACTCAAAGGAGCTGGGTTTAAATGCCACTTCTACTGCAGGCAATTGAGAAAGGTACTTATGAGCCCAAGGCGCTTTACAGAAAAGCATCAGCTAATAAAGCACACATAGCTGTTGTCAGAAGTGAAAATAAAACCTTTATTGCTCAGTATGCAAACAGTACTCTTTAAACATCAAAACCAGGACTTTTTCCATAAACTGATTATGAAAACATTATAAGAGAAGAAAGATACCATACAGAAGTGAAAAGAGGTTTAAAAAGCCTAAATGAAACACACATGTCATTGATCCATTATGGTGTTAATTTGCTCAAATTAATTTGTCAGACCAGGGGGTTGGGGTTGAAAGGTTTAGAAGGGCAATATTTCACATCTGTGCACAGCTGCTGATACACCTGAGCGACACAGGTGTTGCGTATGAAAGGAACGCAGGCCCAGACTCTACTCCGTTTCTTCTTTCTGGAAGCAGCAGCACCAAGTTCACAGGACTGGTGCGAAAAAAGCAGCACAAACCAAGATAACTAACAGCATAGAAAGCTGCAAATGATGTTTTATAACTGTTTATTTTGTAATAAGCTCTACTTCTCACCCTAGAAATACACCATTAATCTCTGGCTGAGCTCAGCTGTAATAAGATCAATTAGTATGGAACAAATAGATAACTTCACTGTGAACCTGGTCACCTACACGATTCAAGTGCAGTCAAAACCAGATGCTAATGTTCCTTAAACATAATGAGTATTTACTGTGGAGATTAGGGCTTTCCTATAGAGATGCAGCACACGGTGCTCTGCTTGTGTTGGTTTAGTGACACTGGACTGCCCAGTATGACTGCTGTAGTCCAACTCCAGCGCTAGACTAGACTCTATAGCGACTTAAGAGCCCCCCCGGCACAAATTTAGCTTGAACCTCAGCACAGTCGCGTCTCTTTTTTCCATTATTCACCAGCTTGTTTGCCTAGACACAGTGATTCCTCCTGAAGCCGCACGGGGTATCAGACGTGTCGGGCGCAGGAGCCAAGGGGCCGTATTTACACACTGACATGATGAAACTGTGTTTTTCCACTTATTTCTTTTCCACTTTCCCTGATTCTTTTCACTTGTCATTGTTCACTGGATTCATCACAGTGACTGACAGATTGGTTTGTACGGCAGCTTCATCACCTGAGAGCCGTGGCTTTTATCTCACTACAACACTGTTATTATTATTGTATTCATACTGATTATTTCACCTACTCCATCTGCAAATAGAATCATTTTACACAATAATGTTTGATGAAAATAGTGTGAAAATTTACTGATGTGTCAAAACATGACTGACATTTCAACTTGTGGTTCACACATTTTTACTGTGTTCCCAATTCAAACTTGTCTCAGAAAATATGTAAAAAAGTAAGCTGTTTTTGTAATAAACAGTTAATGAACATCTTCCTTTATTAATCTACTGGGTCCAAAAACATTAAGTGTTTCAAAAGCAGCTTCTGAGTGTCAGATCCGAGGAAGTCTAAGCATCAGTTTGGGGGACACCTAACTGTCCGACTGGTACGGTACCGGAATGCCGGTCTGGATGCTACCTGAACAGTCAAGGAGGACCGAAGAGGAGAACTCCTGCTTCTCACCGGTGGCCTCGATGTCATGCAGTCAGCAGGAATCGAGCTAGAAGCTCCATTTATCAAAGAGCCGCCGCTTGCACGTTGTATGCAAGTTGAAACAGTCATATTAATGGATGGAGCAGAACAGAAAAGTCTTACAGTTGGAGCATGCATACTGGAGCGGAAATATTTTATCAAACCATTTACCTGTGTTACATACGGTGTGTCATCTGCGGGCAGCGAAGCCAGGGCCCCAGTGGACATGTGGACATCTGCACTGTAGTTCTCTGCTCCCTGTAAATAAGAGTTTAACACCAGATGTTCCACATATTTAAATACAGCAGGCGCCCAGGAGGCGGCCGATGTTTATGATGTTGCAATTAAAACAGCCGCCATAAAGACCGCATGAGGCCTGGGCTTAGCACTTGGGTGAGACACTCGAGAGTGCCGCTAGTGTCACACCCTCTCCTGCAGATGAGAAAGACATCTAGTCAGGAGAACGTGCTGATCTGGACAAACGCACACATTCCGCTTGCACTTCACCTTTCTTTTGTGAAGCTGTTAACCTTTTCCGGAACAATCCTTAAAGCCAACTGACCCGAAGATGCTTTACACATGGTCGTAGCTCATCGTTTGGTGAATCTTGGAGACAAAAAGCCGCGGCAATCGTGGCGTGTTGACTTTTCCACCGGCGCATTAGAGCATCATTACAGAAGAAATGCCATTATTCAAATTTCATTATAGAACAGCTCGGTTGTTTAAATGAGATATGGTTATAAAGTACTGTCCTAAAATGTCTGAAAGCCATGAATACTGTCAATGCTGCCATGCCTGCCCGCATTCTCTTACTGCTAGCTTTATACACAAAGGCAGGCAGCGTTTCCGCTAAAGAAACGTGTAACACATACAGAGAAGGGGATGGAGATGCTACACCCACTTTGGCTTTTACTCGAGCAGAGCCGCGTGAATAAAGAGCCCATCACTGTTGACAATACAGTATTAATACAATATTAATAACAGCCCCGGTCGCGAAGCAGCCTGCACTGCTGGGACTTATCAGCACAATGCAGTGTCTGAGTTCCACCTCAACACAAACATACGCTTTGCCTAAATTCACATTAAATATCCATATGAAGTCCCAATAACTTGGAGCTGGAAATCATTTTCACAGTCTGGGTACATTTCCTTTATGAGACATTTTATGTAGCATTTTCTTCTCCATCGCTTCGGCTTTTAGATGCCGATTCAGTAAAAACTGCAGCGCGTCATAAATCACGCAGTACTACTGTGAAAGAAGGGCGTCTCAAAGGAAGCGGCTTCACGGCCGGCACCACGCAGCCTCAGTGCACTTAGCCTCACATCGGCAAAGCAAAGTCAAAAACCAAAAGGAAACCGAGAATGACGGACAGGCAGGCATACGGACAGACGATTGACCGACTGACCTCCTGACCAACTCAGCCCTGCTGGGTCTCTTTAAGCAGCATCTTCCTAGACACGATGAGCACAACTGAAGGTTGGGGGAGTCAGCGTGGCGGGAAAAAAAGCTTTCAAAAAGTATGGCTGTGACGTGAGCTGTGAGGAGTGTTTTAAGCTGAACTGGGTATAGGGTTCGTGTTACTGAGGAAAGAGCACAGTAACTTGGTGCTTATTGTGACTTGGAAGAGGAAGCGTCATTTAAGTGTCAGCAAAAAACACCTACAGCCCTGACCCAACCGGACTGCTGTTTCTCCACGGACCAGAGCACCACCCCTGAAGCAGCCTGACAACAGTCCCATGATGGCCCAGGAGCTACCTGATCCTGTAACATCGCTGCAGCAACCCAGTAGCGACCAGGTAACGTTAGCAACCTGTTAACCTCCCAACAGCAACCTAGCGGGAACCTGGTGACGCACCAGTTGTGACACAATAGCAACCAAATGCAACTGCTGTTACCACGGTAGCTCACGCTTCCATGTGTGAGGCGCTCAGTTCCACAGACAACAGTAATCTGCACAGCCCTGGCCATACGATCCACAGAAAGCATGCATGAAAACTGAATAGTAAAACAAATATGAATACAACAAAAGCTAGATCAGACTGACTTCAGACAACCGCCGATAAAGTGAAGGGAGTCGCTCACAGGAAATTAACGTCTAATTTCTTCACACCTTGTTCACAAAGCAAATGGACAAAAAGCTAGAGGGCTGTCAAATGCGTCAACTCATTGCTCCAATTCATCCTTCGACAGGGAACAAAACATGCATAGCTCAGGTAAGACATGAGACAGAACATATCGCGTGTAACTGGAGGTGAATGTGGACCAGCGGGGTTTGTCACGTTTACAAAGGACTTCATCCGCATGATGCATCTGGAGGATCTGAGCACTTGGCTGGTGTCACTTCAATGTTGCAGCAATGCAAAATACAGCGGACCCCCCAGCACACTGGTACAGTTGTACATTTACCATGTTTTCAAATGCTGTTGCGGGAGATGTGTGGAAGCCCTGCTCCCAGGTTCATCCTTGAGGAGAGCAGAGCTGATTCACAGAGTCTGGCACAGAACGTGCGCAGAGAAACACGTTGTTCGCCGTGGTGTACGCTGAAGCTGAAAGCCCAGGAAACAGAACCTCATTAGGGAGGAATCCTCGGTGACCCCACGACCCCTGCCAACACGGGAGCCAAGGCCCGGCCGAGTCCCACAGGCCCCGCGGCTCTGGGCAGCGTGTGATCGAGCTTGTTTATCCCGTTCCCTCCTCTCCCACAAAACTCTCACAAATTTCCCAACATAAGAATTCCGGAAGGATTAGAACGATTTTTTGCATTTCAAAAGCGACACCTTGGCAAGTTTCATTTTGCTTCTGGCTCGCGTTCTCTGGGCTCTTCCTCAGCCTAACAAGCTTGTGCCGCTGTGGCAACTATATCGCAGCAACCGGGAAGGAACGCACACATCCACACGGTGAAACGCACTCTTCCACAAAAGCAGCGGCATCAGAACAGCATAACGAAAAAAGCAAGTGACTCCCAAATGAATGTGTTTACAAGGGCAACTCTGCGAGGTGGAGCAGCTACCGATCCATGGTTACAGCTCTGGTGCGATGCATAACAGCGCCTGGGGTTCAATAAGGCCTCATAATGAGTGTAGGGGGCGAGGGATTGAACAGCAGCAATTTGTAGGCGAAAGTGGTGTGCTGACATCGGGCACGGAAATGACTGGACGCTTCAGTGTTACAGCACTTTCTCTCCCCCAGATTGCTGCTGCTCTAACACTGAACTGGGAACCAGGGCAGCGACTTTGATTCTTCTCTCTGCTCATTTCCCGCACTTCTCATTGCTGTGCATTTACTGGCCCATTCATTGGGTTCCCTTCCTGTGGGGCAGATTTGACAAGAAGTCTTTATTGCCTAAACCCAACAGAATATGAAAAAAAAATTGTGTGGTTTTGACCTTGGACCTCAAGAGCTGTCAGTACAGACGGCGTGCTGGTGTGTGAGACACCGGGAGGTACAACATTACACCCCTGCGGAGCTTCCTGTCCGGCCGTCCTCCCGGACAGGATGAGGAGTGCAGATCAGTTCTCAGGCAGGTAACGTAGCTTACAGGTGCCCTTCTATGCGGTACCACTCCAGGACATTCATATTTAATGTGCACTGTGTCCGGGACAAACTCCTCTAAATCCAACGTCCATGAAACACAAAAAAAAACTATCAAAAAAACTGTGTCTGCAAGCTGAAGACTGACATATACAATCCTAGGAGCTCCTGCGCTGGGACTTCTTCACACCACACTGACAGAATGCTTTAACCATCTGCAAAGCTTACTGGGTCCATCCGCAAAGCCACCAAGACGAGGATCAGCAGGACAAGTGTGGCAACACAGACAAAAGCACAGAAACGCAGATTCATTCTCAGATTAACGTGAAACCCTGCAGTAAGACAGATCCAGATGTCACGCAACTGGCAGTTGGCTCCCACTCTCCTGCTCCTTTTCCAATCCCCAACATCTTCAGGATGTACTGGAGACAACATGTTTAGGTAGAATTTTCTATTAATGTCATTATTATTATTTTTGTGGCAGTGGCTCTCCCATAATGCATTGCTGCCACATGTTTGGAAATCATGTAGTTGTGTTTGCCGTAGTGGGGTGCGATGAGGGATTGTCAACCCTCTCTGTGTTTACCACATTCAAGAGCTTTGGTGTGGGCATGTGAGTGTCGGTGTTTAGTCAAACCCTGTGCTCGTGCAGTCCGGACTGCCGGGTCCTCCTATTATAGCACCGCTGACAGCATGGCTGAAGCAGGTGGTTACAGTATCATCATCATCATCATCATCATCATCATTATTATTATTATATTAGTACATTACCATTCATTCATAATTGAAAATCAATACTATAGAATTCATGTTAACCATTTCAGCACTTATATGCAGATACAGTTGACGCAGTTAGCCCTTGTGAAAGTGGCTGAACCGCACCTGTGTCTCTTGGAAGAAGCAAACACTGATAGGGTAAACACCAAGGCTACCCCGGCAAGCTTTCTGTCGAGCTCCATAACCAGTTCAGTCCTCATGACTGTGTTCCTCCTCATGGTGTACAGGTGTGATGTCTCACAGGAACCTGGATGGAAGAGTGGCTCAAGCTAGAATGGAATTTGGAGAGCCTCAGTCTGAAAGAGCACAGCTGGATCAGTCCACTGGGTCCATGTGAGACTCCCCGCTCACTCCTCTGCTCAGGTAAATCGAGGAGGACATCAAAATTCTCATCTTGGTTAATTGAATGAGTTCGGCTAACTCCAGATGGATAAATTAACTAAGTCCTTTGGAGCATAAATAATGTTTAGAATGAAAGTCGGGCTACCATCTGTCTCCCAGTTAATCCCCTCCCTTTTCAATGACACAGGACCTCGTACATCAACGTGGATTTCCGATGAAGACGCGACAAATGCAAAAGAGCCCACAGCCAGTGAGCTACCTGACAGGTCTGAGGAACAGGAAGTGACAACACTGCACTTTCTCACAGAGGTGCAACAACAGAAGCCACTGTGTCACGAACACACTACGGTCTGGTGGCTGCAGCAAAGTCACTTGACGCAAACCACTTAACTAAAAACACACAGCTGCACGTTTGCACACACAGGGTGAGAAACAGCGCAACCCAAACAGATCTACATAGGTCGCAATGGAGAAGAAGAAAGTAATGTGGCAGAGGAATGGAGCAGTAGGAAGTGTGAACATTCACTGTGCACCCCATGACCTCCTGCCGCTGCTGCCACCTGCCAGACACCTAGAGCATCGACACCGCGCCCCGCTCGTGGGAGCCGCTGCCACCGCCGAGGAGTATTTACGGTGCGGTGTGGTGCCACGAGGCCAGCTGTGAGCGGAGGTGCAATCTGCAGCAGACGCCTCTTTCTTCTGATTTATGGATTTTGCTCAGCAGTTTGCTTCACAGCCACAAATCACATCTCCCTGTGCAAAGTGACTTTCCCGCACAATAATAACTTGTAATTATTCCTGAACGTTTTCATTAATGTGCTCTAATGGTGAGGATGAGGATGCGCTGGGGCCAGACACAGCGAGCGCTGGGCCTGAATTTAGTCACGGTGCTTTAATGGCTCGTGTGTCCAGCCGTCACGCTCGCACATAGATCACAATCACGGGATTCATTACTGCGCTGCCTCCGCACGGGTTGCATCCCTTTCTTTACATATATTCGCCCGTTTATTATTATCAGCGCCGTGGCCCTGGCATAACCCTGCCGCTCGCAAGCAGGCACCAGGACTTTGAGATGTCTTTCAGGGAAACGAGCCACCAAAAGCTCAGCGCGGCACTGTGGGGATGGAGCCTTAATGAGTGGGCAGGGCATCATAAACACGTCGGTCATCGGTGTGCCGTGGGGGCGGCGCTCCGATCGATGGCTGGAGTGTCCCAAGCATGCAAAAGTCTCCCACTCGCCCCGCTGACTAACCGAACATTCAAAATCGATAGGCGACGAATCATCGTAATTTAAATTCCATTCTAGCCGGGTTAGCGCAGTTCTAACGCTGCCCAAACTGCGAACCTCTTCTTCTTTGGGTTTGTTACTGTCGTCTCCACTCACCTGGCACCCTTGGAGATGTTTCTGTTGCTGCTTCTTATGGGGGCCTCACTGTGGCCGTGCGATCGCCTCCGTGGGTGTCGGGGCTCCCAGCATCCGCCAGTGAAGATCTCCCCGGATGGAGAAGCAATGCGGAGAAACAGGCTGCTGCCTGCGGTGGGGGCGCCCTGCTAGTTCTCTGTTCCTTCTGGAGTCGAACCTGCAGTAAAAATAGATGCCGTTATGCAGAGCTGGAGGGCATCGCAGCGCCCCCATTCATCAGGGGATCAACAGGTTGGGGAAGGAGCCACACATCTTCCTGTTCTCTGTGCTTCTACACAAAACCCAACAGCGTCTGTTTGGGAAACAGTTACACAGCAGAAGAACCTTTCAACTCATTTAATATACAGCAAACTGTTTTTTTCCACTTGCTGAGAGGCTTCGAAGCAATTTGTCTAAACCACTATTCTTCTTGCAATAAACTAGAGGGGAACAACGAACATGTCTAGAAGCCCACAACTTTCTGATGTTCCATCCGATCCAATTCCTCAGAGCTCAGCCTGCGCCCATGTCCCTTCCCGTCCTGATCACCGCTCGCCCCCACCCTGTCCCCAGCACCCTTGCACCCCCGTTCACCCATCGACTGTAAGCCAGCAGCTCTGGTGGCCCTGTACCGCACCCACCTCCGGTAGCCAACACAACCGCCCCCCACTCTGCTCTCTGCATGAAGCTGCTTCCACGTTGCACCTACAGAGGAGTGCAGTGGCTGTGTAAATGACACAGCGTGCAGGTGCTGGGACCAGTTGGGTGCTGACCACCCGTGTTCTGGTGGACATACTGTGACCACTGCTATTTGAGCAGTTGTGCTCCCGCCCGTCCAAACCACCCTTTAATTAACCAGGGAATTTGGTGTGGTGATGCGCATCACTTCAGCTAGACTACATGCGTGCTATTAAAGCATGCGCTGTGGCGGGGAATCTCGCCCGTCACCCTCCATAACTTCCTCCGCCTGCTCACACATTTATTACAACCAATTTCATGGAAATGAGGGCATCGGCGGATGTGCAGGTAATCCATTTGACCGGACTCTTCCTCCTGGTGCCACGCATGGCAGAACGCGTCGAGCACAGCAGCAGCGGTGCAACATGAACCACCAGCGGGGGGCGCCACGGTGCCTGTCTGCACGACACATACGCAGACAGGCACGTGGGGCTTCAGATGAGCACCAGAACACACAGTAGTCAAGGTGACAGATGTCCTCTTCCTCCTCAGCACGCTTTGTACAGGGCAACACGCATCGGCGTATAGACACGGCTTGGACCGCAAGACTCCTAACTCACGGGAAGATGAAAGCACTTCATGTCACCACACATGACTGTTCAGTGCTCACTGTTGACTGATTCATCGTTTAAATGTGCTCAGCGCTCCTCATCTTGTTACCGATCTCTGTTTTGACCCCGATCAGCAAATATCATTAATAACTTAACACCAAATGCAGTTGCAGCGCTGAGTCAGATGCTTAAAGCTCAGCTGCCCACTTCCTGGCAGCACATTTACACGCTGAATATTTCACCACTTTTTGTGTGTGTGAGGCTCATGAACATCAGCAAACACTCTGCAACATTTTAATATAAAAAGATAATTAATAATGATAATGTCACCATCGCCGTTTTGTTTCCATCTTGTTCTATGTAACCCACACACATGCAGAGTGAAAAACAACCCAACCTGAAATGTCAGTGGCAACACAGAAGGGGCTAGGGCTGGGGGAAGAGCCAGGGTTAACCCCCCCTGCAGGTGGGTTACAGCTACCTGCCAGGCGTAGCCTAGGATTTCTGTGCCCTTCGACCCCCAGAAGAGTTTGAGAGAAAGAAATAAAGAGGAACAGCGTGTCACATTCACTCATGCAGGTTGTCATTCTGGAGGAGGTGAGGCAGCGGCGCGCGCGCGCACACACACACACACACACACACACACACACACACACCACACAGCTGGTGCTGGTGGTGATGACGCATCAGTCCATTGCTGTCTGAAAGTGTGAGGCATGCATGAAACTCACCATGAGGGTGTGTTACAAAGACAGGAGGGACGGCGCTGACTGCAGGACAACATTCCAGGGGGAAGCACTGTCTCACCCCTGAACACAGTATTTGACTCTGCTTCTGTTAGAACATGAAACTGGACAAATGTGTGAAGGACATGGGCTCAGCCCCATCTCAGAGCACCCCATATGAATTATTGCTGTCACTTCACTGTGGAAGACCCCTAGAGCAGGAGCATTAACCCGCACCTTTGCTGCAGTCAGGAAGGGGCTTCGGCAACCCGCTGTCACTTAATCAGTCTAAGAGTCTCAGTCACAGTCGTTCAGTCACTGTCAGTCTCTCAGTCATTGTCACTCTGTCATGGTCACAGCCACTCAGCTTCTATGTGACATTCATTCACTCATTCAGTGTTTGTCACTCTCACTGTCACAGTCACCACCTTCCTTGGTGTCTGGTCACATATATACTGAAGGGAAAATTACACTACTTTTTACCTTGTCTACAGTCCACTCCCACTGGCCTCAGTTTTTTTCACCGCAGTGTCAGCTGGTTTGGTCTGTTTTCCCTGTCCTTTGAGCTGGTAGCTCTCAGAACCACTGAGAAGTTGGTGTCATAGTGGCTGTTCAAGGAGAAGCAGAAGCATCTCTTGGTGATGTATCAGTGGCAGCGTGATAGTTACACTCATCACCCACAATGCCCTTCACCTCACCCACCTTGCAGCTGCCTGTTGCAGTGCAACTTCAGCAACACTTGAGCTGTGTGTCTTTGTGCCTGGTGCCTGACCCCAGGGAGGAAAGGGGTAAATAACAGTGACAAGGCCAGCTGCACACAGTCTTTGGGAATAACATCCGCCACAGAGAGATGGTCAAACTTCAAGAATGAGCTGGGAAACACAGCAAGCACACAGAACTCCATTACACACAAAGAGCGCTCCTACATGACATCCCAGCATCCCAGCTCCCCTGCCTACACAGCACACGCACTGCTTGCTGGATTATTACAGTTAATTAATACCTCATACATCTCATCACGCAATGTGACAGAGAAGGATTCAGCGTAACATGTTCGTGGTCACGGTCATGTTTCTGTGCAGTTCTGAGCATCGACTGCATCCCCCTTCATTTTGTATGCTTACTGCTCTGTTCTGTGGCACAGTAAAGAGGACGTGAGTGTAAGAACACTCCTGTTTGGGACACAGTGTGCAACTCAGTCTGGAAATACAGTTCAAAATTGTGTGTTGTGTCAGGGTGCTGTTATGAACAACTCGGTTATTAATGTTGAAATACAACTACCGTGTCCTCACTTTTGCAGCAGGTGGATGGTTTGCGTGTGTGTTTGAGAGAGAGAGAGAGAGAAACACAAGTGGCCAAAGTGAATCGTGAGATAAAGTGTGACTGTAATTGGGAAATGGCCTCTGACCTGCTCGTGTCCACAACCTCCACCAGTTCCATATTTGCTAGCATGTTCCATGAAACACACTCTGCTTCTGCTCCTTTTTTCAACATCTCACTGATCGTGACAGATAACAAACAAGATATTGCTGATGTTATCATTACAAAACATTATTTCTGAAGTAAATTGAACCAAGTTGGCCATTGTCACACACAGCTGCCCAGGTTTGAGGCCGAACCACATATCAAAAGGGAGACCCAGGCATGTCACCGCGGTTCTACGAAGTTCATTTTACGCATTAGTGCTGCAGGAGCTCCAGACACACACTCTTCATACTGCGGTGCTGTATGAAGATACATCTGTTATCAGGCACCCTCTCTCAGGTCCTCAGCTAGTCCCACACCAGTGTCACCAGTCCAGCTGCTGTCCAGCTTTTGCTCTCCTCACTGATGGAGCTGTCACCTGAGCTCCACGTCAAGCAGCACCTAAGCGTAGTGGAAGGAAGCATGAAGAAGTGAAGAGATCTGCAGGAAGTAAAACAGCACCTTTGTTTACAGACTTTCATTTTGGCAGAAGAAGGCCCAGCTTCTGACCCCTGTTGTCATGGATACAGGCTCTCCACCTCCCAATGGGCGTCAGACTGCTGGAAGGCGACCCCAGGTACACCAGTCAGTGTGCTGTCGGGACGGCAGCTGTACTGCGGTAAACCGGGCCATCAGCAGGACTCTGTAGCAACCTGCATCTTAGACATGAAGGGGCAGGGTGTCCACTCAGCCTCACAAACAGCCAAACTATTAACTGCCTGTAGCACATACACAGTCACCAGCTGCTCGGTTCTCTCTGCGTGCCTTCCATTGGTCTTCGGTTCGAGTTTATTGGTTTTTTGCTCACGCAACTCACAGGCAGACCAACCAAAGGGGGTGCTGTGCAGATCTCAGGCTACGGCTAAAGGGGCCGTACATTTGGCATGTTTTTGGAGAGTGCATGGCAGCAGGGGGACTCTGGTGTGGAACGAGGGATGGGAGGGGGCATGACCCTGCCATTCTGAGCTGAACACCTGTGGTCCATTTCTATGCAAACTGATTCCAGGCTGTCAGCAGGAGGATGACAGCAGCCATCAGACGGGACCTAATGAAGTGCAAAGCAGCCAATTAATTTCTGCCATCATCCAGGCAACAGACATCACCTGAGCGGAGCTTCACCTGGGGGGCCTCAGGCCACCAAACCCTGTTGCTCCCTTCCCGCACGCTGACACACACACCCCTGTTTAAACAGAGCGATGCTAACCTGCAGGTTTGGGTAAATCAGGCAAATACATTGTTTTAAAACTCAACATATAACCAGGGATGATGATCACATGAGGAAAAGAAGTCCAGAGGCAGGGATGAAAACATGAGTTAAACTATGCAAGTCAGCAACATCGCTAATGGCAGTAAAAATAACAAAAGAAGCAGCCTATGCCGGAGAAGCCTGTCATTACATATTAGTAGAGCCATTTGCCTCTGTGCCGGTGTGAGGCCACCGTCACATGCAATGGACGGCCGCGCTGCCACAGCGTTTAAGCCTCACCTGGCAAATGGCCTCCAGACACTGCATGCTGTATCTCACGGGTTCCTCTGTGAGGAAGCATCCAGGTGCTGCCCATCCTCCAAGGTGGAAGACTCAGTACAGTGATCCTACATAAGGCTGGCACCGTGTTTTACTATGGCGTAGCTGAAACAAAATGTCTGGATGAAATTGCTAGTTTATAACAAAACTTGTAGAGATAAATTTTTAAAAAGTAATAAATCAACTCTAATATCAGGAATTAAACTGCATTTTCTACATTTTCTGTTTTTAAACAATAAATCTCAGAGTTTGTGCAGCAGCCACTGTGAAGTAATATTTACTGCTTAAAACACAAGAAGGGGAACTGGCCCTGCTCTGTACCCAGTTCACCTGGTTCTGGATGTAAACGATAATGTATGAGGTTTTGGAGCAATTGTGTTTCTGCACATAAATCACAGTGAAAGCCACCACGGAGTCCCTGGGAGAGAAACAAAAGCTGGAGGCGAGTTGGACGCACAGCGTCACCACTACATCCACCATCTCGCGAGACAATCAGACATCCAACTTCATGTCCATGTTGCAGTTTCCGTCCTTGCTGTGTCCCCTGCCCAGACGGACAGCGGCTCCACCGTGACATTCAGATCGCTGGTTTCAGCTGCACTTAAGTTTGCAAGATGTTTGTCTCTGCAACGCAGTGGACGCTGTTACACCGATAGGGCAGAGGGTCTGATACCTGCTGTGCAAGTAAAATGGCAGGAATGCCGTTACACTGAGCAACAGTGCTGCTGTCTGGTACGAGGTGTACAGTACATTTTCATAGGCTGCTATTCAAGGTATGGAGCGCATTATTTCATAACTTGTAGAGTTTGTTTTTCAAGTCTGCAGGAGGTTGTACGAACGGTAATAATTTCGATCCCAGCGGAATGGTGGTTGTTTTTTTTTTACACCAACCAGTCAGGCCCATTTGTATTGAGGTTTTGATCCGGTTGGGGACAATCGGAGGCAGCAGAGTCAGAGAGTCGACCGCGACGCTGACATCTACAGCGCATTTCCATTTCAAAGTGCTGCCGCGCTGCTGCTGACGCCACCGGTTTGTTTCTTGCCACCACTTCAAATCCCTTTAGGTCCTCCAATTAGCTCAGGTACACCTTCAACCTGAAGCCCCAGGTTCGACCAGCAGGGCGGCAACAGAGGAAAGCGGAGAAAGCGATGGCGGCGGCAGCGTCTCAAGTTCCTGCCCACTGCCCCTGAGGCACCTTGTGGTCAAATGCTGCAAAAATGAGTGGCATCACTGTGAAGTAATAAGACATCAAAGACAATGGCTCAATATAATTTACCAGCATTAAGCCAATTACTGTACAAACACAACTGGACCACACGACTCTGAAAACAAACAAAGCAGCCGAGCTGTCGATCATAGCAACACGGTCAAAGGGTTAATGAGGATTAACTACACACAGCGGTGCAAAAATAAATATTCAACTAAACTGCGCTTGAGGGAGCATCAACAGACAGCAACCACTGTAAGAACAACAAAATAAATGCAAGAAAATGGGACAGGACAAGGGAGCTCCTGGGAAGGGTGTCCTCATCATTACGGCGCTTGCTATTAATTCATACAAACATCTTGTGGAAGCACAGAAAACTGTAAAACGTGACCGTGTGGCTGATATTTTATCACCAATGAGAACTTTGTCACCCACGTATGACAGTAGTGGCGCTAATGGTACACGATTACGACGCATTCCAAAAATGTGATGTAATCCAACTCAGTTATTGTCCCAAAAACACACCTGCTGACTACCGGGGGGGAGGATACCATGTTTAGCGACCGTAGTCGGTCTGCTCATGAATCCTGTGCACTGTGGTTTCCGTGGAGAAGCCACAAGGTTGACTGCACTCGCGACACAGATCATGACACCTGCAAACGCTCAGGCTAGACAGCAGTTTGGAGGAAAACGGTGAGTTGAGCGTGAAAAGTACCAGCAACACAAGAACATGACAAACCTCACCAATGAAGCCGGGAGCCATCACCTCTCCAACCGCAGTTGCAGCTCCATAAACATCAATGATCCATAATGAGATGAGCAGCCTCTCCGGGGTTAACCCTGCAGCCGTCACTCCATGCACTTTATTACATTGTTTGAGCCACAGTGTTTTGGCAGACGGCTGTACTGTAACATTTGGACATCTGGACGTGTTGCCATAGGGCAGAGCATTTGTTACTTGGCAGACTCAGTGTCTATCAGCAGTTGCATTTTGTTTGATAAAACATTTTTTATTTACAAAATTCTCTGTAACTTTGTATTTAGGGGCTACAAAGAGGAACAGTGAGTGTTATGGCTGTGCTGAAAAGAAAATGTAAGTAGAAATGAAAGCAGTGCAGTCTGGTATACAACATTGCATATTATTGGTAGTATTAAGTAGTCTAAGTGTAAGTAAGTCTAACTTGAATATTGTGTGAAATAACTGAAAACATAACAAAGCCCTATTACAGCATTAATGCATGTTAACTGTTTATCATTATGGTTTATATTTACACAGCATAAGGGGATTTGTAACTTACACCAAGGTTATTGAAATGGAACTTCATCAGTTGCAGTAACAAGGCTACAAAACTAAAACAGGACACGGGTTTGGACAAGTCAGGCTCAATGGTCTGAAACACAGTAAAACATGGTGCAGACGTGGCATCCTTGGGTGGTTGCCACGGTGATAAGGTGTGTGAACTCAAGACAAACAGCAGCCATGTCAGCAGCAGGACACAAGTGAGGTGAACACAGTAGCCGGACTGTATTGCAGTAAAAGAGGAGCCGGACGCTCTGATGGGCTGTACTACTCCCAAGGAGCCCACCGATCAGCAATAATAGCACACACCAGGTCTATTATACACTGTCACTGTCACCACGCACACGTACTGAACTGCACTCCTGCTGTGTGGAGCTCTAACAGCCTCTCCCCAAACACAGGAGAAGAGCAGAGCTCAGGGGGTGTGGATGGGTGAACCTGCAGTACAGCTGCCACACACCATCACCTCAGACCATTAATAATAACAATAATAATAACTAAACAAATGGCATGCAGGAATGAAGGCTATGGGGTCTGTGGGAGGCGGCACAGAGCCCTGCACAAGGACCAGCAACCTGAACCGCATCTTCTGTGAAGAAGAACCCCCGAGAGCTGTGGAAGCCCCTGGAGATCGTACCTTCAGGGTGCCATGTAAATGGGATTCCGGAGGCATCAATGTAAGGAGTTCTGTCATCAATATCTGTCACAATGTCTGCATATGTGTAAGCGTGTGGATATGGGGGTCATGAAGTTACCGCTGTGCTTTGCCTCTTGGCAAGCAAACAGCGCCAGGATGCTTCCCGTGACCCAGACTTCTTGCAAATGACGGGGCTGAATCTTGCGATGGGTTGTGGGGCGGCAGCATGAACAGCAAGTTTCACTAACAAAAAGGCTTCAGTAACAACCAGGATACCCACCCCAGCTCAGGACTCAGGCCAGGTGCTTAAATAGTCCAGTTGGTCACACCTGGTCATCATTATGCTTATTTAGGGCCAGACAAGGGCGGACAACATGGAGTTCCATCATGGCAACCCTCTCTGGTAGTACCGCTCACCAGCTCACAATCTGTTTATTTGAGATTGACCCCCCCCCCAAGCATCCACCACCCTGGTCCAGAGAAGTTATGGACCCCAGACTAAGCTCCCCCAGGTCAAATTGCGGCACAATGGCGGCTCCTCACTTCCACACACTCAGCACTAAAGTACCAGGCTGCATCAGTGTGGATTTATTCAGCCAATTAGCATGAAATACATCGGCACATTTATACGCATTAAATATTATATGTGATATGAATCAAACGCAGCCACCATAAATCACTGAAGGGGGATTAAGATTTTCAGGGGCAGGGGCCAATACATCAGCACATACCAATGATGTACTGCTAACAAAAAGTGCTCCACTTATAATGAGAAGCACTCCTAAACTCAGTGTCATCCATGGTAAAACAAGGTAAATGTATAATCATCTTCAAGTGGATAAGCTCATTAATGAACAGTGTAAAAACATGATAAAGATATTGCATGGCACTGGGTGCACAGGGGAGGATGCGCACATCACTCGGAGGTTATTGATTATTCAACAAACGCACATTAACATGAGAGATTCGTAAGTAGATGTGAACCACGTTGGGTTTGGGTTCCTCACTGCAATCGGGGTGGAGCCCACTCCCTCCTGGTTGCGCACACTCCACCCCACAGACAGGCATGCAGGAATCTGGTGAGCCACACAACCACTCATCTACTCGGTGACCAAAGTGACCGTGACATGAGGGTGTGGTTGTCACGTGAGTCACAGACAGAGAGGAAGAACAACAGCACCTTTACTGACGAGTCACAGTTACGCATTGAAGATCAGCAGCCCCACGATGGTGGACAAGGTCACGCGTTTGTGTCCCTGGACAGGGACATGTGTGGGCTGGTTAGGACCCGGTCCAGCTCTAGCTGACAGTTAACAGCTTAAGGGCTCATTCAACAGGCAGTTGTCGTCCATGAATAATCCATAACACATCAGTACCGATCAGCTTTTCCTTGTTAGCACTCATCTTTGGTTGTGAATTAACACGAGAGCCATCGAGTGACTGAGGACGTAAATGCAAAATATTTCCACTTTGCTGCATAATTGATGAGCTGGGAGCGCATGGGGTGTGCATGTGTGGCTCTGCCTTTGATGCCCCCGTTTCCTGCATCACGAGAGCGGGGGACACAGAACCACAGCCATTCAGCCGTCTTCTGACAGACGGTTGAGGAACCGAGCGGAAGGAAACTTTGATGGATTTTGGTCCCTCAGTAGAACAGCTCCTTAACTGCAAACACTGAGCGCCAAGCCAACAGCGTGATAAACGGCACTTTGAGCAAAACTGAGAGTCGGATTTATTTTCCCGCTCCGGTCTACTATAAATCATTCATACTGTAAAACAATATTTCAAAACACTTATTAGTTATTTGTTAATATCTTCACTGGCGTACTGCTCAAACTGAGCATCGTTGTGCACAACGTGCGACCTCTGAGACTTTATACACAGATTTTACTGAACATGTTGACCGCAGTAAAAATCAATAACCTCCTTTGGTGGTGTGCGTGTGCGACGTTGCCCTGGGACAACCTAGCCCTTCCGTGCCCTGCGCTTCCAGGATGGACTCTGATCCTCTTCATTTATGGATTATTGATGACAAATGGACGAAGCCACAGTTGCTCAGCTCTACGTACAGTATAAGCGCATGGCTGTTACTGTACGCTCCTCCCCATCTGTCTCTGTCTCGGAGGGGAACAAATGAAATGATCACCTTTGTGCTGTCAGCTGCTGATTAATTATTCTTTCACCCGGTGGAGATGATTTAATCTTGATGGATTCATCCTGTGTGAAACGTCAATTTGTCTTTTGCATTCCTGTATTTTTATGCCCCATTATCAGAGCCCCTCCTTCTACTGTAATAGAGGAATCAGAAGAAGCCATGACTATATTCATCATCATCATCATCATCATCATCATCAACTGTTTTCCAGTCATTTCTCCATCCGCCGTCCAGCAGCCACAGAGCATCTCACATGTCCACAGGTCAGCTTTCATAGACCAGCAAGTGCAGCGCTCACACATTTCAGTGTGTGTGTGTGTTGAATGATATTATCATCATCATCACTGTTATTTATTTCCTTTATCTTTATTTAAGTATTCAAAGAGACTTACACTGGTGTACTGATTTATATAGCAGGGTAACGTTACTGTATCATTTCTACTGTAATGGTTTGAATCCTACCTCCTGCTGCAGTGCCTCGACTCAGGCTGAACTTAAACCTATAACCCTGTGGTCCACCTGAACTCAACACACATCCCACATGTGAACAAAGCATCTGGAGGATTAACTGTGAGCTGGACGCACCTTGCTGTCTCTTTAAAGTGCCTTGCCAGTCCAAGTCCCTGGTGGATGTGGGGTGTGGGCCCGCAGACCTCTGTACAGTGATGGCGGCCGCACTGCCTGCTCATGCATGACAAATAGAGATGTCCTCATCTTTAGGCGCCATCATAGTGCAATAAGGCGAGAGGAAATTAGTTGTTTAGGGAAGAATACAAATTAGCTGTTTGTTGTTTTGGTCACAACCTCACTGCCCTTAAGTGCCAGCATTTCATACTAATGGAAATTATTTGTAACAGAGGGAGGCACAGTGGTCTCACAACGCCTTGGCTATGGGTTCAGATCCAGCTCAGTCTGTGTGGAGTTTGCAACACCACCCTGTGTCTTTCCCTCCCAGAGTCCAAAGCCCTGTGTTCAGATGAACTGGTCACTCTACACTGCCTGTTGTGCGTGGTTGTGTATTATAGGACTGAGGTGCATAGCGCTGAAAAGCCCAGTCAAGGCAACACACCACTGTAGTAAAACATGGTACAGGAGACACTGATTAGATCGGTGCTGATGTTGCTGAGAGATGCGCTGACTCTTTTCATGCCACAGCATGCAAATTAACACCTGAAAGATTTATTAGTCCAAATCTGCTTGCTGTTGAGTTGACATTCATGCAGAATCAGGTGTAGAGTTGCCACAGGGCTCTATAAACTTCCCCAGAAGGCTGTCATCTGTTGGGATGAAGAAGCCTAAGGCTCCTGACCCCACAAATGACCACTGCCCTGTGGGAGGAGTTATGAGCCCTTGCGATGGGATAAATCACCTGACCTGCAACACCATCCATAACTCACGCACACACACTCACAACGCAGAAAGACGAGAGGAAACACTGCGGCCCTGCTGTACATATTCACGTGACCCGGCTGTATGTGATAGACAGACCCCCCTGGATACAGGGAGGTCATTTTGCTGTCAAAGCAGCTATCTGGGCATCAACCCCCGACAGGCCATGGATGTCAGCTTGGTCACTTCTCAGAGAGTGTCCCCCAGTGGCACACACCACATGACAGGAAAAGACAGAGCAGAATCTTGTAACAAAATGGAGTAAAATCTAAACTGGGTGTGCGTTTTACACTGCTTGACACTGTTTTACAGTGGTCATTGTCCACACCCTGTCTTCTTTCCTTCTCGACACAGAGCTTACAGTGAGGTCAGTCTGGCTGATCTACTGGTTGCGTAACCACAGTGACTGCAGTGACCACAATGGCCGCAAAAGGCTCTTTCACAGCGTTTCATCAAAGGGGCTGGACATGATCAGCATTCAGATACAGCACCATAACCGAAAACAGGAACCAAATTGCATAACCACAATGCAACCAAGAAGCATCAAGTTGAGTGTCACTGCCACCATAGAAACAGTAGCAATAAACACAGAAGCAAAGAGCTCTACTTGAACAACACAACTACACATCACGAGGGTTCAGGCACTGCATGACACTCATGTTCTTACTGGAGCTGCTTATCTACCTAACATGACGGAGGTTTCTGAAACACATAGCACTAAACATAAGCAACATGTGGGTCCAGACAGTTCCCAACTAATTTGTCAAGATGAAGACAAATGGGCCATTTCACTCACACACACACACACTGCACATCATTCAGTTACTCAGTTCTTTACTAAACTTGGTGTGTGTATGAATGCACACATCTCCTGCCTTTTAATCACTATCTTCCTGAGAACTATGGCTCTGACCCCTCCAACAACTCAGTAGGGTGTGGGATCCAAACAGACCTGCCAACATGGGGAGGTGGCCAGTGGAACTCGGACTGCTACCCACTAAAGACTGCTACCCACTGAAATTTGTGTGCTTGTTTGATCCCTCTCCCTTGTGGCTAAAACTGTCCCTCTAATCCCCACACTCAGCTTTTCAAACACATTTAAAATTGGAAAAAATGACACAATATTTAGCTCATCTTTCTAATTAAAGACAGGCATCATTAAAGCAGCTGAAGCTGCTGTTTCCTAGCAACAGCTGTTTGAATCCCACAAATATTCTGTAGTCGTCCATATTAAAGCACCTCTGAGGCCGAGCAGGAGTGACCACTGTATGACCGTGATGCCCGGACCCACACGATCTCACGTGGTCACAGCTGCTGGCAGCAGGAAGGACAGACGTGACCACACCCCCAAAGTGACAAACTGTGCATAAAACTTAACGTAACAGTGGACAAATAACTCACGTAAGTATATTTATTAATTACAAATCTCTTTGCTGTTCTCAGGTGTTTTTCCCCACGAATTAGCCATCGAGTTGAAGTGCAGTTTCTGCCCTGGTTTCATCCTTCTGAAGGAGAAGCATACAATTCATTATTCACACAATGAAAGGTGTTTTCCTGGTCAGAGGGGTGAGAATGATGCAACCACTCACTCTTTTAGAAGAATGGCACTCCCAGAAGAATGGCGAGAGGAACCTGCAGGACAGCATCGACCTCTCCATTGCAGGAGCACATATACACACACACCGGTGTCCAGCTGGGTTTGGGCACAGACACAACAGCCAAGGAGATCCTGGTCCTTCCTGTCCTGCCAGGGGAGGATTTAATAGTTTAGCGGCCTGAGGCAAAAGTAGGAATGGGGCCTCTTCCGTGCCAATTCTCACCCTTTTCTATACTTACTAATGGAAACAGTCAGGCCTGGTTATAAAAATACCCTTTGACTGCTCCCTGTACTGCTGGTGGGGCTTAGAGGTGCAAAGGTCAAGGCTGCATCATGCGTGCATGTTAATCTGCGAGAAAATAATTATTTGCTCAGTGATTTATGAAACATGAATCTAACAGTACATCCCACTACAAACTCTTAAATGTATGCAGCTACCCGGTTCACTTGTTGTGCTTGGACTGCTACACTAGTGTGCAAATCTACCTGTCATTTA
The DNA here is from genome assembly GCA_018136845.1 of Heterotis niloticus. Taxonomy (NCBI): domain Eukaryota; kingdom Metazoa; phylum Chordata; class Actinopteri; order Osteoglossiformes; family Osteoglossidae; genus Heterotis; species Heterotis niloticus. The sequence continues at coordinate 9,432,888 of CM030893.1, forward strand.
GCAGTCTTTTAATTAACAGGAAAGATCATCTTATACACAAAAGCCATCAAAACTCACTTTCGCTGTTAAAAGCGGATCTTGTCCTGCCTTCGATCCCCAACCGATTTGTTCTGATCACACACCACACCTGACTGGCCCAGACCAGGTGACCAATCGCAGCCACATTTGGTGCTAACCCATTAGCACCTGCAACAGGTGTGCTGTGAATTTGTTAAAATGGGAACACACTGCACAAGGATGTAAAACAGTGTGTTCAGGACTGACAGTTATGCTGCAATCCTGGTGTCTTTGCTATATTATCAATACAGTCTGTAGCAACATGGAATCTGGACTGAAGGGGGAGGGACACTGACAGCAGGCTACTAAAAATAAAAGTTACAACAGCCATGTTCATGTGTTTCATATTTCGGTACAAGTTTAAACAAAAATCAATGCACATATATAAGTGAAAATATCTCTTTTTATAGGGCACTTCTCAGGGATCCAGGTTCTTGCCAACCTTTGCCTAATGGTAAAGGCACCCCTGCGTGCTGCACACTGAATTACCACAGTAATCGATTTCCTGCTATCGCATCATCAGGAACGACCAAGTGGCCCATGGAGCCCAGTCGCCTTGCGTCTCCCTGTTCTTCCGTCCCCCGCCACCTTCATGGTCCCACAGAACGCCCGTGATGCCATTTTTGCCAACACCTTTCAACACACGGATGGCTTTAAGGCCCCTTCTGGCTTCTCTGCATTGCTTTCATTTTGAGAACCACAGCAGAGAGAGCAAAATTTCATTATAAACTACTGAGGGTTAAACAACTGGTTAACCGCCAGTGACCTGCAGTAAATAGCTTCTCTGTTTTTCCTGAACCATTTAATTAACCTTTGCAGACTAGTAGCACATTTTTGTTATCTTCTCTTCTCTCATTACTTTGTGGACCTCGCTTATTCGAGTCACAAATGCCTTTTTGTCTCTTTTTTCTTGGGCTCAAACATTTCAGTTGATACTTCATGATAATATCCAGCACCAACCTGCAGACCCACATGCTGCTTTCTGAGAAGTCAACACATCAGCAGAGCACCTTCACAAACGTTCTTATGGATCCTGAACAAAAACGTGCCGAGCACGGGAAGGCTGCACTAGGCAGGCTGAACCAGGTGGTTCCAATGAGCCACATCTTCCCACCAGAAAAGTGCGGAGCAGCAGCAGCCACCCCGCAGTCAAACCCTTTAAACGGCACAAACGGGAGTGAAATTTCCTCCTCCTCAGTCCTGCAAAGTGAGAACCTCCTCCTCGCTCTCCGTAATTGAGTTTCAGAACAGCGCAGTTTTATCCTCCTGAGCCATTTCGTAGCCTAGGTGTAGTATGATGCGATGGCCTTTGTCCTGTCAGGATCAAGTTTGCAGTGCCCTGTGTCTTGGTGTAGCAGTTCTGGTTCATGTTGGGGTTCCGGTACCGGTCAGGTTAGGGGTGCCCCAGCAGCAGCAGGAGGGTTGCCCCGTTGAGCTTTGTCAACATGGCCGGTTGCCATTGCACTGAGAGCACGGTTGGGTTCCCTTGTTGGACCCTGGCAGAACCGGACAGACCTGTTTTGGAGGTCCTCTGCGATGACGGCGGTTGGACTGCATGCCTCTCCAGGAGTCCTCAAACAGCAAAAATGCTCACACACAAATGAGCAACAGAAACACTCATTTGGCTCCAAAGATCAATGCTTGGGTTGCGCATTTAATCTCTCAACAACTTTTCATATTTTATGCAAACATTATTTTTCCAACTTGCTGTCCGAAAAAGTGATAAACGCAAATGTCTTTGAAGTTGTTTGTATTCTCTGCGGTGTCTGGGAAATGATTCTGTAAAATCTATATTTCTGTGTGAATAAACAGCAGAGGGGCAGTACAGGCAGCCAGCGGCACGTCGGTTAAAGGGGCTCCACACCAAGATGAATTAATCTGTCAGTAAACAACAAACAAACAACAAAAAGGTCAGTGTTGCTTCTGAGGGTCTCTTGGGGCTCCGGCTGGGAGCATCAAGGAGGAGGAGACCCTGTGTTGAGATGGCAAAGTCAGGCCACTTTCCCACAGGGGTCCTCAAACGCTCGCACTAGCATAGCGCTCCCTTGCCCCATAACAGGGCCGTACAGACTGAAGGTAAATTTCCGCGAATTTCTAATAAAAAGCGACAAGTTACTTGTGGTCCAGAGACAAAGTGATAAGCGGCCCTGCCACCTGTCACACCATGCAATCCCTGAGCCTAACAGCCATTCTGGGAGGCAGCACAGTTATGAAACAGCAAATTTCATGTTTTGTTCTGGGCAATTTTATTAACAAAAAGGCCCAAATGTGCTTCTGTGGAAGTGAATCCTCCCCTGCATGAGGATATGGTGAACGATGGAGGCTCCATTTGCGTGACCCTCTGTGACCGCTGCTGTAACACCATCATATTCGCACCCGTGCCAAGAACATGGTAATGTACTCGTGTGCTGTACCCTGCTGTGTGGCGCACGGTATCGCAGTACCAGTGTCCGGGCCCAGCTGTGCGTGCAGCGCCACGGTCACACGTACTCCAGTCCCTCTGCTGGACGGTGGTAAACAACTATGTTGTAAATGTCTCCCATTCCAGCGCCTCTTATTACAGTTGTGTTATTATGTAGCTGCCATTTAGCACATCAGTTTCCTTTGTCACAGTAATAAGGCTCATTTGTTTCAAGATCATTCGGGCTGTTAGTGACTCGGCCCGTTTGGTTTCTGTGCCATTTACTTTGGAGAGGAGGTCTTTGCCAAGTGAATAAATATGAACGTAAATGTGTTTACCACCAACCGCCTTGTTTTCATACAGAAGTTACACTGTACTGTACTGTAAGGTGATAGATGTTTCAGCCTCCCTCACAGCAACAGTGCGGTACACGGAACACCTTGTTTGCGCCAATTTAATGTAATCCAGCATCCATTTTCGTGATCTGCTTATTCTGAGCAGGGTTAGGGTTAGGAATATAATAATATACCATAATGTAACTTGTAAAAGTATGAATGGGGCTTCTTGTGTCTCATGCCTCAAAAGGGACCAGAGTGCAGCTTTCATTCTGGTCTGTTTTTGAGGATAGAGTATGGTCATCCAGGCTTGCAAATTCAGCTGTCCAGCACGTGTCTATGAAGAGGGGAACGGCTGGTCCGCCGACCTCAGTCCACATGCAGTCACGATCACAGTCGCAGCCGCAGGTCCCTGTAAAGGAGGGCAGGACCGAACAAAGGAGGCGACAGGAGGCTTCTGGCGCTGCGGCTACCAGCTCCTGAGCCTCAGTGTGCAGCGGCCGGTAGCTCATGGTTCGACATGGACGTCCTGCTGAGGGAGATGCTTTTGGGCACCGTCCCCACCACCAGCATCATCTACATGGCCAGCAGGTCCCGCCCCCTCGTTTCGAATACTACAAGTCAAATGGTATCGACTGGGCTACTAGGTTTGACCACGCTGTGTCTCCATTAAAAATGCTCTTTGTTGCCCAAGGGGGGCCTGATGGATGAGCTCCCTCCTCCTCTCTCTGTGATCACACTGCTGCTCTTTTTCTCCAGTCTGTCACCTCGCAGAAGGTTCCGCTATGGAACCCGGGCATTTGTTACCTTGCGGATGGCGGACAGTGTGCCAGACACCCACTGGATGGAGCTGCTCTGCGCATTTATTTCTAGAACAGGCAGCAGGAAAGGAGCCAAGTAGTGAGCGCAACTAAGGGAGAAGGACAAGCATGCATCGCGAAGACGAGATGCTTCTCGGTGAACGCATGCCCCTAGTGGGGAGACACACCATCCAGTATTCACAAGGGCAACAGTGCTACGACGTGCTTCCTTATTCTCTGGGGTGTTCGGAGTTAAAGTCAGCCGGGGGTGTCTATATCGAACCCCAGGGCATTCACTGGGAGACCACTGCAGGCCGCCAGACTCTTCGCTGTCTTCACATCTCGAACACGGCGCATGTGGCTCAGTCAACATACCGAAACTCAAGGAGACCCGATTAACTCTGGTACCATTTTTATTCAAATAAAGGCTCCCTTTTGTAGGTTTAACCCGGCGGAGTGAAGCCTCGTACTTTCACTGCCTAATTTATTCCCTGAAAAGTAATTAATTGAGAATAAAAATGGTCAGGTTGTGCACTTTACCGTGAGAATGGATTGTTATTGCTGCCTAATAATTGGACATTTTAATCATGCAAGCGACTCTGAAACAGATACTGAGCTCAGGAAGATGATGATTATTAAACGGGATGAATACGGTGAGGCTGCGGACCTCATGCACACGCTTACCGTGGTACGGCCGAAATTTGTAACCTGACACACAAAGACCTTTAGAGGGGGAAGAAAACCACACAAAGCAGCACTTGTGCAACCCTGACCAGGTGGCAGCACTGTGTGCCACCAGCTAGGGGGTCCAGATGGAGGCATCAGTGAGAAACCCCTCAGTCTGGGTGACCTTGACCACATGAGAGGGACAATTCGGTGGTGACAGGATGGCAGGACAGCACATTGCCGTTTCCCCCTTCTGGGTCATTAACAAAAAAAACATTAACAAACAAACCCCCCTTCTGACAGTTACGTATCTGTTGCCATTGATCGCTGGGCCCAGTTGCCGTAGCTCGCGGCGCCTCCCCCGAGCCCTGTGTCCATCAGCAATGCCCCAGCAATCCCAGCACCCTGGTGAGCTTCGGTCAGAGAGCCGTGGACCCCAGCATGAGCAGCTCGAGTTTCTGTCCAGGAGGAAGTGATCTGCATCATTTCCCAGAACGCAACAGTGATTCAACAGCAAATGCAGACGGCGATTATTTACATTCCAACATGTTTATTCTGCAATTTGACAGCTAAGTGATGTAACCACCTTGGACAACTTCATTCCTCCACTTCACAGCAAAAATTTTTTACACTGGATCCCAGGGCTCATTTTCAGTTTTCAGCATCACTGTTCAACGGAAAGGCACCCAGAGACCCCCTCATAGCAGATAGACGCCCCCCACATACAGGAGGGCATCTGAAGGCACTCAAAGTGTTTGCCCAAATTCAGCGTCAGGACTCAGAGACTCATGTAGAAACTGGACCTCTTTTACACTTATTCGTTTATCCATTATTCTAAGACCTTTCCACAAAGCAACTGACAGCCCACCTACACTGATTTACCCATTTACACAGCAGGATAATTTTTACTGCATCAGTTTTGGGTAAGTACTTTGTTCCATGGCAAACCCAGATCCTTCATGTCCTTTGTGTGCAAATTTCTAACTGTTAAACTCCCATTTACACTGAGTCATTTGACAGAGACTTTTATCCAAGTCAAAGAACAACTTCAAGTGTCAGCTTCCCAGTTGACCTCAGATGACCCACGACACTGTGAGAGAGGACAACTGGTTGAGGAATGCTGATGGAGTGTGATGGAGAGAAGGATGCGGTTCCACTGTGAAGACCTTCATGAGGTCACTCAGAGGTTCCTCTGCAGGTTCTGTACACAACACTTCTTTAACTCCCAAAGAGCAGGACACAGCTGTTCAACTCCAGGGTCAAGATGGGGCTCCTCCTTACATATCATCTCCCTCCAGATCCCTGACTTTCTAGTGGAAATTCAGCAGCAACAGACTGTACTGTACACTCTACTGTACACTGTACTGGACTTTCTACTCTGTGTTCAAAAGCACGGTACAAACACTGTGACTCGTAAGCGGAGCAAAGATCCTGAAGTTTTTCTGTGTGAAGTTTGCAGCCGCACCTTCTGCTGAAACATCACAGCGACTGTCCACTGGGAGCAGCCACAGGACACGGGAGGGTTTTTGTCACCAGATTGTGGTTTTACACCGTTTTACAATGCAGTTTGGTCTCGCTTTGTGTTCTGAGCCATAGCACCTGGGCCTTGTACAGACGCTCAGCATTATCTATCTGTAGCTCCTCTGACTCAACAAGAAGCTGAGCTGCAGGCTCCTCTGTTGCCTTTACCCCTGAATCTTCAACATGCAAAGACACTGCAGCCACAAGTCTGCTTGTAATTTGTTTCGTTCGTAACTCCAAAGGCCCATTTATCGCTATCACAGCCACACAGACATCCGCTGCTTAGGTTTCGCAAAATTGTCACTCGCGGCTGTAAGAAAACACACTCTGCAAAACTGTTCAATTTTCTGTTTAACCTTCAGCGCTACAAATATTAAAGCAGATTTAAAACGAGTGAAATAAAATCTTCACAAAGGCCTGTTCAACACAGACCATGGACTGATTCATCCCATAATATGCGCAACGTTTCTTTTCACATGCTGACATGAGCTGAAAATACTGAGGAAATGAGCTGTATGTAGACGGTCCCACTCTTTACCTCCTTGTATTGACTCAGAGGGTAAACACGCTTTGTCTGCAGAGCGCACACACCTCCTACACACCTCCGTCCTCTCGCTGGACACACAGAGGGAGACTTAGCTGTCATCCCATATCCACCGTGAGCCGAAAGACCCAGCAAGGAGCCCCTTCAGTCACGCAGCGTAAAGACTGTGAGATGGCACTGTGCCCCAAGCATGCACCGCTTTCCCTGCCATTATTAATATTCTATATTTAATAACAATGTGGTGCAATTATCCATGCAAATTTGAAGTGACTTAATGCTCATGGCATTAATAATTATTTACCATATCCTCCACATGTTTGATGTAAACATGTCAGACAAGAGATGCAGAACCATCTCTTCTCATCGGCCATGCGCAACTAATTCCAACCCCACAGCCATGTGTGTCCAGCAGCTGCAAACACAACACAGCACAACTTGCCACACAAACACCTGACAAAACCAGTCAACTTACACACCTTCACGGCCAGCCAGCGCGGTAAATCCATGCCGCTGTCCTGTATGGCCCTAAAACCCGCCGCCGTTAATGTTCTAATGCGTTAATGCGATGAGCAGCCGTTTTCAAACTCCAATTTATTTGTTCTCAGCACAACCTGCTAATCTGTATTTCGGTCCTGGGGGGGTCGCAATTCACGTAAAAGGGTTACGGAGCAGAACTTAATGAGCGGTGTGACAGAACTGCAGGCCGGTTTGTACTAAACACACGCAAAGCACAGGACTATCATTTCTGACATTAAATACAACAAAAGTACAATTATTTTAGCATCAAACTGTTCGATTATTCATGCAGGATGTCGCCCACCATCGAGTCTCTCCAGTGGCCTCTGGGGGGAAGGCGCACTTGGGGTCAATTTTGTAGTTTTGCTCTTCATCGCCATATAAAGAGCCAAGGATGGCACCGTCTACCAACTTGATGGGAACATGAATTTGTGCACAAATATTTCTCCCTGCTCGCAGTACCAGGATATTAAAATAGATGCTTGTGTTGCCAGGAAATTAGAGATGACAGGAATGAAAAATGTGGCATGTTTATTAATGAGCGCCCCCGTGAGGGAGAACACGGGGGGTCAGCAGGGCACTCAGCTCGCAACTCCACTAACATTGATGCAGCAACAGATAAATAAATGGTCACAGGAAGCCGGAAAGCAGCAGCACAAATGCACAGAAACGCCCCTGTGGCAGCGTGCCGGGGGTCCTGTGGCTCAGAGAAGGTGAACCAGGACATGTAATGATGAAGAGATGTGGCTGCGGGTTCAACCCCTGCTAGTGCCATCTGCAGACTCAGGCTCGTCCCAGAGGACGGGTCTCCCATCCTTCAGGTTGATGCTGGGATGAGCAGCTGAAGAGCCATTTGTTGGCAGGATCAGTTCAGACCCGACACAAAAGTGATTTCCAGAAAAAGCTGGAGGCACAGTGTGGGCTACATGTTAGAAAGAGGCAACCGGCACGGTGCTTCTTACTTGATTGAACACATGAAGGTGGGCAGTAAACACAGGATTATAACCTACAACCAACTGTAAGCATACAAATTGCCATCTTACAGCTTCAGGCACTGTGACAACAGGTTGAAGATCATGGGTATAACCCTCTCACATCACTTCTGTGACACCCAGGGTTGCAAACAAGGTATTCTCCCCAAGTAATAGCCAGCTATGGATTATTATTATTATTATTATTATTACTGTTGTTGTTTCATCCCCTGAATCAACACTGCTCCCAAGATACAGTGGCATGCAAAAGTTTGGACACCCCTGGTAAAAATTCCTGTTACTGTCAATAGTTAAGTGAGTTGAAGATGAACTGGTCTCCAAAAGGCATAGACTTAAAGATGAATCATTCTTTCCAGCATTTTAAGCAAAATTAGTGTGCTATTGTCATTTTGTACAGAGTGAAAAAAGGAAAGGAGCACCATGCAAAAGTTTGGGCACCCCAAGACATTTGAGGTCTCAGATAACTTTTACGAAGGTCACAGTTATCATTAGGAAAGGCGAGATGATGCAAATTTCAAAGCTTTATAAATACTCTGACTCCTCAAACTTTGTTCCAACAGTCAGCAGCCATGGGCTCCTTTAAGCCACTGCTTAGCACTCTGAAAATTAAAATAACTGATGGCCAAAAAGCAGGAGAAGGCTATAAGAAGATATAAAAGCGTTTTCAGGTAGTTGTTTCCTCAGTTCGTAATATAATTAAGAAATGGCAGTTAACAGGAATGGTGGAGGTCAAGTCGAGGTCTGGAAGACCGAGAAAGCTTTCAGAGAGAACTGCAGAGAATTTCAGAAAGGCAAATGAAAACCCCTGTTTGACTGCAAAAGACCTTTAGGCATATTTAGCAGACTCTAGAGTGGAGGTGCACTGTTCTACTGTGTGGCGACACCTGTACAAATATGATCTTCATGGAAGTCATAAGAAGAAAACTTTTCCTGTGCCCTCACCAGAAAATTCAACATCAGAAGTGTGCAAATGAACAGCTAAACAAGCCTGTTGCATTTTAGAAATAAGTCCTGTGAACCGATGAAGTCAGAATAGAATTTTTTGTCTGCAATGTGCAAAGGTATGTTTGAAGAAAAAAGGGCACGTAATTCCATGAAAAGAACACCTCTACAACTTTTAAGCACACGGTGGATAGATCATGCTTTGGGTTTGTGTTGCATCCAGTGGCACAGGGAACATTTCTCTGGTAGAGGGGAGAATGGATTCAATTAAATATCAGCAAATTCTGGAAGCAAACATCACACCGTGTGTAAAAAAGCGGACGATGGAAAGAGGCTGGCTTCTACAACAGGATAATGATATCCAAAACACCTCAAAATCCACAACGGAGTACCTCAAGAGGTGCAAGCTGAAGGTTTTGGCATGGCCAAAATCTGTGAATAAACTTCAAAAGTGTATTGCATGCAAGACAGCCCAAGAATCTCACAGAACCAGAAGCCTTTTGCAAGGAAAAATAGGCAAAAACTCCCCAAATAAGAATTTAAAGATTCTTAACTGGCAATACTTGTCAAGGGTGTGTTACTAAGTAATGACCGTGCAAGGTGCCCAAACTTTTGCTTTGAGCCCTTTTCCTTTTTTGTTATTTTGAAACTGTAAAAGGTGGAAATAAAAAAGTAATTTTGCTTAAAATATTACAGAAATGTGTCATCTTTAACATAATGCCTTTTAGAAATCAGGTTTTCTTTTACTTGCTTAGCTATTCACATAACAGAAATTTTGATCAGGGGTGCCCAAACTTTTGGATGCCACTGTACACCTGATGACTTCAGGGGCTAAAACACTTCCCTCTCTCCCCATCACCCCTCATTTAGTGAACAACTTTTTCTAACAGGTTACAAATCTTCATCTCTGTGTGAAATGAAGAGACGCCACCATAAATCACTTCCCACCTTTTAAGCACACCACAAACAGGTAGATGTTGGGTCATATCAGCCCAGAGCTGCCACTGGAAACACCAATTGTGAGACTGAGGTTGTCATCCTTTGGAAACATCAGGAGAATACTGGATTGTCACCAATATCGTATCCAGGTTGAACCTGCCTCACTGAACCCTCTGGAGCAGCATGACCTTGCGTTATACACATGGACGGAGGGATGAAGGAGGGATGAATCATTTCTGCTCAGGACAGAAACATCTCTTGAGAACAACAAACCCCAAAGGAGAACCAGTCGGTGACAGCATATCTCCATGCCCTGTTGCACTGACATAATGGCCTTTCTTCCTTGGCAACAAGAGCTGAGGTCATGTGGTTGCTGCCCTGCTTCACTCGCAGCCCAGAGCAGATGACTGTGGCCACGGGAACCTGCAGAGGTACTGCGCCTCACCTCAAATTTTAGCTCTGCGGTCATAAGCAGAAGGTCATTGTGGAGCCACTGATGAATCCAAGCAATTTTAATGAAGACCGGGGTGAGGGGGACACTAACTCTTCTATTGTACCACATCTCCTATCCAGGTAACAGGCAGTAAATTGCTCCACCCCATTAGTAGCACCTCTCAGGCCATTTTCAGGTAATGCATGATGGGTTGGATGGGGGGTTAATATCAATGTGGTCATGGGATACAGGGGTATGAAGGGATGCATGTGGCTATAATAGCGACCGAGTGTGTGACCTTCTGATGCGTGCGACTTTTTAACCTTAAAAAATGCTGCAAATACGTGCAATAATAATTTCTGCTTTGTTCTCTGTAGTTTAATCTGCTGCTTGAAACACATCTAAACCTCATCATGTGTTATTATTGTAAAATTATGCAGACTGTATTAAAATTTCAGCATAATGTATAGATAGAGTACATTACTGGCTTTACTCGTGCAGAAAATAAGTTTTGGACAAGAACATATTTAAAATGAACTATTAGTTCTTGGTTTAAAATAACAATATTCATTTGCTCATTATTATCTCATTATTACTGCATATTCTGCTTGAAATGAGCCTCTATTAGAAAAACGATGACGGAAGTGCTCAGATGAGACGGCTTGGACTTTGCTCTGCAGGGAACTACAGGCAAACAAGAAGCTTGGGCCTTCAGAGGAGGAGATGCAGCGAAGGGAGAAACAATCAAACATTCTGAGGCTGCATCTCTCTTTAAACCTCAACCACTGCTGCACAACGGGAACCAGAAAAGCTTCCACCTGGAGCTCCCCACCGCGCATCTCCCCAATTCAGTGTGTCCTGGTGTCCATCCGCTGCTCAGCACACCCTCCACACACGCTGAGCACACACTTATTTACTCGCAGACACTCGTAAGACGCTGTAAGAATGTTGTTTTTTCGGCGCTTCCTGTTCAGTCATTTGGAAAGGAATTAATTACAGTGCAAAAATGTCTCATAAAAGACTTTCGGGAAATTGTAGTCATCATTTAAGTCATCGTGACACTGCGATTCACACCATCTGTGTACACTGGGTTACAGGAGGGGGTACAGAGACCTCACAACCGGGGCAGCAGCCGGGCCCGACAGGGAGACAGGGACGATTGGACCTGAGGTATGAGCTCATGAAGCAAAGGGCTGCTGGCCGAGCCCAAGAGGACGCCGTACGCCAGACCACTAAGGGTTGGAGCACCACAAGCACTTCGGTACCAGCAGGCCAACTGTGACACAGAAAAACCCAGAATAAAGTAATAAACACTCTAATAATAATGCCGTAAACTTTAAATGAGGATAGATGCTTGTGCAGTGAGGTGGACAGGATGGACATGTGGACACATGGAGACAGAGGGGTAGCTGGGCCAGCTGAGTCGTCGAGGAACTGTGAACCCCCTCCCCACACACACACACACACACACACACACACACACACACACACACACACACACACACTCTTCAGATCAGGGAAAGCCACTGCAGTTCCTTGTGAATTTTTATACACTAGCAGCTCTTTCTATGAATTAGCGAACGACAACAAAGCTACAATTCTCTGAATACACAGAACCACAGGTGTAGCACCAGGTGTGGATGAGGGAACTCGTACCGCATACAGTGAAGTGATACGAATGTCGACTGGTATTTCTCATATTGATTTTGCAGGCGATATTTCTCATTCCTCACCCTCAATTCCATCTCCTGAGGAGAGCGCTCACCACTCCCCGGGCTCCATCATGGCCCCAAGGAGCCCCGACTCCACACCTTTTTACAAAGAGCCTGTTGCCTCCGATTTCATCATTCCAGTGAGTTCCACACCGATGCAATGTCATTGTTTTAAACTGAAAAGGCACCTACTGATACGCATCTTCACAGCTCAGACTGCTGATGGGCCACAGTCAGCAATGTTGCTTCCCAGTAGTGGGAATCTTCACTGCACCATCACTCCACCATGGGCAGAGAGCAACTTCACACCATGTGACCTCTGACCCCAGGGTTTCTCACAATTTAACATCGCTGCTCCAAATGACGAGCAGCTTGTGATGCACTTTGCACTTTGCCCAACATGGATTTTGGCCTAACAGACCCCCACTTTTTAGGACACAACTGTTTTACTCGTGAAATAAATTCCTGCTGACCAGCATCATGTCTCCCAGAGTGCATTCTCTCCTCCAAACACAAGTCAACACTGAACTGTCACCAAAACAGCGAGGAGTCGACAGCAACAGGATCCACGCAAACTCGCCCTGAGTTGAACTGCTCTGGTAACAAAACCCGCCCATCCTCATAAACGGACGATATCAAAATTAACTGTGCGAGTCTGTCTGGGTGTAAAACGCGGTGAAGGGAAAGCAATGAGGCGGCCGCAACCTGGTCCACTGCTGTTCTTTCCAAATGAGCCGTTGCTTCTCTGACATCAGCACCAAACCGCCACATGTTGGCGATCCACAGGGAAAGGCACATTTACACGGCATCTGGGAGGCACTTTCCCCGTTTACTGTGTTCTGGCTCCTTCTGGGAATTGAGACACAGAAATCATAACCATTTGTTTCAAAACAGGATCTCGACATTCTGCTGTAATGGCTTACATGACAGCCGAGTCTCCCAACTGTGGTACAACACTGAACAAATTCATGGGAGCAGCCAGCAGGTGGTGTCGTGGTTCAAAGCTTTGACGTATGAAAAAGGGGCAACAAAAACCAAACCCATTGTATCACCTGAGATGCTGAATGCGATACAAAACACAACAACATCAATGGAGTCGATCTGTGAAACCATCTGCATTCCTTCCCTGCTGACACCCCACTGTTTTGGCATCTCTCCTCAACACCTTCACGATCTGCTCATCCTGGGGACTCAAAGAGACAAACAGAGGTAGACGTCACTGCAGACACAAGATGCCACAGAAACATTGTCACCTGGTGAAGACTCAGAATGTGCAGTTTTTACAGCTGCACTGAAAAGGAGTTTCTCAGTGAGAGCAGGAGCACCCCCTGGAGAGTGTGTGGTGCTGCTCATGCTCTTCCCCCTCAAGGACAGCTCTCCCTTCCCAGCAGGACACAGCTGCTGACCAGGTACGAGGATGTGTTGACATGTCGACTTGTCATCTCAATGGCCCTTCACATGCCCAGAACCCCAAAGGCGTCAATCACCAAACTGCGTCGATGATCCTTAGCTGCAAGCATGTGCCAGTCATGTACAGGCAGAGTAACACAAACCCAAAGCCCACGGAGGACAAGTGGACAATCGCCGTTTACATCCTCTAACTGACCTGCTAACTACACTAATGGTTGCATTTTGCGTGAAGGTCCCACAGGGGGCAACGCACCTCTGGCTGCTTCCTCTGTTGTTCCAGGTTCCTGCAGCACAATGAACCACATGAGCAAAACAGGGAAATACAAGTAATGAGCATCAACAAGCCATTAAGATTCCAATTATTGGGAAGAGCTTTGGACTTAATGCAAAACCTCTGGGAAAATTACTGCAGCAGTGTGTGTGTCTGTGTGTGTGTGTGTGTGTGTGTGTGAGTGCGCACACACACATGGAGGGAGGAAGGGTGATCCCAGGGTGGGCAACCACCCCTGGTCAACTGCAGCACCCTGTGTGCACCAACCACAATGCAACTTCCTACAAGTTCCTGGGAATCATCACCACGGCAACGCCAGCACTGCTGGGTGCAGCAGAGAAGTTGAAGCCCAGAGTCCATCTGAAAAAGGAGGATTTATGTTCAGAATAAATATGGGGGCATTGCTCACTACAGTGTTTAAAATTAACAGAGTGCAAAATTTCTCACTGCATCAGAAAGAAGAGGATTCAGAAGTGGAGGATGTCTACACCCGAGAAACTTCACGCCTGGTAGGACCTGGAGACACCTGAACTGAGGACAGCTGTCACTTGCACACCTGGGCCCAAGCTGAACTGAACTCCTTATTCAGGACCCCTTTCCCCCATAGTGTGACACCATCCAACTGCTCACTGCAGACTAGTGATGTCAATGTGATATGAGTTCAGCAAGAAAAGGAATTTGCTCACTTACACAGAAAAGATTATTATTCTGATGTATTTTTCTAAGCAGATCAAATAAGACCAAGAAAAAGGAGGCAAATCCACATCACCCACCAAAATGTCAGTTCTCCTTAAAGCAGCAAACTGTTCAACTGCCAAATGACCCCTCAGGGACCCTCAGTCCAGGGTTCCAGATGCAACATCACTGTGGAGCATGAGGGGCCAGGTGGGACCACTGGGACAGAGTGGTGGACAGAGACAAGAGGCCGAAACGAGTGACTGGGGAGAGTCCGCTTGGGGCAGGATGGTATTTCTGGAGAAAGGCTCTAAATCCTGCTTTAATTTCCCCCCATCAGATGTTCATGGAAAAAACAATTTATAGAAGGTTGTTAAACTGTGTTCGGGTCCCCTATTAAGCTGTTGTTGCCATGTCAACTGGACACTTTTTATTTAAGATCTGATATAAAATTGCACATGGATCATAAAGGGCTTTGACGATCGAGATGTCATTATCACGTGGGAACCAGCTGCGCAGGGGGTCATATAGAAAACACTGCTTTTTTAGTTGAATTTCTTATTTATGAACTGTGACTAAAAAACTGACTTTTGGCTGCTCCCGTTAGGGGTCGCCACAGCAGATCAGCTCGTCTGCATATTTAGTTTGGCAGATTTTTTTTACGCCTGACGCACCCCTCCATTTTGTCTGGGCTTGGGACTGGCACAGAGGTGCACCCCCTTGTGGCTGGATTTACATTGATGCCCAACATGGGGCTCAAACCCATGACCCTAAGATTACAAGTCACATGCTCTACCGACTGAGCCTAGCCAGGCAGGGATTTAGGAACTGTGACTCAGTGTTAAAAATTAATTTGAAGTTACAAACAACACAAGTTATGAACAGACTTGTGGTTCCAGCTGAGTTTATAAGCTGATGATCTAGTGTGTGAAAATACTGTTGCCTTTCAGTGTCAGGTGTCTTCACCCATAGGCCCAGAGATGAGACCCCTGTGATGGTCAAACGCCAGCCTCTGTAGACCAACTCATCATGTTTTGGAAGCCAGAGACAGCTGAGGAGTCCAACTCACACAGGGAGGAGATCCTGGTCAACCAGGATGATGAACAAGGGAGTCCACTGGCATCCGTCCACATGTCTGCAGCAGGTCCCTGAGTTGCAGTGCTCAAGCTGGATGCCAGCAGGTGCTGAACCTCAATAGGGAGACATGTGATCATGGAGGAGCTGATGGCCACCTGTCCATGTGCAGCTCATGTACTGTCCTCTGCTTCACTGCACAGTTTATGATCAAGTTTCTCATCAGTAAGTGATTATCAGTGAGTGTCACTGAGCACCAGTAAGCACCACTGAACATCAGTGAGCACCAGTGAGCTTGAGCTCCTCGCCATGGTCCAGGCAGGAGATGCTTTCCTGTCACCTCCAGCTCATATTAACAATGGGCTTGATGTGCTAAATCAAAGTGCCACATTCGTTTGAGATTTTTCTACATTTTCGCCGCAGCAACAGCAGCAGCAATATATGCGCAGATGTTCAGCAGCTGCACTGTGTAGACACTCCCCGTGGAGGAGCTGCTTAGCAACACAGTGTTACACCCAGCTTAGAGCAGCTTCTAGAGCTATAAACAGCAAAATGAGGAAACGTGAAGCAGTTTGGACCCCAGAACCATCACCTGGCCCACAGGGTCACACACAATCAAAATAGGGTCCAAGTGCAGCAGCCTTACTTTGTTTTACTATATATTACCGCAGTTTTGCTTTCTCTCACACATACACACAGTTTGGCCTTTCTGGCCTTCACGGAGCTGTCCTCACAGGCTGAGGGTGAGCACGACTCACCGTGCTTCACAAGGCCTGTTTACAGCAGCAGCCACATGCTGCTATTTTTACACACTCTGCTGTGTGACGCGGCTGCTGTGTGAGCCATTAGCGTGTGCTGGGCATAGGGACGCAGTGCTCTCAACACAGAGGGCAACTAAATGTCCCCCATTGGCTTAAAGAGCTGCTGTCATAGAGTCATAGTTGTGGGCACGCACACACACAGGCATACACTGCACCATCCAGCTTTCGCCCCTGAAAGAGACAGCAGAGGACAGTGACATCCGCCCTTCTATTCCCTCTCTTGGCCTCTGGGTGGCATTCAAACTGCCAACACATCTACGGAGGGGCCCAAGGCAGGAACACACACCTGCTGGAGACACCTGTCTGCCAGTATTATTACACACTGTCACACACAGGCTCACACACTGTGTGGTCCACACAACTGCAACTCTGCAGGGGGACAGAAACTTTCTTTTGTATCCTTTCATAAAAGAGGAGGCAATGGAAAGATCTGCCAAAACACCCCCCCACCGAGGCATTGGTGACAGGTTACCATGGCAGCAGCCTCCTTGTCACACTCATCACTGTGTCACTGAGGTGTAAATGAAACCCTCTGTTCTGCTGGATTTGTGCTCAATTGTCACAAATTAAACACAAAGGCGGAGTAATTAAAAGCCATTTAAAGTCCTGTTTGTGAATATAGAACCAAGAAGGGTCTTTATCCTCTCAATAACACAGGTAGGCACATGAAGACAGAAAGTGCTACAGGTGAGGTGAGACAGGTGAAGAGCTGAGAGGCCATAAAAGCAGCAACTCAGAGAAGTTGTATTCAAACACACATTGCTCTTCCCAGCCATTAGTCAGGTGACTCTGTAGGACATATGCACACAGAGCAGCTTTCTATGATTTACCCATTTATACAGCAGGATAATTTGTTCTCTTTTGAAACAAGATAAGTCCCCTAATCGAGGCTGCAAAAGCAAGGTAACAGCTCTGAGCACAGCGCCATCTACTGTCTATATTGGCAATGAAAGTCAATATTAGTAAAACACCGGCTGCTGGTGTCTCTAAAATTAAAACCGGTAAACAACATCATTTTGAGGTCAGTAACTACAGAGAGAAATGCTTCATGGTCCAAATGTCAGTGAGTCATAAGCAAGAGAAAGTGTATTGAGTGCACAAGTTCAGCAGGAACTCTGGTATCTAAGGGGAAATATTTACAGGTGTGGAGCTGACAGGTGGTGTGTTTACCTGCCGACCCCCCGCTGTGAGCCTGGAACCACACTGTTCTGCTGCACAACAACTACAATGAAAGAAAAGACAGCAAAACTCTGATGTTACTGTGAGGAGCAGCGTGGGCAGATATGAGAACATGGTCATGTCAGGAGTGTGAGTGTGTGAGTGAGAGAGAGAGAGAGAGAGAGAGAAAGCGAGGGAGAGATGGGAAAGAGAGTCAGAGTTTTAGTTCAGTGTCACCTGCACAGAGAAACACCCTGTGTACAAATGCATCCAGTGTGTAGGGGGTGTTACTGTGCATATTCATTCACTGTGTGTGATGTATTTCCAGTGTGTGGCAAGGAGGAAGACCCAGTGCATCATGATTCGCCAGCTATGGTTCTGAATGGACCAGGTGAGAAGAGGATCAAATCCCCCTTCACCCCTCCGAGAGCAATGAAATGGAAAGCAGCCGGGCAAACTGAACCGGTGTAAAAAAATGGCATTTACCACAGTCAGGGAGAACCAGCAGTGTGCTTATTATTCAGCATAGTCAATCAACATAAACATATACAATAAACAACAGATAGACTCTTGCTGGGGATATGCTCTGGGTCAGGGCTCGGTGTGGCCTGCTGGGGGCGCCATCTCACCCTGCCACCATATACCTCACCAACCAAACTGTGGTGTCCTCCTTTTACCACAGGAGCCAAATTCAGATCAGAGACCTCCTGACTGCAAGGTCTCTAACCGCAACACCATCTCCTGGCTATATTTGTAATGCAACTGAGAGCAGGTAGATAAGTGTCACCTTCCAAAGTCACATCCGTTTTGTCTGTGACCCTGGAGAGATGGGGCTGCAGCTCGGGGGAGCTGCTGTCCCTCGGAGGAGGAGAAGCAGAAGATGGTGACAATGAAGCAAACAATGGCGCAAAGAAACACAGTGGAGAAGAAGAGCGTCATAAACAGAAAAAACAGTTTCCTGGAGCCCTCAGGGAGCGCCTATTGGCTCTTTTACTCCACCAGGGCCTTGAATGAACTCACAGACTATCTGACTAGGCTGTGTGTTCAGGACAAAGAGAGAGGAAGACGAGCACACACATACACTCGCACACCCTTCAGATCAGTCACAGTGATTTTGGCTTAAGGCCATGAGGGTGACACCTCACAGAGAAACTGCACATGAGCAAAAGTACCTGCAGCAGAATAGCGTGTCACAGGGGTCACCCGAGGGGGTGGGGGGGTGCAGGTTACACTCCTCTATGCATAGATGGCATCATATGCACATTGGGGGGGGCTAATGTGCTGATCTGCTGCCAAACTCCTGCTGGTGGAACGTCCCTCAAGGGTTGGGGAGGCTCCACTCTCCCAGACACACTGGTGGGCCATTTCAGTTTGTTTGCTTGTTTATTTATTGTGTTGTTGTGTGGAGGGGGGGGAATCCTGGAGAACATATCTATTCTACACGCCACACGTAATAAGTGTCACAATTACAGCGCAAGGTAATGGCTACGCTAACCACAGACATGATGTCACCACAGAGAAATAATGCCGCCGACTGGGTGGCAATTTTGTTTTTGATATATTTGCTATGTGTGGATGATGAAACAGACATAGCAGCAGCAAAGCTTCATCAGGAGCATCGCTGGCTACCATGTTGGTTTCCAAATGTTACTCTTTACCTTGAGGTCAATGATGCGCCCCTTGATGATATAGGAGGGGCATGTGTCTAAGAAGCATGTGGATTGAGCTCATATGGGGGTGTTGTAGTGAGTTTTGCAACACACAGCCAGCGGCATCTGCAGTCTGGCCTGCTGCATTCTAACAAGTCCTAGCGTTTTCCTCAGCCGCCCTATGCTCATGCCAGCCCTCATTAGCGCTTAGCGACAGCCGAGTTCATCTCCTCCTACAGACAAATATTTCAACAAAACGGCTGATAAGAGCAACTTGATGCCTGATCATCCGGTTCCACCCATTGGTTTATAAGAGATGAACTTAATGTTTTTTTCAGCGTGTAGAGCACAGCCATCTGGACACCGAGTGTGTATCTGTAGCCAGAGCAACACGAAGCCTTGCCATTTTCCATAATGCAGTGGGCCATCCCCACTCAGCATGGGGGACCTTGGTTCCACTTGGGAAGCCTGCACTTCAGTCAGTGGGAGGAATGCGAACTCAAGAGTGCGCTGGTGGCTAATCGCTTCCACCATGTTCTTTTGCCAACTAAACAGCCGGCCTGCGGCCTGGTTTCTTTTCAGTTCCTTCCCAGAAGGACCAGGCAGCCCCACATAGGCGGACAGAAGGCCCGGCGTCCAGAAGCACCATTGCAGAGAGACCCAAGAGAGACAGCAGGGTGCGGTGCCCTCAGACACAGACTCACACACAACAGGCTTTGTTTGTGTCCGTCATGCCTTTCCTCTCTCGCGCACACATATGTATCTTGCCCACACAGACAGGTCTCTGTCCTCTCCTGTTTTGCTCAAACCACATGAACAGTCCGGTCTGTGTGTTCGTCATGTTTCACAGACTGTGTGGTGTTGAAACCGGTGATGCACCCTGACAGCGAGACATCCCTGAGCTCCAGCACCAGCTCCCTGTGGCCTTCCAGTGGATCTCAAAGCCATTCCAAGCATAAGGAGCTCTTCCACTTGAACTCCCAGTCAACAGCTAATCCAAGCATGAGGAGAGCTTCCTCAGAACCTTACAGCTGGTCACTCAATCAACCATGAACAGCTCTTCCACAGGACCACAGTGCATTGCAAATCCGCTCCAGCTATGAGGCGATGTCCAACACTGCGTCCCCAACCACTGGAAATGGTCTGTCGTTGAGGAGACCCTCTTGATGGCCGAAAGGTCTGCAGGACTGGCCGTGCTTCAACCTCAACTCTTGAACATGCCAAAGAAAGGATACACACGTCACTACATCCCCAGAGCTGGACCTGTCCTCCTGACCTTGACAGAGGTTAAAAGAGGAAAATATATGCAACATGTCCATCTCACACTACTGCCCTTCAGCTGAAGAGCTCAGCTATTCCCTCTGCTTCTCATCACTAATTTGGAGCAGCTTGGGGCTCCAACCTTCCACGCACAATATATGATTAAGAACACAAAACAATTTTGTGCTCAAAATCCTAATGCATCAGTCCCAGCAATTCATTAGTATTCATGGCCATCTGTGGGATGCTGGATTATTACTCACTAAAGACAACACTTAACAATGAGCGTCATCCAGCGAACTGCTTCTGGTCATCAGGACGGGGCTGTAATTGAGAGATGATTCAGCGCACGTTTCACAAGGTCGTTCCGAAGATGCGTCAGCACAGTTTTGCCCAAGAAAACGTATTTACATTTACTATCAAAAATGTGCACAATGCTTTGCTAAAATTGGTCAAGTTGCTTGTGAATGCAAGAGGGGGAACCTTGGTTTCCTTCAAACATCCAAAACTAAGGGGGCTTCTCATTCGCTGTGCGTGTTTGTATGAGTGCCTCAACTGTGCCCACAGCCCTGGGCTGAGTGTGACTGAGGGTAAATCTGCCACAGATGCGGCACGTGGGTCTCCGTGGGCTCCAGCAACACGGACTGCTGACACTCCTCGGCCGTGTCACACGGGGGGGGGGTGGCCGTGGGATATGTGTGCTTGTTGTTCACAGGTGCCTTTTTTCAGTCTACAACTTTTAATCAAACAATCAGACCAAAATGAGTTTTAAACTTGGGACTGGCAGCACAGTGATAGTGCAGCACTTGGGCTGTCAAGGGACAAGTGGTTGACGTACACATAAGCCACAGAGGGACTTGGGGCAGGAAGAACCAGGCCATTCTTCAAGGTTCTACTAGATGGACCATAGAGGGAAAAGACATAAGCACTGAGCTTCTCCTTGTCCAATCAGAACAGACCAGCAGCTGAGCAACACCTTAGGGCGGATCTACATGAGACGTCGCTGGGAGGTCAATTCCCAAGGCCCGATGGCAGACTTCAGCACTGGAAGGCATTTCTCCAACTCCTGCCAGTCACTCGCAAAGCCCATCTTCAGCTGATGCAACACATTTCACTACTCTTCATGCAATCATCTTAGAATATCAATTTCCCAATTAATTATTCAATTTGCCAGTGGAAATATGAATTGTACACTGTTTACAGAGATGGCGTTGGCTGCTGAATTATACACGATGTTACAGCTGGGTTTGAAATGAATAATGCTGTCAGACAGTAGAGCTTAATAAGAGCATTTAAAATTACAAGTTCATCACAAACATCCCATGTAGACATCCAGAGGTGAACCTTCACCATCTTCATATAAAACAGGGGCCGGTACCGGAACGGATACACCGAACGACAGTCATCTCTAGTTTCCAGCTAAAATACTTATCTTCTGAGGTCTTCCAATCGTACTGCAAAAGACCAGAATTAAAATATGCAAACCACCTTTGTACACAATACACTGCAGTGATAAGGGATCACATTATGGGACACAGAGCTCTACTAAAATGTAATGCGCGGCCTTTGTAAATGAATCTGCACTCGGTAACATGAACCTGAGCAATTACGACAAATGTGCTTCTGGAACGACAGCAGGTTTAATGGGTTTTGTCCTGAGATCTGATCTGATTCTAGAGCAGCGCGTTACCGAGTCCTGCAGGAGGCCCGGTGTATATGATGTTATAATTATTACTGCCAATTTCACATTAGGACTTAATGGCCCCAGAAGGAAAGTAATTAAGATGCAGCACTTGTGCGCCGGGTCTCAGGTAAGTACCTGAAATGGGGAGAAAACTCCGTCCTTGAATCCGAGAGCCACTTCCCAAAAGGTGTTCTGTTCAGGAAAAAAGATGACAGTGCGACTGCTGGTTTGTCTCTGAGATGCATCCGTATCCCCATCTACAGCAGAGCATCAGGAGGTTTCCATCTGCAACCTATGATTTCCCCTCCCTGCCAGCAGGAAGCAGAAAAGGGCTGAACCCTAAACCCAATAGCAGTGTGGGGCCACTGTAATCCATCTTGCCTTCACAGTGTTTACAGCTTGCGCTGTGTGTCGGTGGTGAGGAACGCTGTACAAGTTTTCTGGATGAATCGCAACTGAATAGGAATTAGCGCAGATAATACAGTAAAGACAATGCAGGTTCAACTTGATGGGAAACATGAGTCTTCTGCAGGGTCAGCAGGAGGACAGAAGGGGATGGCTGTGCTGGATGCTGCCTGTTTCCCAACACAAAGATGGGACGTGCGAAGGCGGAGCTCATGATTTATGCTCCTTTGACCCAGTCAGGAGTAATGAGGCACCGAGGCACCACAATTCATTAGCATTTCAGAGCCTCCAGTACAGCAGCAGTAGCAGCTTTAATCTCATCCTGCACGTTCTCAGCTTCTCGGGGCCAGGCCAAATCCCCTCACTTAAGATAGTATTTAATAAGCATGTGCACTAAGTACCCGGACAAATCAGCAGAGCGGCACACCAGAGTAATCTCGTGGTAAACAGCTCTCTCTCTCCAGCCCAGCATCTCCAGTCATCGAAGAGGCCCCCCAGGAAGCTGTCTGTCATGACAGCGGTACCCGGAGCTGGCATGGTGCTCTTCTCTGTTCTGTCCATCACCCCTCTGTGGGCCCATTCACATGGACTGAAGTCCAAACCGTACCACACCACTTACCACAGTAAGAGACAGCGGTAAGGAGCAACACGTTAAGACAGAAATGTGTCCAGGGGCTTTGCTTCATCCTCCTCACAGGCTATTGTTCTGGACTCCGAGCATCTGCACCTCTTCCCCATTGTGAGCTCATGTCCATCATGAGCGAATGGAAAATGCTCCTCATTCTCATCCATCTCCTTTTCATCACCTGACCTCACCACTTGGCTGATCATCCATCATTTCAAGACTATACTTGGGGGGGGGGGGGGGGTCATATTAAAACACCCTACATATTAATACACTCTAAAGCAATGTTCTCTTACCCATGCTTACATTCCCAACGTGCAGCCCTTCACGTAGGTCGATTCTCCACTGTTCACAACCGAGGAAAAGGACAGCTGAGGACTGCAGCTTGGTTGCATTCACCAAACAAACAGGCAGCAACTGGAAGTGAGAGTTAAGTGAGTGCTGTTACTCAAAGTCCTGAGTCCAAACCCCCCTCCTGTAGCAGTGCTCTTGATCACAGTATTTACGCTGAGTTGATGCAGCAAAAATACCTGGCATCTGTTATCAATAACCGTTTCTCCAATGCAGGGTCACAGTGTTCTGGAGCCCCATCCCAGAAGAGTATGGTAAATTACTGTAAAAGTGATTATTTACTATTATAATTCCTATCCGACAGAGGTGTGAGGTAAAGGTTAAAGATAATTTTTCAGTTCTCTCCTGAACTGGCACATAGCTGGACGTGTGGTTGCTTTAACATCCAAGGTGCTGACTTACGAGAACAAAAAAAGGAACTTCTATTCTGCAGTGAATACTCCTTGCAAATGTAAAGCAGGTTCTGAGCCTCGGTGCTGCAGCTCGTATTGCTCATCTTCCTCGTGTCCCTCCCTGCTCTCTGCCTCTTCTCCCTCCACAAATCTCAGTGTTCATATCTGGCAACGTCATTAGTTTGTGCTCCCATTCTGTAATTCACTGCAGGACCTGAGAGCTGCTTCACGTGAGGATTTTGGCGAAGACCCTGCCTGAGACGCGATTCGCTTCAATTACCAAACAACAAAGGCACGATTCTGCCTTTCAGCCCATCGTGATGCGACTGAGGGTCGTGAAGAAAGGGCATTTGTAACGACTACACTGTTGAATACTAATAGCCAAAAAGTGTTTTAAATATTCAGCAGCACCTATTTCCTCCATTTGTGTGTATCTCAGTACTGACGGTTTCAGACCGAACACCAGCCTTATTATTATTTGAAGACTATTGTCCATTATAGCTCAGGTTAAAGACTTTCTCTACAGGACTCCCGGTTTTGGTCCTAATGCCCCTTATACTGGACGCTGTGCACTGTAATTGATGCCACTTGTTTGGAGGTGGGGCTCGGATCCTAGAAATCCCACAATATACTCCGCTTTAAAGAGGCTCCTTCTTTTAGTCTAACAGTCAGTGGGGAAAACAGGAAATCTGGCCAGCAAACAAAAACGCATTTTTTTAATGTTTTTTCCTCACTTTTACCAGAATTCAGAAGAAAGCGGAGAGGGAAGAAGCCATCAAGTGTCTTCAAACAGACACTGCCTTTCCTGTGGAGGACAAGGGTGCGAGTCGGGCAGCTGTCAGTAACTCCAGTCAAGTGGTTTTCCCATGAGACAGTGGAGAGAAGAGCAACTACATGAGGTGTCTTCACTATATCTGCTGGGTCCTTGAACACACACACCTCGGCAGGGGGGGACACAGCACTCTCCTCCCACCTTCCTGAAACATCAGGCGGTGTGTCTGGGAGGCGTCTTCACGCGCCTTTCACCATGGGCCTCTTTGAAAGTGTCAGGTGTGCAGCCCACAGTCTAAATCTGCAGATTTACTTTTCGTCAGGAAAGCAGCGAAGAGACCCAAACAGCACCACGCTTTTACTCCACTGATACAGTGTTGACCAGTGTCCAGGGGTCTGCAGATAGCCTGCACACATTTCTACTGCAGGGTAGTTTTTGCTGTATCAGTTCAGAGTAAACCTCTAAGCCTACAGCAGGAGCAGGGACGGGAACCTGACACCTTCCAGCAACAAGGCTAACAACTAAGAAAGCCCATTAAACTGAAGACAAACTCTAAGCTCCAAGTGTATTAATGATAATAAATTGTTTTTCAAAAAACTTTAAAAGTGAACAATTAAGTTTAGAGGAGAGAATTCCAGTGCAGTTTGGCTGAACTTTCACTGAATTTATATATTTTTTGAAGCAAAAGAGACATTTAAAACTCATTTACTTTTCAGTCCATAACTGAGGAAATGTGGGCATTTTGCAGCAGATACAAATTACAGAGGAGCCTCAAATAATGTTTTTTGTTATACAAATGAATCATTCGATTCATTCAATTAATGGTTTAAACAAGGTTAAATACAGTTGGGACTGAACAAACACCGGTACCCACAGGGGGTCCTGTGACCTGAGTAGAGCGCTGACTATGATGGGTTTTTAGCAGGTAGCTACAGAGGAGAACTGGGGTTTCGGTGAGACCTTCACAGAGCTGTCTATTCACTGAAGCCCTGACAGGAGATTCGGGCTGATCTACACACAGCACACTGACTTTGTTGATCACAGTATGGAGCCGGTCTACCTGACCGGACAGGTGATGACACAGGACCTCAGTAGGTCTAACACTCAAATCCCTCTCAGTAGATGTGGAGAGAATTCTGTCATCCAGCATCTCAAGCTTCTCACAGCCTGGTAGCTTCTCCTTTTAAACCATTTTAAATTACAGGGTTCCTGGGAAGGTTCTCATTCCATTAAAAGCAGCTGTGCTAATCCATTCTCCACAGTCCTGCAGTGTTGTGTGTAGCATGTAGGCTGCAGGTATGTTACTGAGTCTGTGTGCGTGTGTGGAGGACACTCTCACTTAGGGTGCACCTGACCCCTCCCTAGGTCATAGTCTGAGGAGTCTAGCTGATTGATGGGCCCTTCAAACATAACTCAAGCTAATTTCTGTGTAATTCTTCAGTTAGGAGTGTTTAAATCTTTGTCCTTGCCGAAGGCAGTTTTGCAATGCCAACATCTCCTGGAAGTCAATAACACACAGGCAGCTGCTTCAGGATTAAACATAAAGCACCTCATGCTGTCAGAAGTCCATACGGTGCTCCAATTACCTCTGTGCGTTTCCACAAACACCTGGAGTGGTGGCACCAGCGACGTGGGACCGAGTAGCTGAGCATGCACCACTCTCTGTTACCAGCTTGTTATACTGTTTACTGTTTGCTCCTTATCCATGTTTGCACGGTTCCATGCATCTTTTCCTCGTAAAATCCCCATAACACACCAGTTGGCCTTCATTAGCTGCTCACTCTTCTGCCATCCACTCTCACACCTCTGGTCCAGGACTTGCAGGAGGACAACAGCAGGACATCCAACTGAGACCCCAGCCTGCAGCTTTTTGATTGGAAATCTGCATGCAGGCAGCTCCAGCATGTTGTGCCTGCGCAGACACAGCATTGGCATGCAGGCCATGTGTGTAGCCTCCTCGACGGCCCCCCAGAGAACAGGCAGCACTTTGTAGCAGGGTGATGAGCTCAGAGAAGGTGCTGGAGTCCATTCATTCACTCGTTCATTCATTCATTCATTCATTCAACGTCCCTGCTGTCACAGCCTTTCTTCAGCTCTGCTTCCATTAGGCTTCGCATGCAATATTGCAAACAGTCTCTTAGGTGCAGAATCCTTCAGCTATTTGGACAGGAGACTCCTGACTGGCCACTTTGTCTGCAATGACACTTTCAATCAATCTGTTCCATTAAAATGTCATTTTTAACACGCAGTGATCCTGTACGATGACTGTGACTGTTAAATGACGCGAGGGACAACCTGTTGGAAGAAGGTCATGGACTCACACAGTGGCATCTACTGTCCACAATATCAGATTCTCACAGGGCTTCAGTTTCCTGTCTGCTACGGCAGGATGTTCTCTCGGAGACCATGGGCATCATCATGCACTGCAGCAGCAGTGCAGGGCTATACCACTATCACACACCGTAAATAATGTAGATTTAAATGTAGATGTAGGTCAGATTCATTCCTTTTCAGCAACCATCTAGTCTGCCTGAAAAACAGCAGCACATTTGATCCAAAGGGTTAATAATACAAGGAAGCCACTAGTTTATATTGCGCTGCGCCTCCTTCATTAACAACATGGATAAGAAGCCTAGCGCCTTTAGGGAGCGACTTCAGAAAGACTCAGTTGTCAATCTCAGCTCATGTGTGCCTTGAAGGTCTTCTAGGGCTGGGATTTGAGAAGGGCGTATGCATGGTGTGTAATCCCAGGCCAGACCATGTGCTGAGCAGCCAGTCCCATTGAGCTGTGTCATGGACATTCACACTAAACACAAGCAACACACTGACATCTTCATCTGAACAGGAACGTGACTTCAACCCTTCCATTCCATCGTTCTGGATGATTTTGCACAGGCGGATTCACATTTCGAAGCGCACAAGTGAAGAGCTGCAGGACAGCAGTGTGATGCGAGGAGCTGATGCCGTCATAATACAACAGAGAGCACCAGAGCGACAGATGAAAGGCAGGCCCACAGAAATTACCTTCACATCCTTGCGGCTACGTTTCGTCTTTGGGAAAAGTGAAGGCAGAAAAGTTTCTCTCTCTTTCCTTTTCAAGTTGGAGGAGCTGCGCTAAGGATAGCTGTCATCCTCAATGCCGGCTTTCGCACATATTGATTTACGGAGTGGGTAATCTCCCACCATTGTAAGCCTCGAGGGATACGGCTCTTTAACTATGCAAAGCGTGTGGCTAATTCCGCCACAGATTAAGATGGTTCCGCCGAGGCTATACAATGCCCTGCCTGCAGAGAAACTCCCTTGATCTGGATATTGAAGCGCACATTAGCTGAAATAACTGAGAGCTTGTAAACTTTCAGCACGAGAGATTTATAAAGCTCTCCGTGAGAAAATAACCGTGATCGAACGGCTAAAATATATTTGCAGCAGGAAATGGTCGCTTTCACCCAAAAAGAAACCAATGAAACGAAGAGAATTTCTGTTTCACAGCCCTGCAGACTTCATGGTTTACAATTGATGGGGATGAGTTGCAGAAAAAGGGGGGTCTTGTTCCAGCCTGACAAAATCCAACTGAAAATCAAACAATGTGCAGCAAATCAATAGAGATGGTCCTGGGATGTTGTCCTCTGATAAATAACTGTATTCCTCTTTAAGAAAGGTCTGTGTGACCAAGGGGTGGGTGTGTGTATACACATGTGCACTCCTCATGCCAGGTCTACCATTACACCTTGGTGTGGAGAACAGAGCAAATTCAGACTCAGAAGGTGTTTGCTGTGAGAACACAATCCCTGCACAGTCTCTATTTGTTCTGTTTCTGTCATCATACACAGTCAGATGTGCACTGACAGATGCCTCTGCTAGCCTCTACTTTTGAAAAGCCATTATATATGATAAAATAATAATACAGGTATGCACCACATAACATGTCAGTCAACGATGGACCGCACAACGACAGTGGCTTGTAACCTAGGAGCAATAGGCTGTACCATATACAAGTCAAAACAGACGTGAGACAGCGCAGGTACAGATACACAACACCAAAATCACCTAATGACGCATTTCTTGGAATACATCCCATCATTTATTGACACATACCTGTACTACACTGTCACTAAAATGCTTATCCAATATCCAGTAGTGTGAAAATTTTCAGCAGGACTCAAGTGAAGATGATCACTAGGCAGCTCAAGGCCTTTCCCTTCTAAACCGACTTTTAAACATCATGGAAACAAGCATTTCTAACAATGCTGACTTCATCACTAACACCTCAGTCTCCACCTGGACCAGGCAGGCGCGTGCAGGTGTACATGGATTTATTCAAAGAAATAAAAACAGATTGCGCTGTTCTCCAGAATCAGGAGCATTCTTGGTGCCAGTCAAATGTTCCAGTCACATTTAAAATCCTGTTACTGGACAAGACACAGGGCATTTGCAAACAATGCTTATCTAATGAAAAGACTTAAGCTAAGTAATATTCCAAGCAGCCACTTTGAAATTTAAATCTGTTTCTTTGCCGCATTGAGGATTTTAAAAAGTTAATGCTTCCCAGCTACATCTTAAGAAAAAGAAGCTTTCTGCTGAAAACATTTAAAATAAAATAGGGGAAATCCGCTTCTTGGGCTCCCTTTCCAGTGACCAACTAAGCAGCCCATAGACTGCAGTGAACATCACCCTGACAGTCATCACAGACACTCTTAGAATACAGAACAAACTACAGAGGGCCTGAACACTCAGGGAAGTGAGGGCGGGGGGCTAGGCCAGAGTAGCCCTGTCTATCACTGCTTCTCACCAAGTTATCGGTGGACCACATGAAGGCCAAAAGTGAAAGTGTCCCTGTGTCACAGGTGGGAAACACACCACACCCCCTCCCCCCACCCTTTCACCCAGTATCAGGGGAAGGCCTCAGCCAGCAGGACTGGAGAATTAATGGGAGAATTAACATTACAGTAACACAGTCACTGGCTGCATCCCTCATCTCACCACCAGTGAATCAATTGGAGGCAGAATGGCCTTTAAAAAAGGGCTCTCCTGCTAAGATTGACTTCCAGAAAGGCTCAGAGAAGAAAAACAGCAGCACAATGAAGCTCTTTGATCTGAAGATGTTCTGAGCATTTTGCACTGAGAAGGGAGATGGAGAAGCCCACAGAGAACAACAGAATAAACCTGAGGCCATCAGCATCTCTACTAACATCAGCTGCTAACAAAGAAACCAGCTTTTCAGCCACAACAGCTTGGAGATGCTCCACTGCTGGTCTCCACCTGCAGTAGTGTGAGTCACCTTCTTCACAGCTAAATTCAATTAAATCAACTGAGTTCAAGACACTAAACTAAGAAAAAGCTCAACTGGAAGATAAAGCAGCATTTACAGTCAGTTCTCTGTCTTCACTGATGTAAGCTCAGGTCTTCAGACACAACAGCTGCATAGCCAAAAGAAGCTATGTGACAAAACGGAAGAAGTGTGGTGAAGCCCCATGTTGGGGAAGCTGGGGACATGAATTAGCAACAAAGTATTTAAGGAAAGAAAAATAAAAGGCAGAGGTTTCAAGGGCGACTCTAACTGAACAGGCTGTTGCTGGGGAGGTGGGATCCTAATGAAAAGACTTAAGCTAAGTAATATTCCAAGCAGCCACTGTCAGGTTGACAGACCCTCTCCATGTCAGAATACCATGTGTGCAGAATAACAGCAGTGGGAAAAATGTGTCTGCCATAAACTGTCAAAAGTCAAAAGAAGGTGTGGGACAGCCCCTGCCCGGTGATGGGCAGAGCGTGTGTGGTGCATGTGGAGGATCCCCCTGGGAAGGCCATTCATTTACAGTCGGTTACTGAGCTCTGAAAGGCAATCAAAGCTGCCAGGCCATCGATCATAAAAACAGTTCTGTGCAAACAGACTCACAGCAAACGCTCCATGTGGCATCTTGCCCACTGCTGTTTTCTACATTTTATTATTATTCTTCATTGAAACTTGTCTTTAGGCACATGTGTGGTAAAAAGAGACCAGCAGAGCTGCTTCTCACTCTGCCACACATCACCGAGTTTCAAATCTGCCTCCTATCAGCATACGTCAGTGTTTAGCAATAGCCCTACAGATCGGGATGGCCATTTACTGCAAATACATTGAATGTTGTCATTCTTATAACAGATTTCTCTGCATTTGTACCCACATATGTATCCATCAAGCAGTGTCTGTCAAAACATGTTTAGCCACCCATCCACTTACCCTGCCTTTGACATACACCATGTGGGTCCGTATTTATTATGCACAGTTGTGTGCATATGTCTGATGGTTCAGAGAGTGAAGGACATCTGAAAGATCTTTTGGGAGCAAAAGACTGAGGCTGGAAGCTGATAGATGGACAACACAAATACCTTATTTGGATGCAGCAGCACAAGGCACAGCGCATCCAGAAGATCACCATCTCTGAGCCATGGCATCTCCTTTTTCACTGGTGGAGGAAAAGAAAATCAACTGACCCAGTCAGCCCCTGAAAGCTGGGTGACAGCAGTGTCAAACTGGGGCCAGAGCCCAGGGACCTACATGTGGTCTTCAGATGCTCCTGCTGAGCCCTTGGAAAAGCAAAGCTACATCTGGTCTCCAGTCAGGTCACACATATGCAGGAAGGGTGTTTTCTGTTATGATATCCACTACAATGGGCCACAGGGGGTTGTGTCTTCCATCCCAATGACACACTGACAAATCAGAGCAAGAAAGAAAAAAACAAAAAACAAACAAAAAAAACAGCAGCCAGCAGACTCCCGTTGGGGAGGGCTGTAAACACAATGACCACATTCAGACCAGGTGAGCATCTTCATCCTGGTTGAGACACTTGATTTGCAAAGTCCAGGGTTGGATTTGCTTGAGCATAGAAACATACAGCTTAAACCTGAGGATAAACATGTCCACTGGGAAAACTAAACAAATTCAGCATCTTGTCTTTGCATCGATCTCAGCAAACACAAACTCAGTAGCTACCAGTCAGGTTTATTGGAATCACAGGTCCAGGGTAGCAGAAAACAGGGAATATTCAAGAGGAATCAAGTCGGTCCAAGGCCTAGCATTAGCATCACTGCTAAATACCAGTTTGCCAAAAAACTGACAGCTTTCTGCTGAATTGTGGGCCTTGTGTAGACCCCCCCCCCCCCGACACACACAGAGGAACGAAACCTTGTCTACAGCATTAAATCACATGTTAGTGACAAGGTCCTTTGTCACAGCAAGGAACAATCCATTGTTAACCAGGTCTGTGCGGAGTCCATGCTGATGTTATGCTAATTTTGCCACAGGGATGCTGTGGCCCATTGCCACCACTGTGCTATGAAATCCTGATTCTGAAGATGAGCTGTCAGTGGCAATTTGGTTTCAACAAAATAACAGCACACCACAGAACCACAACATTTAGAAACACCCTACACTGTCCTTAATAAAAAAGTGCCTCCAGTTTATTGACAACTTACCTTCATTTTTCCAAGTCAATTTTATCATGTGTTGATGCTCAGCACTAAATAAATAAAAAAATGATCATGCTTGAAAACAAGAACCTTTTTGGAATTAATTCTACAGCTTTAGTGGATTTTAAGTGAAAAGAACATTCAGGTTTCTTTCACCAGGTGTCTGAACCATATGTCACTGCCCTGTTTAGCATCAGCTCCAACAGAACAGATTCCAGCTGTGTAAAACATCTGCAAGAGCCTGTAAGTCCCTCCATTTCTGAGTAACGTACTGAATGTGACAAAGAGAACGGAGCTATAGGGCCACATGTCCCTATACTCACTACTCTTTAACTGCACATTGTAAAAGAAACCCAGGGAGGCTTTATCACAGCAGGAAACTAAGTGGACCACAGAGGGACCCCTGGGGAAGCAAAAAGAAATAGCGGAGGAGCCCCATCCAGATGCGATGAAGAACACCCTGCTCTCCAAACAGAACGGCAGGATGCAGAGCAGTTTGGGAACTGCACTCCTAACTACAACTGTGTGAAAAGGAGTCACTCACTGCTCTTTTGGGACAGACAAGTACTTGTTGGTCTATCTGTGCTGCTGCCTGAAACGTACAAACATTACAGCACTACTCTGTCAAAGTCATTCCAGAAAGACACAACAGCAGTACAATCTGCAGGCCGGAACAGGCAACAAACTCCTTTTTGACCATTTCTGCAACATTAATTCAGTTCTTTTCTCTAAAGTGACTTAAAGTGTTAAGCTACTTATAGTGATTTATGTATTTATACAGCTGGGATTTGACCCCGGCTCCTGAGAGTGGAAGGTGGCAGCACTAAACCGTCAACAAAAAGCAGTCAGTCCAGCACCCTCTTGATTTTTTCAACTTCATTTTTCTTTTTCTGTTAAACTACTAGGGAACTAAAAATAAAGGCGCTATTAGCAGTTAGCAGCGGTTTTCTGCAGCTATGACACTGTTACCTCACTGATTCATGCTATCCTACGGGGTGCTTCCTAATATAGAATGCAAGCTTTTCTCTGCAACAAACAAGTAAATGAAGCATAGATGCAGCCTTGCGCGCCTTGTTATCTCCTTGTTTTTCCATGATTTCCTCTCTGCAAAAGATCACTGCTGACAGGAGATTAAAGCAGCCTGTGAAAGCAGGCCTTGCTTCTTCATGCTCACGCCCATTTACCTTACCATCCACAACTGAGACACCGCGGCACATTTAGCAATGCCTGTGGGTGTGGTGGACGTGAGCGCCCCCTGTCTGCAGCATAGGCCTGGCGCAGCCAGGCTACTACTGCAAGAAGCCCAAAGAAGGTGCCTCTCAGGCGCCTTGCAGCCCCCAAGAGAGAGGACTCCCGCCAGACCCCTGTCAGCTCTAGCATTATCGGCTGCACCAGATGGCAAGCTGGAGGGACTCGGAGCCCCCCAGAGCCACACGCTGGCACCGGCACGGCCATGCGAGTGCTCCTCACCTCACTTCTCTCCGAGAGCGCGCTAACTATTTCTGTCTCAATACCGTAGCAATGCTGCAATTTTTATGTCGGAATTCAGCAGCATCGTTCACACTCATCTCACATGAATTAGATTAAGACCTGTTTACTCCGCTAATGATCAATTGGTATGTTTGTCCTACAGCTCTGCTAAGCCCATGCTGGCAGCAGCCCTGTCTTATACACTTATAAATGAGTCATCTTGTCATGCTCGAGTGTAAGACATGTCGAGCCACAGGATCAGTAGCTCCAGCGCACTTAGGGACACAACAGAATGTGTGCCAATCTCTGTCCCCCAGGTGTGCCCAGCTCAGAGGTGCAACATATCCCCACTGAGCATCCTGTAACCAGAGGGCTCCTGAGGCACAAGGGCACCAATCACACTGGTCATACCGCAAGCATGTGCATCACGGGGGAGGAACTGGGGACAAAGGAGAAGCAGTAAGCTTCACCCACTCCACACACACACACACACACACACACACACACACACACACACACACACACACGGGAGGGGGGATGCCTGGTTAACACTTTTCAAAATCTTTGCTGGACGGCTCCACTTGTCTGGCACCTTTTCCTGGTTGTTATTCTATACATTTGTCTAGCAGCCATTGCTAATGCAAATACCAAAATCGAATTGTTATATAGGAATGCTGAAATCCTTTATATAATCCTACCATAAATACAATGTAATCCGGAAATAAATGGCTCTGTCCTGTATGACATTTCTGTCGGGCTATGGCACGGCTGCCAGTGAGACGACGCTACGACGGAGCTGCTCTGACGGGTTATAATGAGAGAGACGAAACATTGGCCACCGCGCTGTCGGCCCAGCAACAGAACCTTGAGATGAGCGGACGTGAGAAACATCCTGCTGGGCTGATAGAGCTGGATCCACAGAGGTGAGACAGGTGGAAAATCCAATATGCAGGGGGCCTGCTGAGGACGTGAAGGGTGCTGCAGTGAGGGGCTGAGGGAGCCGGTCCACAGCAGCAGGGGGAGCAGCCTTTAAAGAGTACCAGTCCACCTTTAGTTTCACATTCAAGGCCCACAAGACAAACTGGCGATTAAGAGTGGCTGTTGGGTTCTTGTGGTGATTAAAGATTGTGCATGTGTTTTTGCCTCTACACCCACTGAGCATAGCTATGACACAGAAAAGTACAAGTTGAACAGCTAGCAACTGCTGACAACCAGCTTGTTTTGACATTTTCCCCTCTGATGAGTTTGCTTCTCATATCACAGACTAACTGTTCCTTTCATAAAATGTCCATCAATATGGATGCTAATGGTTTAGGAGAGTCATAAGGCAATATTTGCTCGAGCTACTCTGGCCACATGGATGAGTGCTGACTGCAGCAGGTGAGAAAGTGCCGGGGACTGGGCAGGAGCTGTGGAGGCTGGCCCAAGCGAGCCTTGTCCTGAGCGGCTGCGTAAATGACCGCAGCTTTAACCTGTCCCTCTTTCAGGGGTTTCCCTCCCGATTCAATCTACATGCAACTCCTGCCCTGATCCCTGGTAGCTCAATGCCGAGCACACGCCTGACAGATGTGCAGAGGAACTTGCTGTAAATAAGGGCTGAAGGTGGGCAGGAATAGGGGAGACAGATTGAGTGTGCGTGAGAGAGAGAGAGAGAGCCGGCACAAAGCTCCCTCCAATGGCCTCACGATGACTTGCTGGCACAAGGCATGATGTACAGCTCTCCTGCAGCGCTTTCTGGTGCCCCAGGACGCGCTGCAATGGTGACGTGTAGCCCAATTTTGACAGAAAGCCACCAACACGGAGCTCCAAGCCTCCTAGCCCATGTCCCTGACAGCAGGAAGAAGGACTGTCTTGCTTTTGGCCCTTTTTCTTTATGCTCTATACTGACCACACTTGCATTACCACTGCAGAAAAACTTAAAATAAAATAAGCGCAGCAAAGAGCAGCCTGTGCCCAAAAGCAGCATTTAAGAGCAAGACCAACAGTTGTGCCACGGTACCACAGGAGGCCCAGTACACACCGTGCTTCCAGTAAGAACAAATGGTCTACATTCAGCAATTTATGAAGGAAGATGACCATTTTTTAGCAGATGCTACAACAACATGGCTGACCATTCATGTGTCTTAGAGATTGATTTTTTTACTGGCAAATCTGAAAAAGGAGGGGAAACTGCATTTTGGCTCAAATTGAGTCTTTTGACTCGGCCACACAGTCGAACCCAGAGCTTCGTGGTGTTGCTGCTCACCGCTACTTCTTACTCTGAGAGCCAGAGCTCCCTTAGAAATGCTCACAAACAACGAATAGGAGTACAGCCAAGCGAATTGGAGGTAACCCGCAGTAGGTCTTTCATTATCCCCTGACCCGAATCACTATCCAAGACCCCCCAGTGCAGCGCAGAGGCCCTGAGTAGCCCATCCCAAGGCATCTTGATCGATAGCTAATTCACTTACAGGCCCGCCATCACTATGACGAAGTACCCCTCTCTCCGGCAGGTCCCCAAGGAGTACAACCTGCCGTTCGGCTCCAGTAACGGAAAAACACCGAAGACGGACTGGGCTCCTTTTTCATGGCACGGCCACTGCTAGGTTTGAGCCACGAACCAGGAATGTGTGTTAAGTATGGTCCAGGGCAGAGGGCATTTGTCATCTTTCTGGATCAAGAGAGCAGAAGACAAAACAAAGACTTTTAACACTTCTGTCATATTTTCGTTTCAGAATGAAATCCCTGCACACACAAGGAATTGCAACCTTTTCTTTACGTCAACCCCCAATTACCAGCAGCAACAAATCAATTAGAGATAAACAGGACCCCACTGGTTCAGGGTCACCTGCACTGCACACCAAGCCTCTAATAACTGCCTCTCCACAGTCCATTTATTTACTCAGCCATGGTAAAGGTCATAGGTGAAATACAGTGGAATTTAAAATAACTGCGCTTAGATTACGCATTCGTTTGAAGACCAGCAATTTTACTCAGCCCCTCAGCATTGTGAATATACGTATACCTGTACAGGTTTACCCCCAGGCTCAGTTCTGTGGAATCACCCCATTAGGAGGGGGGGTTTATACGAGGACAAACTAACATCAACTCTTTTTAAGGGAAAATAAATCCGATCGTCAGCCAAAAAGGCTGCACCAAAAAGTCCCTGAAACACCCTAATAAAGACTCTGAAAGCAATAAAATGACCAGAGTAGCATATTTTATCATATTTGCAATAATAATTATTTCACAGTCCCCACTTATTTGCATTTCAAACAGTAATTTCAGTGCAGCTGATACACAGCATGTTGAGCACAGTGATAAAAAGGGGTCACGTGACAGGCAGAAGTGCTGGTACCAGGCGCCAACGGGCACAACGTGAGCCAGAAGGAATCTGTTTCTGTATTCCGTCAAAAAGTAGTCCAGGGGATGAGGGCATGTGCCACTATACAGCTATTCTGGGATGCGCCTCTGTTCATGATGGGATGCTGTACCCCTCCATCCCCCACCTGATGTCATGACCACAAGGAGGCTAATGCGGTTTGTTGGGTGGAATGATGTAAAAATACATCAAAAGCATAGGGTTTCACACAGTGCAGCCATGTGTTTTTGTGGGACTGAGTTGCACATTAAGGGGAATAAATGTTCGACCTGCAGCAGCTGAGTAACTGACCCAGATCAGCGAGCAGCGGTCCTAAGTTTGGCGCTTCAGTGAACATTCACACCATCACACTTGTGTAGTTTTGCATGCCAACAACAACGTATATGCATGCACGTCATTTTTTAGAATTTCATCCTTCCACCAAGAGATATGATGTAAATGTATGACGTATAAAAGGCAAGCGTTTCTCCTGCTCGCCCCCACCCCCCGCGGAACGGACGTTAACTTTAAAATTACTGCTTAGGCAATACTGCCGCCTGCTGGATACTGAAGAAAGAGCAATAAAGTGATCTGCCGGTTCAGCGGTGTCGGAAATGACCGAATTCATTTGTTCTTTATTAATAAAGATAAAT
The DNA here is from genome assembly GCA_018136845.1 of Heterotis niloticus. Lineage (NCBI taxonomy): Eukaryota > Metazoa > Chordata > Actinopteri > Osteoglossiformes > Osteoglossidae > Heterotis > Heterotis niloticus. Next base: position 9,470,202 of record CM030893.1, read on the forward strand.
CAGCAAACTTTGTTACTTTTCCTTCCTTTGAAACCCAGCTCCTAAACTGTAAGACTGTGTCCTGCCCTGCGCCAGGGTCAAAAGAGGAGTCAAAAGAGTTTATTCGTCACTTACATGGTTACTGAGTATACCATGTAGTGAAATGTGCTTTGATTCGACAAGGCTGCTGGTCTTCACTGGCAATGCCCCTATGTGCAATTCGGTGGCTGCCTGACCGGTGGGGCTGGACGTGGGTTCGATGCCCGCCCAGTCTGTGCAATGTGCACGTGTCCGGCCCGTTTCCCCTCGGTGCTCCGGTTTTTTCTCACATTCCACACACCCACTTCAGGTGACTGACACTGAACTGTCGTGTGTGTGTTACTCTGCTGTGTAGATGTGGCAATGAGTTTAGTGTTTACTGTTGTGTATCTACACGCTTTGGAGAGAGAAATTAATTTACATGTAAAGCACACTGCTCCCAACGACACATTTTCAAACATGAACTGTACGGGCCCATTTGCAGAAATGCGTATTAAAGTTCAGGAAGTCTCCTCCACAAACAAATTATATTTATCTCCGCTGTTATTCGCACATTTAAAATATACTGCAAAAACTGTAACTCTCAGTCCCGGCCACCTTGGGTTGTGACATGTGTTTTACCACGTTTTTACCACAGTTTGATCAGGGCCAACACGCCGCCAACCTGCACCCGTAAACACACCTGCTCACCTGGACACGTTCAGCAGGTGCGACTCACTGTCCCTGTCTATGAGCAGCGACCGGCGCTTCTCGAATGTTCGCTGGGAATGTCCACCGTGAAGAATCACAGTGTGGGATTTGTGCAGCTATAACTCTGGACACATCTTTCCATCAACAAACTCCACCAATTTGACGTAACGTTACCGAAAACGCAGTTCAACAGGCGGTCAGGTGTCCGTTTCGGACCGGAAGTGACGTTTAAATCACGAGCCTCGCGCGCTCTCAACTGTTTAGTTTTTTTGCTGTTTATGATCCACCTTCTCGCAGTTTGTCCTCATTCATCTGTCTTTGTTTGTCGCTGTTTGTCGTGTTATGTCTTTATCGCTCTTTATTAATCGGCCTCTTTACAACGGACTGTCCAGCAGGTGAAATCCCGTTATCTGGAGCCTGCGCGTCCCCGTGCGCGTTCCCGGCTACGTGTCGCTACGGACACGCCGCTCTGCCGTAACAAAGTGAGCATTAATATTAAAATAAAGGCAGAAGTGGAGCGTAGCGCTGGTCCTGCGGTCGGGAGCTGTTTCTCGAGGTATTGAGTTTAGCTGCACTGTAAATAATAAACAAATAAAAGGAATAAACAGTGAGCCGTTATCGCTCTCGGAATGGGGATGTGTCTGCCGTGTCTGGGTGGAGCGGCCGACGACGTCGTGGAGACTCCGGACCCTGTGAGTCCACAGTTTACTATGATGATGATTATTATTATTAGTAGTAGTAGTAGTTGTTGTATTTCACAACATTGGCTAACAATAAAATACAAACATATAAATACTATATGCAGTATATAGCGTCCTCCCTGTTAGTCACTTTGAACTTGAAAAACATTTCGTCTTGGAGTTGTCTTGGAGACACATGCACACTGTATATAGAGTAGTGAACATACCGTGATTTACCCATTTACAAAGCAGAATAATTTTTACTGCATCCAAGCAGGGTAAGTACAGTACCAGCAGGAGCAGGACTCAACAGCCAGGTTACAGCTGGAGCCACCACACCACTTGCTGCCCCCACTGTACGCTGTTTATGTTCACGTGTTTTGCAGTTCACTGTGATGTCAGAAAGGTCGCTTGGCCTTCAGACACGGCTTTGGGGTGGGTGGATGACGGTAACAGCAGAGCACACGCTGCTCACCTTCACTTAGTAGAAGTGCTGATGTGGCTACTGGTGCTCGCTGTGCCTCAGACAGGAGAGGCTGAAGCAGAACTGCCCCAAAGCACAGTAATCTGCCATCAAGTTTGGCCACTGGAGTGAAACCCGAATGTAAAATAACTGAAGGTAGATGAAGCCTGGAAGTATTGCTATTTGTTCTGCTCCGATGCCCCGGACTAAGGTACTTACCCTGATTTGATGCAGTAAAAACAGCCCAGCTGTATAAATAGGGAGCCTCCTGATGTCCTGCATCTCAGTCTGCTTGGGAACCTGCACTGCCCCTGACTAGGTAGTGGAAACTGCCCAGTCCAGCACCAGAACTTCACCACACACCACCCAGACCACCAACAGCGAGCGGTGTGTCAGATGAGCTCATATCACCACCCTCTCCACCACCTGTTTATGCTGCTGCCGTCCAGAAGACGATATTGCGGCTTGTGGACCAACGGCATCAGGTTGAGGAACGGCTATTTCCTGCAGGCTGTGAGGCGGATGAATTCTAGATGGAAAAGGGACTGACCAGCACCACCGCCACAGATCAGCAACCAGTCTACCACCCCCAACCACTGGCAGTTGATTGTTCATACTAATCTCCTTTATCTATCCATCTTGCACTGTATATTTATTTACTTAATTATAGACAGTAGCTACTTTTTTTATATATATAACCATATTATTTGGCCACCTCGATTTGTGTCATCAGGGTGAATGTTGAGTCTACTGCACTTTATCGTCCAACAGAACCTACCATTCATTCTCTCCTGTAAAGGGCAGAATGGTAGCCAAGTGAACCTTGAAATCACTGTAAACACAACATGCAAGTTGCTTTGGGGAAACTTGCTGTTAATAAAAACTATCCTGTATAAATGTGCACAGGCTGCAGAAGAGAGGATATACAAACAACTCCGTTCAGCTCTGGGAATCACTTGTGCAATTTCTACTAAACTCTCGCACGTTTGGCCCCAGTGTGACAAACTGTGCCAAACACCTGAGGTCACAGCACGTGCCTAACAGCCTTATCTCTCTGTTGACCGTTTAGCACTAAATCCATAGTTTTTTTTGTGCTCTTTGCCCCCAGGAGACGAGACGAAGGCAGTTAGCAGAGGCAGCTGAGAAGCGACAAAAGGAGGTGAGTGGACAGCCAACTGGTGGCTTTTTAACCTGACCGATCAGTGATTCCCAAAGGGGACACTTCTGAACATCCTTTATTTACTTCAACAGTGTTGACAGTGTGACCCACATAAAAGAAGTACCCAAGGCACCGCCGCTATGCACACACACTGTCAAATATATGTTTGCTTTTTGTTTAAAAGCTCTTGCCCGTATTTAGTGACTATCATGTTTGTCTGAGACAGTTACACATCAGAAAGGCAAATTCAGCTTCACCACATGACCATGGTTCCAGGAGACCTCTGCCCAAAACCTATAGAATGTACTAGAAGGTGTTTGCAGACCCAAGCCTGACTCCAGGCCTGTGTGAGACAGAAGCAGTTTTTCCTAAATTGTGAAGCCTACATAGCAACCGTAACTATGGCGTGAGGAGAAGACTGGGGGTCTGTTGTTTCCATGCCTGGTTGGAAGGTCAACTACCTCTTCTACAGAATGAATGCCAGTTTTTGCTTCTCTAAAACGAAAGTGAGAAGTAAGAAGAGATGAACACTGTTCTAGGCTGTTCTCACTGTACCATTATTCAGCCATGTAATTACTGTACAGTCATTCACTTGGTTATTTAACACCAGCCATATGGCCTCAACACCTTCAGAGTCATGCCAGATACAGGCTCTCCTCCCTGGGGTCTGCTGGACACTGAGATCTGTCTTAACTCAAGTTTGCACTTCATTTATAAAGCTCATGTGGCTTTGAGGCCTTTGATGAGGAGGATTTCCTATGTGACTTGGTGTCGTACCTCCACGTACGTCGTTCTTGAGTCCAGAGTTGGATGTTATGACCCGGTGTGTATGGTCCGCTGTCACTGGACCCATTAATTAAACTCGGAAGGTCCTCTGCTTCCTCACAGATGTCCTTCAGCCGAATGCGTTTTGCCATCTTCTCCCCACGCACCCATTTCCAAGCCCCCAGACCACCACGGTAAGTGCTCAGGAGGACCCTGATTTACCACCGCACAAGGTGGCACTGCTACCCGTGGTCACTTGTCTGAGCACCTCCAATCCAGGCTTTCCTCCTAACCACGTAACCCCCACAACCACGCTACAGCGAGGCCACAGAGTGCTTTGCTTTTTGGTGCATGCCTATGCACTTGTGTAGCCAGCAGGGGGCGCTGCAGTACATCCCTCACCTGTTCACTGACTGTGTGAAGACTCCTGTTTGTTCGCTGTATCTGATCTGTCTCACAAGCAGCCAGAGAAGCTGAGATGTTGTGCAGAGAGGCAGCTGTTAATGAGGGACAGCAGCACTGGTTCCTGCAGCCATGACACTGGGCCAATTATCTGTGTCCTGCACGACTGTGGCAAAAAGCAAGACTGAGTAGTCAGCGAGGATTAAAGGGACTCAACTGTGACCCACAGCAGGACAGGGACAAATCACCACATTTATGCCAGTTTAATGAGTATTAAATTGCTATCTGTAAAAGCAGTGAACCTGACAGGTGCGGCATCCACGTGAACATTGCCACTGGTATCTGCAACCGGAATTCCGTCATTTCGTGATGATTAAACGGGGTGTCCCTTGGCCCAAACCAGACTGATCTATCTGCATTCTGTCACCAAAGGTTAGAAGAGATTGCTGGGAGGAGATTGCTGATCCCACTGCCGGGAGCCCCTTGTGCTGATGATCCAGCATGTTATAGCCTCACGCTGTCCCACAATGCAGCAATGATCAAAAGAAATTCTTTTGCATCTTGTGCCGAAATCTTAAGGATGTCACCCACATGTTTTTCTGTCACATCTTCTCTCTCCCTCTGTCTCTCCTCCTGCAGTGCCGATGAGATCTATCTGCCTTTAAGCATCTTTTCGCAATTTGAGCTCCATGTCGCTCCAGACACTTCAGTGCCTTCACTTCTCTTCCCAAGCATCTGTCTTGCTCTTCTATTTTCTTATACCTTTTCTGGCACCCAAAGCCTGTCCATCAGCCAGGGCTCAAGTCCATTTCAAGTCTTTTGCTGTATGGTTGCCTCTTATTCTCCTTGTTAGTGGATCTGATTAATATTTATATGTTTTTGATATAAATTTTCAGATTTTCTTCCAAGTTTTCCATCAGTTGTAATCTTTACATTTTTTTGTTTTGTCTTTACCTACTTTATTCCTTAAGGCAATAGGTGTTTGCAGACACAGTACAACACTTGTTCCAGTCTGGTGGAGTGAGGTGTGGTGCAGGGCAGCATGGTAGCAGCTAGCAGACAGCCTAATGGTACCACTGTGCCGTTGCAGACGTCCTACAGAGGAGTTAAAAATCCCGAGGCAGTTGAGAGGAAGAAGAAAAAACAGGAGGAGATGGAGAAGCAGGCCATGATCACATCACCATCAGGCGGTGGGGGACTCAAGGTGAGGATACTCATTTCCCAGGGGGTCACATTGTTATACACAATGAGAGGAAGAAAACTCTGGACCTCTTATTGGTTGCCTGGTGGAGATCAAAATACCTCTGACTAGAACCTCGGGATTTGCTGAAGAAAACCAGAAAAAAGAAAATTTGTGCACACAGTAACCCCCTGATCCAAGGGGGAAACCTCCAAGTCTGGGTTACCTGTGCATATTTGTACTTCATGTCACAAACATCTCCCAGTTTTTAATTTTAGCTGCTACATCAGATGCAACAAAACAGATGCAGACAAAATAGAAACTTGGGCTGTGGAGGTGGGTGGGGAAGGCAGTGAGCAACCTCAGTTGCACTGAATCAAACTGCCCGGCAAATAGAGGTACATATCCATGATTTTTTTTTTTAACTGTACATTTAAATCTACCGTGATAAATGATGCATTTTTATGTGATGGATTGGTTGGGCACAGCCCCATTACTCTTGCACAATCTTTTAGATAAAGCGGGACAAGCAACCTGTAAATAAACGGAGAAAAAGTAACGCGTATGAATTGTAGCCAAATACACGTTAGCGGAGTACTGAGAGTCCACAGAGTGCTCTGTGTGTTTGGGCCTGGGGACTAACTGCACACCAATAGACAGCAGGGCTTCCAAAACCTTCAGAATGAGGCTGTCCCGGTCCTGCTACACAACCGTTCACTGTGAAATGCGTCAAGCTTCGGCTCATACGTCTGCATCATGTCGGTGAATCTGACCGAATTTCAGACACACACACAGGATCTCTACACTGAGTGAGCAGCTGAGCATCACAAGGGACTCTATTCCCTGGCCTCACACTGTTTTCTTCATTCTTACTCTTCAGTGGCAAGTGGGCTAAAGGCTGAAGTGGAGGAGGTGATGGACAGTTCGTTTGTCTCAGCAAGTCGACAAGCTTCTTTCTGAAGATTTTTGTTTTTGCCATCCAAGCTTGTGAGAGGTGTGTGCTTAGGATCTAGATGGTTTTGCTGTGCCTTGTGCTTAAGGAATGATGCTGCCCAGTTCCTGGATGCTCAGAGTGCTCCTTGGACACAAGTTGTCCCCAACCCCGCCAACAGAAAACATGAAATAACTGAAGCCAAAAGAAGTGTAAACCACTCACTGCGAGACTCCGTTGGAGTTAATGATTCAAACACAAATCGACACACTATACCTGTATACCTTTTAAAAGTCACTGTCATACAAGGGTTTTGCATTTTTACACTTTGAAGCATCTATAGTTTTCAATAGTTTACATTTCAGTTCTACTGTATTTTACTGAAACACTAAAAATTAATATATTTTGTGTAACACTGTGTTCAATGCTAATGAGTTTATTTTAAGTAAGGAAGGAGAATCAAGCTAAGCTAGCACTAGCATTAAGTACAGCTGCAGTGTTTGTTTTCACACAGAACTGTAAAAGTACCCCAACCTTCATCTTTTATCTTGTTGTGGTTTGCTTGGTGCATGTTTTTTTGTTTTACCTTCATGCGTTTTGAAATTCACGTGTCTGCAAAAGCATCACACAAATTTCAGCCCCAGTGGCCTCCAACAAGCCCACAGCTGGGTCAAACCTGCAAAAAACATCTTGACTTTTCCAAATGTCCCTGGGGGGTCTCGGGTAAAGAGGCATCCCCAAGTCCTGCTTACTTGAACTGTCATTTTGCCAACGTGGCCCCTCCAACCTGGTTTCTCTCCAGCAGGGAGACGGGGCTGTAGCGCTTTCGTAAAAATAAACTTTTGCCACCACAAGTCCCTGCGTTTTCTTTTGTTCGACTACCACAGAAGTGGAACGGCACCACCTACACGGGTGTACAAAGACGTGGTCTCCGTTGCGCCACGGCCCTTCAAGGGGTTCATCTTATGACCTTTAGTGAAGACAGAACCTCATTTTAGGTCAAACTTGTGCAGGAATTCAGAAAATTCTAAAGTGCTCACAAACTTTCAAGCGCCACAGTAGATAGCTTTTGTCTTCCTATTAAAAACACTCACACCTGATATATTTGGATACTCAGCTGACGTTTGGTTGGTGCAAGAGACGGCTGTTTGACTGAACCAACCTCCCCGTTAAGGCCAAGATGCCCTTTAAACGGGTGATGGACTGAAAGCCACGATTCTGAAACACTGAAAAGTGAGCAAAAGGCTGTAGATGGAGAGGTGGGTCGCTGAGGACCGAAGTGGTCCAGAGCCCAACCTCCCGTGTTCAAACCAGAAGCGCGAACTGGCGGAGTTGAGTGCGACTGTGGTCTCCTGAGTCGGGAGCCTCCAGCACAGATGCGGTACCATTACCAGCATTACTGGTCCTACGGTGCAGATGCATTTCTGGACACTGACTCAAGTTAAACAGCAAACAAACAGGGCAGTGTTTCCTCACCTGGCGCAGGTTCAGGCGCTCGGGAGCGCGCACGCAACGGCGCCCCTGCTGTTGACATTAAAGCTGGACGGATGCTGCGCGAAAAAAAAAAAACGTGTAAACGTGTGTAAAACGGGAGTAAATGGATGTTGAAGACGCTGAGACATTTGCAAGAGTTTGTACACGTGCAATGAAAGACTTGTGCGCTGCCGCAACCATTTTACCCGAACTGTACAGTTAATGCATTATGAGCGGCTCTCAGTGCGCAGACTCAGGTTCCGCTTGTCACGTCTGTGATGTCTTCACTTAAAAACGAGAACAAAGAGCCATCTGAAAACAACATTAAAAACCTCCCATAAACCCCGGTGAAACACCATAAACCCGGGATCCGCACAACCGAGGCCCCGCGATGGACTCTCGGCTGCGGATGCCAACACAAAAGGTCAGCGTAAAACAGGAGGTAAAACGGAGGCTTTGGCCAGAGCTTCTCACAGGTGTCTTTCTTCAACAGGTCGCCGGAGGGCGCTAGAGCACCACTCGCCAACACGACAGCTCTGCTGTGGTGTAAATTTACTTACTGCTCAGACGTTAGGTGTTCCACTTTAGTTCTGAACCCGCAGGTGGGAGCAACCTGCTAACTGAGAAGCACTCAAGCTGCCCCTGTACACACCTTTTGTCTTCTGCCCTACCCAGCATGCACCTGCCTACCCATCCCAGAGCACCTGGGCCTTCTGACCCTCTGCTGACTCTACAACTGGGATGTTGACCACTGTTGCTTAGTAACAATTTAGACAGTCACTTTGTGTGTGTGTGTGAGTGTGAGAGCAGGCTGGTGCTCAGGGTCATGGCCAGCGCCTGCAGCATGCAAGGGAGCCAGGGCACACAGACAGGGCACTCTGAGGACCCAGGTCCAGATCCTGTCCATTATCAAGGTGTGTACCATGAAGAGATCCAGTAGAAATGATCTCATACATGTGTGGATCAATCACTGTTGGTCACTTTGGGGGAAAACATGAGCTAAATTAAATAATGACTACTAAACAGATCAACAATGACCACCCAGAGGAGTTCAGGAAAAAAAAAATTTACTATTCAAATCAAATTCAACTACACACAAAGGACTGAGGAAAGGGAGACAAAAGCAAAGTCCAACATTTTGTGTGGAAACGTGATGACATCATCACTGACTGCGTATTAGCCCGATTGTCACAGAAGAAACAGCTGCATTCCAGTCACCTGCGTATTCCTGTCCTGTTCCAATTATCATCACTCATCAAAAAATCTGTTATAATGAAAAGACAAACACTTTTCATTAATTATTTGCATAGAAGTGTCTGCATTTGGACAAATCTGGATATTTCAATAAACATACAGATGATCTAGTGTTAATCCAGGTGTTAGTACATAAGGCACAGCAGCCACTGTGTGACCCACGTTAGAAGCCACACCCTCCTCCAGGGCGCAGCACACACAGTGGCAACTCGGGGGTCTGACGGCAGAGCTCTGCAGCACCGCAGGTCTCGGGCTGCAATGGATCCAGTCAGTGCTGCCTGCTGTGCTGGGGGCCATCGCAACAGCCCTGCAGGTCTGTGTTGCAGGCAGGTGGTCAAGCGGATGTCCGCAGTGTCTTTGGTTTAACAAGTACATAAGCTTACATCCCTCCAGAAACTGGCACATACATTTCTTCTGGAATTTTCCAGTCCTGGGGACCCATAATGTATGATTCCTTATTCCAGCCATCTTTCTTTTTTATTTGGTTTGACTGAGCTGAAGTGAAGCATTAACAAAGATGTCAAACTTATGTTTAGGAAGCATGAACCCTGAAAGACATGTTTAATGTGTGGCACTTTTTCTAATGGAATAAATAGTTTCAATCTGGTTTGATTCATTGGAGCTTCTCAAACTATATGACGGACTGTTGGTATTTAAAAGTTCAGTCACTATGTACTAAGTAATTAATCAAATAGCTGATTACTGGTCATAGTTTATTGTTTTAAAACACAGATAAGCATAAAAATCGTAGATCTTTTTCTTTATCAGCATATACATGAAATCGGATATACAGTATGTCAGTCTTTTTCATTCAAGAGCTCGATTAAGCATTAAGCACGAAAACGCGCAGGAGCGTGAGGCCCCCCAAATGTGACAGCTGCTGTGCGTGCGTGTTTTGTGCCACCGGAATTTAAGGGCACAGCGGCGATGGGACAGAGATGAGGGGCAGAGGCAGGGAGCTTCCTCAATGCTGGTCAACAGCAGCACTCCGAAACACAGCTGACAGAGATTGTGAACCGCCAGGCTCCTGTAGGGCTCCAAGGGCCCAAGCTCTACCACATGTTCCTAAAGGCTCTAGGAGGAGGGAGTTTGCTGTTTTCGGGCCCTGACACACTCAGACGCTCATTCTCCATCAGTCTAAATGGGTAGCAATGTGGGACAAATCCTTGCAGGGCACAATAGTCTCCATGTTCATACCAACGTCTGCTCCATTAAAGGGCCAGGACAGCTGCAGCTCTGATTGGCTGCTCTCATGCCTAAAAGTGGCATCAAATGGTGAGAATGAGCTTCTAACACAGCTGCTCCACCTAAGAGTAAACAGTACCTCCTGATGCCAACGCTCAGTCTATGACCTACAAGCTGCAACTGTATACATGCTGGGATGATCCAGCCCTGCAAAGGGGGGCCACAACGCCTACTTCTTGCTTTGTTGCTGGGCGGCCACCACCAGGTAGCTGTTGGGGGTCAGATCCTTGATGCTGGGTGACTTGCTAGTGACAGGTGCAGCCCTGCCCTCCACGCGGGAGATCTGCAACATGCGGCATGGGTCGTGTTTCAGCAGGTAGCTCTCAAAGGTCTCCCAGCCACCGCCCACCCGCACCATCACATGTTTGTTGTGCAGCATCTGCAAGGAGCAGGAGAGAGATGACAGTTTGCAAGTCTGACAAACCGTCCCACTCAGTGTTTCCCCAAGGGACAAATGTACTGGGAAACTAGAGACTAACTGCACTCGCTCATCCTTTTACAAATGACCAACTTTTTAAGAAATACACAAAAGTCTTCAGCTGTATTCTATCTGTTTTCTAAAAGTTCTTTCTTCTGCACAGCAAATGCAGCCTGTGTTTAAACACAAAAGGACTGTGGAATCGAATTCATTCAACTCGCTTCTACAGTATGTACAGTTCATACCTGATGTTCCTGAGTATCGGATGCAAGATGAGCAACATTGCACGCATTTATGAGACAAATTGGTCAACAGTCGGCACTGAAGTGGACTCTGAATGGCTGAATATCATCATTGTAGCTTAAAGTAAATAGAAACATTACAGTAAGTCTAACAGAGCAATTTATCTATTATAGTGACATCTGACATTTTTACAGAACCTACCCAGCACCTATATGATGGATTGCCTCTTTTACGAGCTTTTTGGTGACTGTGACTTAATGGCAAAGAGACTGAAGTTATGAACAAAATGAGTTGCAATCTAGACCCAGATGTGCCAAACCCATGGCAGTTCCGCTCGCCGTTAAATCAATGTCTCCACACTCACTTTCCAGTTCCCTGTCACACAAGAAAGTACCTCCTCCCTAATGAAATATTCACAACCCAACCTCCCAGGGGGGTTCCTACACAGAGAACCAGCAAAGAGTTTTTTAAAAATTCATGCAGTCCCACATGCTACCTCTTTCCAGAACCTTCCTGAGCAATCCCATAATGCACTTGTCCACAGCTACAGGGCACAAAAATCATTCGCTGAGCCTAGGTTTCATCCACAGCTTCACATACTCCTCACTCTCACAACCCACCCCCCACCTGCTGCTGCTGTTGGACTGGACTCGTTCCCATAGCAACCACACTAGAGCTAATAAATAAAAAAAATGAATAAACGAGTAAACTGGCAGCTCAGGCGCCAGTGGTCTCAGGGGTCCACAAGGGCCATCCATCCTGCTCCCCCCTTCATTACAGCCCCATTAAGCCACTGGTAAAACAAGCAGATTTACGCTAGCAGGCCCCTCCCACCCAGCACCTAATGGACTGATTGAATGTCGAGGTAAGGGGGGGGGGCAGTATATATCCCACTAATACAAATCAGAGGACTCTGTATTGTGGGTACGATATGCCTCAGCTGCTCACAGGAAGATTAAAATTTTAGGCGGCAGATTGGGGGTCAAGTGTGGTAAGATACTACAGATGGGGGGAGGGGGGTTGCAGGAACTCCCCACCAGCAGAAGGTGCTGTGCCATAATTTTTCATGCACAGACTGACAACAAAGGAATCAAAGTGTGTGTGAGAGAAAATGTGGATCAGTGAGATTTAATAGTCAATTCAGTGTGTGTGTGCGCCTAATAAATATGGTGGACGAGGGACGGTCATAACAGCTGGTGTCCATTGCCTGTCTGTTCAAGGACCTGGCAGAGGTGATGACAGCCAGCAGTCTTCATCCCTTCATCATCTGGAAGCACAACTGTATGCCCCCCCCCCGCCGCTATCCCATCTCCAGAAATTCCCACACTTTAAGAGCAATGAAGACCCGAGGAGGTGTCCTGCAAACATACAGAGAGGACACTTTTGGTGTGACCTCAGAGAGCAGATCCACTGTGGGAATGAGCACCCTCACAATTAAATGCCCTCAGCTGTCAGGGGTCTCATGCAGGAGTCCATCAGAGGGGACACTGGTGAGTGAGGCGTCCCAAGGAAGGACGCCTATGCCCCCCGGCTCTGTGACTGGGAACATAATAGGTTGCTGGCACACAAAGATTTTCAATCACACCAGCACCCGGGTGGGGTATTACTGCTGCCTGTGGGCTCCCAGAGGCCTCGACTGCTGCTGCCCCGTCTCCTTCCACCACCGAGCCCCTCCTCCACCTCCTCTGTCCTGCAGGAGGAGCCGCTCCAGTGAAACAGAACCCCGTCGGTCAGCTCCTGACATGCAGGCCCTCAACTTCACACACAATATCCCCAAAGCCCTTTGTCCAACCATCTCTCCACCACCTGTCAAACCAGTAAATTAATGTAGTTAAGCATAAAATATACTAGACATGTCTAATCCATATATTAGACTGTAGGGTAGTTGCTTTCAGAGTGTTTCATTCTCCTCATCCTCCTCGTCCTGCACCTCTGGCTAATTGGCTCTACACAGCAGCCTGCGTTGTTGCCCCCAGGGGTGGGAGGAGGGGGTCAGATGCTCGTATTTAATGAGCATCCAACTTTAATCACACCGTTAACACCCCAGAGGGTCAGATCTACGCAGCTCGGCCCCCAGATCCTGGGGCTTCACATTCTCAGAGCTGCTGCCTGGCAATACACATAGCCCCCCCCCAACAGTGTGGAGCACACATGAGGAATACATGCGAACCCCCACTCCCCCACGGGAGAACATGCTAACAAGCAGAGCTAATCAGAAACAGGCATAGATAGATAGATAGATAGATAGATAGATAGATAGATAGATAGATAGATAGATAGATAGATAGATAGATAGATAAAAACTGCATAGAGCTGCAGCAAATCACATACAATCAAGTAGGGACAGAAGACGCTGGAATAACACAGTGTAGAAGAGAACGGGGATGCCAATAAGTAAAACACAGGAAAATGGTCCTGTCAGCTGAGTCCCAGTAAACACTACGCTGACTGCAAGAGGACTCGCTTCTTTGTCCTAAACAGTCCATTCAGCGTGTACACAAACCTCAGAGCCTTGGGAAGGAGCTTTTACTGCTGATACATTTTCTTTTACCTTTTCCCCGCCTGCCGGGTCAAACAACAAATAACAAACCGGTGTCAGTGCTGCATGTGGTGACCTGTGGCTGGACAAGGGCAGACTAAGAGGAGTGTGAATGGGGGTTCTATTGGGGGCGCTAACAGGGTGGCACCCTGCGCTCACACGCTCCTGAGCAACATCCTCCACTCTATTAATGCATGGCCACAGCGGCCTTGGTTGCCAGGCAACCCAGGAAGAGGGCTTAAAAATGAAAGATGGAGGGCCTCCTTTTTCCTTTTGGATAAAGGCTGGAAATAAATAAACAACAAAGAGATGGAGAGAGGTGGAGACAGTGTGTTGGGTGCTTTGAAAAGCCTCTTGCAGCTCTCTCACTGCGACACTCCAGCTATATGCAGTAACAGCAAACACAAGCCCACTGGGACACTGTCACTCACTCTCTGGCCCCTGCTCTGCAAGCCCATCCAGCCCAGATTGTCAGGAACACAGCAGCACAGCAACCACCTACTTCTCTTTTCAAGAGAAGAGATCTGCCATGTTTCAGGTTCTGCTACCATCCCACACATGAAAGACACATTCTGAGAACACTCCCAGGGACATACACCGCTGTACTATGGATGCTTGCCAGGAACACTCGCCGTGTCTCTGGTTCACTATGCTCTGTAACTGGTTTTTCCACCTGACCTCCTCAATGTGGTGAGAAGGTTCAGCACCAGCAATCCAGTGCAGTTGCTTTAACCTACCAACAGATGGCAGTACGGGATCAGTGAGCATCACCTGTCCTAATGCTATCAGCAAGACACAAAACTGTCATATTTACAGAAAATTATAACTCCAGTGGCTCCGGTTTGCTCAAGTTCTACAGAGAAAGCCCTGTGCTCAGTGTCACTAAAGATGTTCAGCAGGTGGTGAACTGGTTAGGGCTTCTATGCTGCAGAAATTTGGACTTGGGCTCAAATCCCACCTTGCTGTACTGCCCTTGAGCAAGGTAAATACTCACCTTTGATACAGTAAAGATTACTCTGTTGTATACAGGTGAATCTGTGAAATTCACCCTAAAGAACAGTGTGGTATAAATTAATTGTGTGATTTTTTTTTTGGCTGCAGGAAGCACACTGAGTACCAGCAGACCAGCTATTTCTCCAAACAGGTAAGAGGACAAAGATGTGCAAACCTCAACCGGCTCAGTGAACGCAAACCATCTGCTGATCCAGACCGTCAGAGACCATCCACCTCTCACATTCAACTCCGACATGTGAACTCACAGCTTGGCATCCCAAAAGACTTCCTCCTTCTTGGCTGCCATGGCAACCTCCTCTGCCCCCACCTCAGAAACACTCACGTGCGTGCGCGCACACACACGGGTATGTACAGTGAGAGGGTGGAAAGTGTACAGGGAGAGGAAGTGTGAGAAATAGAGGGCTGTGAAGACAGGCAGCGTCGCTCACGGCACCATCTGTGCTCCACCAGCCATCCTGGCTCATCCCATCATCGCCTCAGCAGAGAGAGCTCGGCAAAGCAGTTTCCCAAGGCGATGCATCACCTTAGCTCGCAGGCGTCTCTGCTGCACATGCACTTCATCCATCCTCATCACACACACAGCAGCCCTCACCAAGGCACATTTGTATACCACCCCACATGCAGCACACAAAACTGAAATAACATAAAATATTCCAAAAGAAATACGCGTTCACAAATACTAGCACAACGCATCAGAGGTCTTGCTCTGCTGCGGTACCCTGAATCATGGTCTTTCCCCCCGTTGATCAAGTAAAAATGGCCCTGCTGTGTAAGTGGGTAACTACATTATTGCAAGCAGCACAGCAAATGAACTTCACACCACAAGTTGGCCAAGTAAAGGATAATATTAATACTGTTGTTACTTCTGTTTCCATTTGCCTTTTCTTGCTGACATCAGCATGTTCACCATGCAGCTCTGCGGACATCATACGCTGGTGTCCTGGCAACAGGAGACGAAGACCCCTGAGCAGCACCCACGCCGGGAACCGGCAGGCTGCCACTGTGATCGGTCATCTGAAGACGTGACATCGCAGCTATCGAGTTCCTGCCACAATCAATAAGCAACCGTCCCACATGGTCAGAGGCGACAGCAACACACGGCTGCTCCCCTCCTGGGGGGGACTGCATATGAGACACACTGGAGGGGTGAGGTGTCACAGGTGGGATGGAAAGTTAGAGGTCACAGGCACAGATGAAAGAGTGGGAAAGAGGAGCAGGTGACAGACCCCAGGACAGGGACACACCCGTATGAAGAGGATCTTCTCCCCGACACGGTAGCGGCCCTGCGACTGCCTTTCCACACAGAACCTGCTAGGACACCTGCAGGGCGGGTCCTCGGAGATGTGCTTCACCTGCAGAATGAGAGGATTTCACTCGTGTCACAATACCGCACTGTAGCACACAAGACCGCTGTAGCACAGGGGGGCACTCACCGCGTCATCCAGCAGCTTGCCTGTGCTCTTCCTGCTTGGTGTTTTGCTGGGGTTAGGCGAGACGGGCGAGGGTGGGGGCACCGGTGCTTCTTCTTCCTGCTCAATCTCCTTCTCCAGCTTAATGAGCCCTGGGGGCTCCACTTTGTACCTGGAGTGCAGCACAGGTGTTTGTACCTGAACACCAGGGCTCTAGAACATCCATATTGAGAGTGCTAAATGGGTCGATATAAACTACCGAGGTGCAATAACTAGCAGGCATTTATAGTCCCTCGCAGACAGAACTGCATCATCATCTGCTGCTCACATGAATCCTGCAAAGTTCTGGGGTCAAAGGTATCACTGATGAGGAAACACCACCTGGCTCCTTCTTTACAGAGAGGTGACATACACACACCCAGGGGATCAGGTCCACATTTCTCGTTTTATTATATCTCATGATTCTAACTTTACGATAAGTGCATAAACTGCATTTACATTTCAAACATCGATCTCTCATATTGAGCAGTACAGCAAGTACAGTAAACACAGTAAACAGAGTGCAGGTGGTGCAAATGCTCTATAAGCACAATCACTGCATCACGCTGCACTCCATTCCCATGTGGAGAAAAGCCTGGATTCAAACACTGTGCCGTGCTGTTCACCACAGCCAGAGACAGCGAATGATGGACCCACAAAGCCTTCTGTCTGGGACCAGAACACACAGTGGGGCTGGACCAGAACACAACCTGACATGAAGGTCCACTGTGAGATGGCACACTAAACTCTGCTTATGGAAGCTAAAACATGTCAATCATTCCACAAGATGTCCTGCATTAAGTAAATATTTTATCTTTAACAATTCGGGTAGGGATGAGCTCACCTGGATGCAATCCTCCCCAGCTCAAGAAGACAGAGACACACCTCCCGTGGCTGCTTGTGGAGGACTGCGGAGAGATGCCACACACACACACAAACACACACACACACACACACACACACACACACACACACACACACACACACACACACACACAGAGAGAGAGAGAGAGTAATAGAGGTTACCATACAGACTCCAGCTCCACAGCAAACCCGAGAGAATATCGTGTGGTCAGTGGTGTCCAGAGGCCACTGGGCACACACAGAATCACAGAGACACTTCTGTGGGAAGAACAACACATAATTTGTCATCCAGCAGGGATCAGGTGGGGAGACAGCACTGTTCATGTTGGCTCTGGTTTCTTTGTGTGGGTGACACAGCAGGGTTCTTGCGCAATTGTCTTTCACAACCATACCTAGAGTTACCTGCGGTTTGTACTGGAGGAAGAACGCCCTCCTCAGGGCCTGTTATATAGCACCATACAGTAAATGGAGGGTCACAGCATGTGCACCACAGGAGCTATGTTGTGTCTGTATGAACGCTTCATGTTCAAGACACATAGACAGCAAGATACTAACATTATTGATCCAATATGTTACTATATGGTAGTGACAGAAGATACTGGAGTACACTACAGGGCCAAAAGTATGTGCACAGGGGGGCACAGTCATGCTGAAGTAGGAAAGGAGCTTCCTCGAACTGTGGCCACAAAGCTGAAAGCTCACAATTGTCTAGAATGTGTCTGTATGGCGTATGGGTGCGGCTAACAACTCAGCTCAGTATTTAGAAGAGGGACCACATACTTTTGGCCATACAGTGCATCAGTATATTACATAAAGAAGGCAAAAATAAAAAAATGAATGCAAAGGAGTGGAAAAGTGCAAAGTAGCACCTACAGCTCAACAGCACTCAACACAAAATAGGTCAAACTGGTGAACACTGCATTACAGAAGAACATGTGGTTTACTGTAACCTGTTAACACTGATCATAACCTCTGACCCCAGCCCCAAACCCAACCTCAATCATAACCATAGCTCCCACGTTGCTGGAGTACCAAACACAGAGGAAAATGTCACAGTTATAAACAGAGTTAATATGATCTCTCAAAGCCAATAGAGGCTCTTCACTCTGTGTTTTCCATTAGCACAGGATGGTGAGCGTGATGGTTCTGCTCATCAGTTACACACTGCACTGACTAACATCACTGCCTGAGACTGAATTTCCTATCAGTCTCACCAGGTTACAGGCAGAGGTTTCACAGATGTGAAGTGAAGGAGATGGTGGGAATGGATTCCATGCACCATGAAGAAATGTACACAACACACGTTGACACCACAACTCATTACAAAGCAAAACTACAACTTCCATGATGCAGTGGAGCAAGGCGAAGGAGGTGGGCAAGCAGTGGACATGGGATATGGGTAGTGCAGACAGAAAACACGACTGGACCATCTCATGATTTCTGGCATTGCCATAGAAATGGTTGCCAACATACCCAAAATGCATTTGTACCAGGAGTCGCAGGCAGATGACAGGAGAGAGGTGGGGGGGGGGGGAGAGAAAAAGAGGAGCATTATGGAACTGCAACTTGGGACTCAAAGCCACCCCTCTAGGCCTTAGACACACAGCACAGGTCAGGGGAGATCAGAAAGCAGTTCACCACAGCACAGGGCAGACTATGCCACAATCTGATGTTACAGGATTGTGACTGTAAGCGCCTGTCCAATGATTTCAGGACACAACGCTTACTCACAGACATACACACACGCGATGAAGGCTAGTTGCTTGTTGCTGGTCTTTTCACGGCGGTTTTGGGTATTGATTTGTCTACACTGAACAAGAGGACAGAGCTCACATTGTGCTGTGTGAAACCAGCGGTAAACAGGGAACTCAGGTCAGACCCCCATATGGTAAACCACTGCCCTGGACCTCAGTCTTGTGCTCTTCCTTCATCTCAGATGCCACCTAAATTCCACCTAGTAGGTCAGAGAAACTTGGAAAACTGGATCAAAGTTGAAGAGGAGGAGAAGAGACACAAATACAACTGGTCCTCAAGTTGGACACTGGAACCTAGAGCAACAGACCTCCCTCGAGGCCAAGCTTTTGCTGGGAAGAAATTCACAGTCTCTTGCTGTGTGAGGTGTCCAGGGTGTTGATTCCACGCCATGAACAATGAGGCCTTTCAAACAGAAAAGAACCGCTTTGTGTCCATGTGTCTCGCAGGCCCATCTGAAGCACAAACAATCCGGCTCTTTCTCCTGGTGCTGCTGGGAGGGGAGGGTGGGAGACAAGCCCAGGAGAAGGGTGTCTTTGTGCTGAGGACTGGGGTCAAGTCTCATCCTGCTGCGGCCACTTCCCGGGAACTGTGAGGAATTTTCCCAGTTCATTCTGGCTGCTCAGCAGCTTCCCCACACCTTCAGTACCGCACAGGTTCCCTGAAGCTTGGAGCAGAAGCTCCGTCTGTAGAAAAAGGACTTGAACCTATTTAAATGTGTGACACAACACCCCTCGATTCTGCCTGAATTCTCTTTGTCCGACACCTGAGAATCAGGCGTTTGAACAGGTAGGGAGGTACACAAACGTGTGAAATTCGAGACAGTGAAAAGGGGGCGGAGCTACCCTAAAAGCCACACTTTCATCCATACTGTAAGTGTTTTGCATGCACCCACACAGACAGGGAGATACTGTATTGCACTGTAGTGAAACCACAGTCTTGGACACTGCAGACAAGGCCATGCTTAGTACCAAGATGTGACTATTTGAAGTGTCTAAACCAGTGTTTACCCAGCAACGAAAACATTTACTATACAGAAACCCATCAATCTACTGGATCCAGGGGGGGCTCATTTGCATACATATATGGAAACAAATTCCACCATCACTATGTATATTGTCAAGTGTTCACTTTTATAAAAAGGTATAAAGAGAAGCAGTCAGCAGGGACAGGTCCACAGTCTTAGACAGGTATAGAAGTAGACAAAGGTGTGGAGGTGTAGATAGGCACCAGGGGGTGGGACCACACTTAGCCCCAGAGACTGGTCCAGGTGTGAACACTCACCCAGTCCCTCTGACTCAAAGAGGCAGGTCTCTCCTACTCCCACCTCACGGCACCATGAGAGGAAGTTGGCAGTGTTGTCCCGTGCAAAGAATGAGCCTGAGGGAGCGCTGGCACGACAGGGGATCTTCCTGCTGGGGGGTGCCTGCACAGCAAGAGAGCCAATCAAAACTGAGGTCCAGACTGCAACAGCCAGTCGGAGTGCAGCTGCACGTACTGCTCTAAAAGAAAGTATTAAGTCAGTTTGATGCTAATGACACTAATCGGGACACAACTGCAGGTATCAAGCAATTGCAGAAAAATAGCAAAAAAACATAATGGGTTACTTTAGTTTCAAAGCTCTTACAGACTTTGATCATTTTTGCCTTCTGTGTTGAAATGTTTACTAATCAAAATCACTAAAGAGGATTTCTAAGACCATTCTGTTGGTCTAAGGGGGGCTGTGTTCCGTGGTTGCTAATGCAACCTCAGTGATGCCTCTGTGCCCCTCCCCTTCTCCTGCATAGGCTCCCCCCATCACACATTGGCAAAGCAAGGGCTCCCCTGCTCACTGTGGATCAATACAATTGAGCCCGCCAAGGCATTTGGGTTTCCGCCAGGGAGTTCCTTGGGGGGGGGGGGGGTCTGTCTGCCATAATTCCCAGCTCAGCTCTAGGATCAAGTAACACATTGGGTTCCGTGTGTATTTATGGGCATTTCTGCGGTTTTTGCACAGGATGTGAGAGTCTGGCTCTGCAAGGAAGGTGTGATGAGGTCATGCTGGAAATATTTAACCTTGCGTGTCAAGATTTCTCCTGTCTCCTTCTGCTGAAGACACTGTCCCCCAAAATCCTTCTCTCTCTCACACATTCACACACACACACACACACACACACACACACACACACACACACACACACACACAGAGATAGAGGTTACCATACAGACTCCAGCTCCACAGCCCAATGGTTACCAAAAAGCTATTTAAATGAGTCTTTAGCTTTATTAGATGAAAAGTCATCCTGAACTCACTGTAGGAGAGCCCCATAAATGCAGGCTAAATGCTTCTCCAAAGCACTGGTATCTTTGTTCCACCATTACTGCCTTTCAAACAAGCCATGCAATGCAACCTCTTGTTTCTGGAGTTTCGATCTTTAGTGGCTTTTCAGCTGGAGTGACCTGAGTTCAAATGCTCGGCTTGATATGAATCAGGAGGTTAGCATGTAGCTAATGCCTGTAGCAGCTGCAAATAATGCTAATGGTCCGGTGCTCTCCACATAAATCTATCTGTTTTTCTTCTCATCAGAAAATCTACCCATAAAGCTCAGTTACTGAGACTCAGACTGCCAACCCACAATGGGCAGCAAGGGGACTACTGGATTCAGTGGTGGATTTAATAGTTTAGGGCCCTGAGGCAAAAGTAGGAATGGGGCCTCTTCCATGCCAATTCTCACCCTTTTCTATACTTACTAATGGAAAGTCAGGCCTGGTTATAAAAATACCCTTTGACTGCTCCCTGTACTGCTGGTGGGGCTTAGAGGTGCAAAGGTCAAGGCTGCATCATGCGTGCATGTTAATCTGCGAGAAAATAATTATTTGCTCAGTGATTTATGAAACATGAATCTAACAGTACATCCCACTACAAACTCTTAAATGTATGCAGCTACCCGGTTCACTATTAAAAAGCAGACCTTTACTTTGCACCTGCTATGGTTCTTCAACCGATTTGTTGAAAGTTTCCCTACTTTGAATGATTGATCATCCTAAATCAGGTTACCAATCACCCAACAGCCACTTTTGCAATTAAAACCTACAACATGTATGTAATGAGTATTTTTAAAATAGAGACTACACTACTGTGTAAAATACAGTGCATCCAAAATTCACACCATTACACTACAAGCTTGCTAACACACAGCACCCGCTACACACATTTCAGCTTCAGTGTTGATTGCTATCAGGCTTCAGTGAAATCAGTAACTCCTTACACTGTCCATCTGTGGAACAAAGTGCGACATTAGAATGGAGGAAAACACTTCAAATGACAGTGAGACTTACAAGAAAGGGTGCTTTTCACTTTTCAGGTAGAGAATTTGACCCACACAGATCCCTGGTAAGGTGTATCCCACCTGGTTAGCACAGTGAGCTGCTAATAGAAAGGCTGAAACAGAGTCTTTGTTCATATTCCAAAAAAAAAATTGCTCCAAGACATATGATGCTGATGTCCACTGTGTTTGGCCTTTCAGATGGAATCTGATGAGACTAAAACAAAGGGAGCTCAGACAGTGTGAGACAGCCTGTGTGGAGCTTGGCAGGACACAGGGTACCTGCAAAGTGTTCGGGACAGAGGGGGACAGGGGACAGAGAACTTGTAGACATCCTGAAATTACACGGCTGCATTCAGACAAAAAACAGATGCTCTGCAGACAAGCGGCGCACCATCAGATGGCAACCATGAAAGACCAGTGAGGTCATCATGTGACAGAGAGCCATTGTGTCTGTTATTCAGATTCTTTTAAAATCAGTAAAATTGGATGATACGTGCGGTGGGTTAATGGGCCCCCACAGTGAAAAGCTATAACTCCAAAACTCTAGCCAGTTTGATCCAGTTCTGATCATTTCTGAGGTGTGCACCTCTTGTTTGCAGACCTTTCCCACTCATAGAAAGAATCTGAGGCATGCAGAGTGACCCCCCCCCCCCAAGAGGACAATCAACAGCGCGTTCCTGTGTAATAACTCATTGTTGACAGTGGTGCTGTGGTCTCCAACTTTTTGACCATTTTGCAGCAACAGGGTCCATCCCCACCACAGTACCTTGGCAAGGCCGCTCTCGCTGAACTTCTCCTGCAGCGTCTGGGCCAGCTGACAGAGCAGGAAGCCATTGTCCAGTCTGTCCATGAAGCTCTCGGCTGTGATCTCCTGGCCTTAAGAGGGGATGGGAGGCAAGAGGAGCTCAGTGCCATTGGTTGCCATACCAGTCAGTGGCCTTGTCCCATTTCGATGAACATCGATGCAACATCACATACATCACACATATAAAATAGGTGGTGAGTCATATTCATAACTATAATCAAGTTCAAAAATGATCACAGGAAATATATAAACACATCTTAAAGAAAATATTGTGGTGGGATAGGAATAAAAATGGTAAAGTATGAGATCATCACCACTGTGTCCATGAAGTGTCCAAGGGGCCTTGTGCACACAGAACCCAGCAGCAGTGAACACAACTGTGTTTAGTGTCACAGACTCACTGCTGTCAAAGCTACACGTCTTCTACTATGGCTAACAATAATATAAATACTGACAGCACATCAACAGCGCTCCCCTGCCTGCAATCATATAGGCGAAAGAGGATGTTTCAGGGATTTAGTATCAATCTCTAAGCTTGTACAACACTTTCCCAACTACTTCGACTCCATATTTCTATTAAGTGCATATATTTTTTATGCAACATGAACCTAGATTCAGCTAACTAATGTGATTACTGGGATTATTATGCATGTGGTCCAGAAATTCCCACGCACTGGCACAAAAAGACAATCCAGTCTCTCTCTCACACACACACACACACACACACACACACACACACACACACACACACACACACACACACACACACACACACACACACACACAGCAGTAGGAGTGTGTGCCATGAGGTATAGAAGGAACAGTAGCTCCATGATGACCTGAGGACCAAAGAAGCACCTTCACACCACCAGTGGGTGGACAGAATACTCAACAAGTACCATTCTGTGACACTGAAAAGTAAAAAATTCCATCAACAACCAACATCCACCTGGCACTGGCTCCAGAGCTAACGTGCTAACAGCTAGTGCAAGCGCTCCAAGAGACGTCCAAACACCCATACCTTCTCACTTAGATCACTCAGAGAGGAGCCGGTGGGCTGTGGGGGTCGTACTCAATATGGAAAAACTTCTTTTCTTCCCTTCTTTCCCTTGGCTTTGAAAGGGACATGGGGGGGCTGCTGGGGTGCGGGGGCCACGTCTAATGAGTTTCAAATGTGGAAACAGAGCTCTGCTGCTGAGGGCTGGGGGGTCTGAATGTATAAGAAAAATATCCACCACAACCCCCCCCAAGCAACCACTAAAGTCCCCATCATGATTACCTACCCCTTTCCCCCTGATCCCTGACACATGGCAACTTGTTCAGTGCAAAAGAGCCACTGCAGATATACCTGGAAGCAGTACCCAAAACAGAAGATGACCTGCAAAATTCACTTTTCTTCTCTGCTCCTGATACTTTTGGACAAACGCATTCTTATGATTATCTGATAGCTTAAAAATATTTTATAACCGCAGGCCGTGAACCCATCCACCCACTCATGCTCTGACTGTAGTCACTGTGTGCCCTGTATGGGACAAAGGAACAAGAGGAATTCACACACAAACACAGAAACAAACAAAACGGTATTTCAGACAGAACCTGACTATGGCACCCTGGCCCAATAGCCATGGAAACCTAATTACCCAGCATGCTGGTGAGCCACAGTGCCAGGTCTTCCTTCATGGGCAGCAGGCTAGCATCATGGCGGCTCGCAAGCCACTGGCTGTACTGGTGCAGGTCCGTGAGGCCAGGGCCAGGCTGCTGCTGCTGCCTGTTGCTCAGAGAGCTGTACATGGTTCCTGATAGCCAGCCTGGGGAACCAGAGGAAGGGGGTGGAGTCAGGTACAGGTAAGTACACCATTACACTCACTCAGAAGTGAAGAAGGATGGCAGCAATGGCTGGTTCTCCTGTTCTACAGACACCCAACAGCTGCTGGCACATCATACCAGTTTCCACACAGGACAATGAGACAATAAAGTAAGACATACAGGCAGACTCCCAATGTACCTATAGACACACCTGTGGACACACCTCTCCATTTCTGTATGTGGTAAAGTTATCAGTACAGTTTCACTGAAACTACAGACTTGCTCTAAAAAGCAGAAAACTCTGGTCCCGGTCTTCTGTGTGTTGGTGGGGTGCATCTGCAGGGAGTCTGGGGAGGGTCCAGGGCATATTCAGGAGCCCTCAGCCCAAGGGGGGGGGGGGGGGGTCTGCAAAAAGGGACATTGCAGGGAGCCTCTGAGTGACACTGGAAACTTGTTTGTCTTTGTGGGGACAGAGGCTCCCCCAACATGGACAACAGGAGACACTGTGTTCCGACTGGTGTTCATCTGGCAATGTGGTGGTGTCCATTGTCTCCCCTCCTGAAGGGTGCAGAGAAGCCACAGCAACTGGATGCCAGATGTGGAGGATGTGTAGTACAGCAGGATATATGGTGGGTGGGAATCACTGTTAACTGACCCTTAATGGAAAGCAACAGAGTACACCAAGTGAGGACAGTTGCAATAGCAACACAATTGGGCATGGGGGGCTGCTGACAATTAGAGGAGGGTGTGCCCTCTGTCTCTCTCTCTCTCTCACACACACACACACACACACACACACACACACACACACACACTCTCTCTCTCTCTCTGCAGCACTGTGTGTATATTTCCCTCTGACACACATCCCCCCTTGTGTTCTCTCTGATATGGTGCCACCTTTGCTGTTGTCCATCTCTGAAGGGGCGGCTTTTCTGAGGAGCAAACAGAGCAACTCATCTAAGCAAACAAACCACAAGGCCAACACACACACCTGTGTGTTTGTGTCCCAGCATCAAGCAAACAGCTGTAGGATGTTAACCCATGTGACTACACACTCCCCAAACACACAGAGTGAACACACCCTGGGCACTCACATACACTGCTCACCTTCCCCAGCAGGACTGAGCATCCAAAGGCTCCACCCACTATACTGTCATATAAAGGGGTCCAAATAACTTTGATGTGGTTACTGCATTGTCTCCTGGCCCCAGCCCTTTCTGTCACCCCCCCCACCCCACCCCCTAAAGAGCCTGGAACATGGCACCATCAGCAGAGACTAGGAAAGTGGCCTGCTACCCCATGCTGCCCTTTGCCCTTGCTGGGTTACACCCCACTGCCCTCCAGGGGGCCACACTCATGTAACAACCACACACACGGGGGAGTGAGCACAAAAGGAATCCAGCCACAGCCCCACACACACACACACACACACACACACACACACACACACGCCTCCCTGCCCCAGAATGAGGGACCTGAGACCCAGCAGCAACTAAGCCTCCATTTACCTGCATCTTAGACCTTCCCTAGGAGACATTGTGCTATGCTCTTGGGTCCCCAACTCCCTTGTCAGTGTGTGTGCGACACAAGAAATACAGCAGGAGTGTTTGAAACACTGTCCCCATTGGCCACACACCATGTCACTGCTCCAAACTCTCGTCCCCGGTCCTTTGCTCCCCACGGTCTCCATGGAAGCGCATTTCACCAAGGGACGACAGGGAGACAGCAGCCGACTGACAGTTCTGGGGGCCTCGTGAACTTACGCTGCGCTAAAGTGAGTGCAACTGACCCCCCACCACTGTCCACTGACTCCAGACAAAACAAACAGAGCAGTGAGGCATGGGCCCCATTCCATGAACAGAGCAGCCATGTACATGGAAAAATAAGCGTTAATCAAATAAACGGCAAGCAGCAGACCGGGGCTGGAACCTGATGCAAAGAGCAGCCCTGAGGCCTTCCCCAACATAAACACCCTGTTCGTCGAAGTTAGGTGGGGGGGTGAGGAGATGGGGTGGGAAAGGAAGGTATGTCACCCATCTGGCTGCTCTGGAAGACCGTGTTTGGCCTTTAAACAGCAGAAGACATGATGGTTGAGGATATGTCCTTAAAACCAAGAGATGAGTGTTAATTGTGCTTATAATAATTAAACAATGTGAATTTATGCATAAAGTGTGAAACTGTTGGGTTCACTTGCAGAAAAAGCAATAATACTCAATCCATCCTGTTAGTAACTGCCCAGCCAGTACTAGGTAGAAGTGGTCCTTTACACTCTCGGGGGGTCTAGGCCCACATAATGCAGTGTGAAGAACTGGTTCCACATGAAGAGATACACAGATGCGACCATGTTTCCCCCTTTTACACATTATCTTATTATTCACATTCATATTATACACATTATTTTTTATTATTCTTTCCACTTGTGTCACATGGCTTTTATTTGGAAACATTCTCTCACACTCACTCACACACGCACTTGAACGTGAACACCACAATGACCAGCTCACACTAACAGGTGACACTATGAGTGCAACAGGGAGCGTGTCACTGTGGTCACCATGAGGAGGAATGCAAATTTGACTAACACTCACAGGTCATCCTACTAATTTCCTACAGAGTTTCTTCTGATGGCTTGACCTCCACCACAAGATATGGTCAGACTCTGGTCTGGTTCTGATCTTATCTTGGTCTAGGGTCAGTTCTGGTCCATTTCAGGTTTGTTCTCCATCTGTTCCACATTTACGGTGTGAGAGAGACTGAAAGTACACACTTGGCACCGTTTAATACTGACAAATTAAACTGCCAAGTAAAATCATTACTTTTTAATCAAAAGCACAAACTGGTTGAAATAAAATAGTTGGGAAAATGGGTCAAAGTCTTATGTCTGTGACAGCTGTGTGGTGCTGCGATGACACCTTAGATTGCAGACGACTAGTGATCAATAAGCAGACACATTGTCCTCTTGGGTCGGGGACGACGTTTGCACAGGACCGCATGCGACACTCTCGATTCTGCACAGTCCAGTACGGTTCGGCACGGTACTCACCACTAGAGCTCTCCTGTACGGAGCGATAGATCCCATCTGAGTCCGGCGCTGAGGGGCAGAAAGAGCATCGCAGCTCCAAAAGGCTGGCAGCAAGTAACCCGGAGTTACACTGCTAAGTTGAAGTTACACCCTTTTACACTGTCATACAGCACGGTTACACGGTTATAGAGTTACATTGGAGCCCGATGACTGATGGAGGAGTGCGTAACTGGGAAACACTGACTGAGACTCGGAGCTGCTGCCACCCCTCCCTCTCTCTCTCTCTCGCTCTCTCTCTCTCTCTCTCACACACACACACACAGAGTCGCTAACTTTCTCTAACCTTGCTCTCAACTTTTAGTAAATCTTAGTTCATGAAACAGACTAAAAAGGTCTGACAAAAAAATGAGAGGACAGCGGGAGGGCGGTGTACCTGTACCTGTGCGTGTTGCTCTTTAGGCTCCGAACCGCCTCAACTTGACCAGTGAAAGAATGAAAGTCGGTATTTTCAACGGCTTTAAATATATTTTAAAAGTTTATTCTCTCTATCTTTACTGGCACAGCTACTATAAATGATTTATAATATGCATAAAGTTACATTTATATCAATTCACTGGCACAACTTTAATGCATTATTATACATTAATGTGTGGTTTTTAATTTTATTGAAAATACTTTAGAAACACGGGTGAACATTTTTTGGATAAGTAATTTCTCTTTATGCAATTCCCTTGCAAATAGCATTCTGAATGTAAAACTGATAGAACGATTCATATTTAAAAGGTTAAAAATTAAACTTTTGAATTCGTCTCGCGCTGACATTTAAATCACCGTAACGAGCAACGTCACATTCGCGCACCCGTTGACCCGGAAAAGAATCCGTCCAATGGAAACACAGCGCGGCACATTGAAAAGACGTTAGTCAACCCGGAAGTAATTGTCTTCTATATGGCGGTGAATGGAATATCCTGTATAAGTTGTAAGTTTCACCTTTATGAACAAAATAAACGTATAAAACTGCATATATTAATAAATATTCTGACGTCTCTGTTTCTTATTGTTCTGTTATGAGAGTCGCGTTTTCTGCACGCACATGGAAGCCGTGTTCCGGGACCTAGAAGCCGTCGTCCAGCTCCTGGCTGCGGCACGGACCCACTTGGTCTCCCACTGGGATGCCACGGGACTGCGCAGGGCCCTTCAGTGGGCGCGGTACTGTGAACGGCTCCACGCGCGGTTCCACTCAGTCCCAGGGGTCCGGCAGGCTGTAGAGCAGCTGCTGCTGGAGGTCGGAGAGCGCCTGGGGTGCCAGGTCCTCGCTTTCCCAGACCTGGCCCGGTGTGAGGAGGTGCTGATTCAGAGCCTGCTGAGGAACCCCGCGGTGCCACACGACGTCACCAAAGAGCTGCTGGGCATGTGCACATGCACATGCTGTGGGGGCCAAGTAAGCTGCCAACACTCAGCCCTCTCATACCTGGAGGAAATTATACAGTACAGAGCATCAGTAGAGTTGTTCTCCCACCACCTGCAGTCCATTTGGGGACCAGCAGCACCAATAGACCCCAAGACTCGAACCCAGGGCAAGATGTTGCGGCGGCATCTGGACTCTCTCCTCCTGCATAGCGACCCTGAGTGCTGCTCTCAAGACCTGCTAGATTCCATTCTGCGGGAGGCTAGGGACGACCACCATTTTTCCCTCATGCTGGCAGCAGCCGCTCTCTCAGCTCCTCATGACAGCAGTGGTAGCAGGAAGGATGCTGCCGCTATCATTGTGGACTGGTTACTAGGCAACCACATCCAGCTCCTGTGCTTCTGCCGTGACGTCCCATCTGGACTTCTAGTGGACATGGCTGAGCGTTCCTCCAGCTTCAGGGAGGCATACTACGGCATTCTGAAAGACTGGGGGAAGTCTCTCCAGCATAATGTCCTCAAGGCCCAGTGGGTCCCAGAGAGTGACTGCACCATGTCCTTCGATACTCTGGTTGAACGGTGGCAGTCTCTCCTGGGGAGCCCATTGCTCAGAGAGGGAACAGAGAGGCTCCTCCTGGAGATGAAGTTGGCTGATGGAGACTTTGATGTGGCTGGATTGAGTGTATGGAGTGATATTCTCATTCAGCTCAGAAAATAAAACCTTGTTAGCATTTTTTGGTCATTAAAGTTGCACAGCATAATTCTACATTTCTATGTGATTATTGAGGGTCTTTCCCTGGCTGACCGGAGCTGTGTGTTCACTGGTTCACATACACCTGCTGCCTGGACACATCCTGTAAACCAGTGAGTACCATGGTGTGGGTCACCAGAGGAGGCCCCATGTAAAGACCAGCCTTACACTGGTTTTACACCAGTGCACTACAGCTCTGGCTCATCCACATCCCTGCAGAACATGGGAGTGATTAATGTACATGCTCAGTACTAATGGGTGGAGGCTTCTCTAACTACAGCAGCTCTGTGGGCTGAAGGCAAGAGGGGGTGTGCATGGCCTGGGGGGGGAGGATGAATGTTCGTAACTAATGGTTAAACTGTCAGTTTTCCACCTTGAACCCAAAATAAAATACCCACTTCTCATGTTAACTTGGAAGATGCGAAGCTAGACGGGTTGTGAAATGAGTCATTTACAGGAAGTCAAAGCCAAGATCTCAGTTCAGGCACAGAAACTTTTAGATAATAAAAAACCAAGGCAGGGTCTTCACAACATCTTCACTGTGTGTGAGAGATGGAACAAAGTCCATGTTCCTCTACACAGCACTTTGTTCTGAACTTCTGGAATGGAGGATGCAAACAAACAGGGGTAACCCTCCCTCCTGATGCAACATTTTCTGTGTGTTGCCATTTTTAATGTCCTCTCAAAATGTTCCCATCTATTTTCCTTATATGTCCACCTCTCTTCATGCACACACACATCAACCAGAAAAACACAGCCAGTCTCGTGTCCCTACAGGTTGTTAGAGGTTGTGGGGTTCAAACCTTGGACAAAAAACAATGGGTGGCTAAAAGCTCCCAACATTTCAGCATGGCATTGAGTATGTGGGGTGTTTTTGATCAATTATTTCTTGAAATCTTTCATTTTCTTTCCTTTCTGTTGAATGTTTAATTGCTTCTGAGAAATACATGGAGCTATGAGTTTATCACAGTGATGAAATGTATTAAATAAAAAGAGACCAGTCTGCAGATTAATGTTTTTTCAGCAGTATCTTCTGAATATTTTAATGCATTTTTATTAAACATGAGCTGTTTAATTTTTTTGTTGATTTTTTTCTTTTATCCATTTTCACTTTAATAAGGGAAAAAAACATCCCACTTGAGAAATACACTAGACACACACACACAGAAACATGCAGATCTGTGGGGATGAGGAATATTGTTCAGGAGCGCTGTGCCCCCCCCCAACACTACAAGTGGTGCATTAATAAGGACTCTGTGTGGGGTGAGTGGGGGGGGGGGTCTCATGTTAATGGTCTCTCTACACACACTTAACAAACATTACACTATGGTTCCGGAGCCATTACACCACACACACCATCATGGTCTCTTATTTGCATTAATTTTCCATCAAGATCAAGCTGTTAATCTGCAATTATTTATTAAATTACATTAATAGCATTTAAATTTGCAAAGATGACCAAACAATAAAAGGAAAACTGCTAATTATCTGAATGAAGGTGTCAGACTACAGTAATCTGTGCATGAACACGGGTTCCTAATAAGCAACACCAGAAAATTTTTCTAAACACAGCAGATTATACAAAGTTAAGTACATGTATACATGTACATGTGTGGCATCGCAGCATTGTCCACAGCGCAGGCAGACCCCCTCAGACACTCTCAATGTGGTTAGAGGCCCCTGTCAATGAGAGACACGCCCCTGGCCCACCAGGCTTGTTACTGGTGTCATCTAGTTCCGCAGCACGTGCGACACTGCCAGGGTGTTAATGAAAGTCATGGAGCAGAACGCCCCCTCCTAGTACCCCTCTTGTTCATTAATATTTTGTTTATGGTGGTGTTGCTGGAATGAGGGGGGCAGGGACAATTGATCTGAGGGGTGCTGACAGGACTGCCATCAATCACAGAGCCAGCGAGGTGGCAACAGTACCGAGAAAATGCCCCAGGCCCCCCAGGGGATGTGGCCCGTGTCTCTGTACAGCCCACAAAACGCAAGTCAGTGGCAGAACCTTCTGGCTAAGTCTGCATTGTATTCGGACCCCTGGTGCCACATGGGGGGGTGAAGCTGCTGTGATGGATACATTCCAGCTTGTGAGACTGGGTTTAGTGTACATGCATGCACACATGCGTGCGTGTGTGTGTGTGTGTGTGTGTGTGTGTGTATCATGACCCTGCCTCCTCTGACTCTGGTTTGGTTTGGTTTTGCACCACTGATGAATGACAGTGGTCCAGCTAAACAAAAGCTTTCTGGGTGTCACTGCACTTTTGGGAACCAGAGTCCAGTGTGAATTCAGCGCAGTTCCATCTCAGTGGCTATAGAGCACCTGCCTACAGGTCGCTCACAGCAGTCACACGCAGAGTGACCAAGGCATTGTGGGAGAGCCCCCTGTCTCTATCTCCATTAACAGCACTGTGCAGCTACACGACGTGGATCAATGGGTAGCTCCTCGACAGATGGTGGCATCAGGTGTTTCCAGAGCAACCAGACCCATTAGGGCCCCCAGCTCCACCCCCTTATTGGAGGGGAGGCGGGGAAGCACATGCTGTGTGCCTCAGAAATTGGCCCCAGAGGACAGTGGGATGCACGTCGCATCTCGCGTGTCCTGTGTGAGAGACACAGCGCGCCAGTCCTGCTCACTGAGCTCCAGCAGCCTGAAGAGCAGAGCAGTTCGAGTGTGGTTAACAGCCATCCCCTTTTCTTCCTGCACTTAACTGATAATTTTACTATTCCAGATCCTTACTGTCACTGACTGCTTATGACTAACTACCCCTAGATGATAATCCATAAATTAGATAGATAGATAGATAGATAGATAGATAGATAGATAGATAGACTTCCATTCATACGTGTTTACTTCAATATAAAATACAAAATGTAATTGGAAGTTATTTAAAAGATTAACAACTGCACTTTATAACTTTATTAGAGGTGAAAATGTGACTGAATGAGGATGTCCCCCCTAATAGAGTCACACTCTCGGTCACTTCTGTGCAATTCAATTAAGAGAGAGCTGCTGGTGGAGGCGCTGCAGTCAGTCTGGTCTTGTTACTGGACTGATCATTTCCTCCCCCCTGTCAGGAGACACATCAACCGTCACTGATAAATTATTGCGATATTACTGTAGTCCAGGAGGCCGGTTTTCTGTCACATAGTGTCAGCTGACTGTACCCACAGCAATCAAGCGGCCACCTCACTCCCCTTCTGGGATGGACAGGTGGACGGCAACCCAGGCAAACAGGTACACACACACGCCCACACACATACACACAACACAGTGTGAGGCCATAAGCAGAACTACAGCTCATTATTATTTGCATTCCTGTGACTCACAGTATTAAAACATTATTTCAGCTGTCAGTGCTGAACCAGAGATGTTGATTCAAATTCCAGTCCCAGGGAACCCTGGTCAGATGGACAAATGGATAAAGCCACAGTCTGGTTGGACTTGGTGGGGGTCATAGTAACACTCAGTGAGGCCCCTGTCATTGGAAACATTTATCAGCCCAATAAAAATAGTCTTGAATAAAAAAACTCATTTTTTTAATCTTTTTTGGGTTTTATTTTTGAGGTTTTTCCCAGAGTCTTGCTGCAATATCATACAGCGCCGCTTGGGGGCAGCACGACTTATTCTTTTTAAACAATCGGCCTTAAGATCGACGCGAGGGGGTTTGGCGTTTTGCATACACCCCGGCCACCCAAAATTATTTTACCTCACACAAGTCTTTAATGCCATTTATTTAATTGTCTTTCTGTTCATTTTACTTGGGTTCTATGGCAGAAAAGAAGCAATGTTTCATTCTTGGTAGAAGATGGAGTTCACACACGTACAAACTGATACCTGCGCTTCACCTATCAGGTGTGTGCAGCGTCACAGTGTCTCCATCGCAGTGAAATACAACAATTATTTTTATTTTGGACACTTCTAACCCCAACGGCGATAGTGGTGATGGTGAATTATGACTTTGCACTTATGCTCCTTTTCACAGCAAACAATCTTTATTCCAGACAAGCCCCCCACTGCTGCCCTTCACCTGTCTACCTGAACGTGGTCCTAATGCATGGAGTCGTGACTGCAGCAGGAGGCCAACAGGAAGTTACGTCATTGCACGGGGGGGTTAAAATATGATATGAAAATGTGTCCTTTTTTAGCCCAGTCTGCTACTACACACGCAGCAGTGTGTGCGCTGCTCCACACACTTCCAAGGCCTTGGTGACATCAGCAACAGGGCACAGCGGCAGTTG
Organism: Heterotis niloticus; assembly: GCA_018136845.1. Taxonomy (NCBI): domain Eukaryota; kingdom Metazoa; phylum Chordata; class Actinopteri; order Osteoglossiformes; family Osteoglossidae; genus Heterotis; species Heterotis niloticus. Next base: position 9,504,081 of record CM030893.1, read on the forward strand.
GCTGCAATCTTATTAGCAGGTGATGAAGTGGCTGTGATTACCTTGTTATTACCGCAGGCCGCTTGACTCGACGGCCCTTTTGATGGTGCAGAGTAAAATGCTGATGGATGGGAAGCCCAACACACAGCTGACTTCCTGTGCCATCTTGGGTTCACTCACCCAGCACCCCCACCCCACTCACCAATGTAGGGTTGGAGGAGACAGGCAGCTACTGTACCCTGTTACCTATACTGATGTTTACTGTGTTTTACCTCTTGCCTCAAGTTGCTGAATTGTTTTTTTAAACCAAAGAAAGAACAGAATTTCTCTTCTTTGCCTCCTGCCGTCTGCTGAGGTCTCCATGACAACCTGTCTCCACTCTCGAGAAATGCACAAAAGGTAGCAGGATGGAGCCAAGGACATGCGCATGCGTGTACACACACACACACACATACACACACGCACACTCAGAAGCTAATGCTGTGGTTGGGCACATTTTCCTCATACAGTGGGACAAATGAGGACATCTGTGGTAATGCAATCAGTCCATGATACCCCTCTATAGATTATTGATCATCTTCAGTTTGTTGCGGTCATTGTCACGTCACTGTCACCATTGTTATCATTGTAACTGTGACTGTTTCCACAAGAATGGAATTAGCAAAAGGAAAAATGTCTCAGCAGGACCACTGCCACAGTACAGCTCTGGCATTTTTACCATGTTTTTACTCCAGAAGCTGTGGGGATAATAGCCTTCAGAGCACTGATCTTCCACATGAAACAGATACTTTTCTTTCACAATTAGCTGGAATCACAACTGTCCAGCCATTGAGATGCAGGACAAAGTGATGCCCATAAAAGGACATTTTCTCTGCTATCTACATGGATCTGTCCAAGGCAGGTGACCAGTTGTGGAGGTGTGTGTGTGTGTGTGTGTGTGTGTGTCAGTCACACAGGCCCCAGTAACACTTCACTTCCTGCCTTGTCCCCATTCTGTCTTTCTACCCCTGGTACTACTATTGGCTGAGGCTGCTTCCTCAGCAGCTGCATCGCATTCACACATACAGGTGCATAAATGATGACATCACAAGGTGCCAACCTCTTGTAGCCAATCAGGAACACCTCTTGCCTTGGCCGCTGCTCTTGCTCCTGCCTCTCCTCCATCTGCTGTCTGCTGTCCCACAGTCAGGACTTCCAGATTTCAGGGAGCTAATTGGCTGCCTGAGGTCACATGTCCTGGTATTTGCACTCTGCTCCTCTGCACTCATCTTCATTCAGTGGCTTCCAGCATTCAGCGAGGAAGGGATGCCCTCCACCATGCCCCACCTTCCAACCCCACTTTCTGACTCATATGCAGGGAGGCGGAGTCAAACGGAGGAGTGGGTGATGCCAATACTGCTCCCCAAGACTGTGATTCAGGGCAGGTGTCAGACAACACTTGTTAACCCTTATAAAAGGGGTAAAACAGCCAATCAGACGTGTGATTCCAGGCTCTGATTACTTACCTGAGCAGGTACATGGCCTGGAGATGCTGATTGTGCTCCACCCCATTTTTCATCATATTTGCTGCCACATTTTGATAGGTATTGTGGGCTGAAGCCCCGTTGCCATGGTGCCCAAGCATCTTATTTCTTTTTACCACCTTCCCAGGGCACCACAGTACATGAGAGCAAGTAGAAAATTAGGTCTTGCTGGGCAGCATGTCTGGCACTGTCCAACATTACTGTGTCATCTCCTCTCGGTGACCTCCTAGTCAACAGTCAAATGAAATGAGAAAAAATAGCACATTTACTGGTGTAGAGACCCTCTGCACTGGAGAACAACTAATGAGAGAAGAAGGCCACAATATGAAGCACAGATCTCTGCTTTTTCAGGAACCGATTATTCAGGTGAATTTACCACAGGGTCACACTCATTACCGCAGTAAACATACACCTTGGTGACATTTCCTACATCCTGCTGTGCTGGTTGCGCAACCCTGCTCTCCTCAGCACAAACACACCTCAGTGATAAATGAGCGCCACCTGCAGCTGCTGTATTTCTACAATATCTCCTTATGGGGGCGCTGCACTAATAGTCGTTTGATGGAAATGCAGCCACCTGGACCCAGCACTGGACCCCCACTGTCCAGACCCGTGTTCAGCTTCAGCCCCCATTGGATTCACCTTGTGTAGGTTGGACACAACTGGATGCTGCAGAAGGGTTGAGCACATTGTCATGGCGTCTCAGTCACTGAGTCATGTGTTGGCTAGGTTTGGCTCACAGTACGCAGTCACTGGGTTTAAACCACACAGCTAGGCAGTTTTGGTTGGATGCAGTTACACCTCCTTTGCCAGAGTCGCACCTCTACACGCAATAAATGATCCAGATTGTAAAAAATCTCTGACTGGTTAGGAATAAATGGTGAAAAAGGGAAGCCACAAACGTGAGGAGCCAGGAAAAAGGTGCTGCTGTTGGACTGGTGGTGAACTGGCTGGTTTAGGAGAAGTGCAGCCTGGTGATCAACGCTGAACACTGAAACCTACAGCAGAAGGTCCCACAGTGAGCAGGTGTGGCTGCGGGCCCACAGTGGAAGGGAGGGAACGTTAACGCCTGAAATCAGAATTGCTGTTGGACACAGGTAACATTTTCAGTTCATTAAACTGAACTTCCTGTGATGACTGAAGGTGAGGTGAAGATGAGCAAATGTGGGGTTGTTTGCTCTGGTCAAAGGTCACTAAGCAATGGGTTTTTGTGGCTTTAATAGAAGGGTGATGATGGATGTATTCCGAGCCGCAGATCAAGTGGGAATGAAGCGCAGTGGCTGCAGAGTCTGGCTGTGTTCTTGTGAACAAAAGTGAGAGGACGCAAACGTAGCTCCCCGTCCTCATTCTCTGGACACCGCAGCAGGCTGCGTTTGATCTCGCTGCCGGGGAAGACGCTCAGAAAGCTCTTTATAAGCTCCCTCCACTGCCTCAGAAATGCCATCTGCTTTCATTTTTGCCCCTGCTCACCCCCCCATGCAACAGCCAGGAATAAAGGGCGCGGTTTCCAATGTAGGCAGCCAAAATGTTCATGTGGAGAGATGCAAAAAAGAACAAAGTTAAGAGGCAGCCTTGTCACAGTATATGTAAATAAAAATAAACTGAAAATAAAAATGAAGCAAAATCACAGAGAGCAGCAAGGCCTTTGGAGCCCACGGTGGAGCTGGTAGCGAAGGGGGTGTGTGTGCAGACAGTGGGGGGGAGGGGGGCACCACTGACACCACCTGACACAGTCAACTAATACAGTAGAGCCTCTGATAGACAGCAACCAACATATTCCGTCCCCCCAGGCCCCCATTTACAGTGCTTACTCTCCGCACAGGTGTAAAAGGCTGCAAAAAGATATTTTCACAGCAGACCAGGAATCCCATTGGCTGCCACAGTTGCAGGACAATTGCTGGTGTGTGTGTGTGTGTGTGTGTGTGTGTGTGTGAGAGAGAGAGAGAGAGAGAGAGAGAGAGAGAGAGACAGGGAGCTGGAGCAAATCCCTGTAATCTGCCAATAAGCGAAATGACAGGGTGTCTCAGAATGCCAGTGGGGGGTGAACAAAGCTGCTGCGATGCTGTGAGCAGGACTGGGGGAGATTCTGTACTTTAATGCACACGTTTAACATGAGCCTGTGGCCCCACCCTCCACGTCACAAGGACACACCCTGAGCCTGAGAAGCTGTCGCTCTGATGTTCCACTGGTGTTCCACTTCCAGCACCAGGGAACAGCCTGAGGGACCCCCCCATGGACAAACTGTACATTTGTTTATGATCCTCCTGTAGCTGTCAGCTGAGAGATGTTCAGAGGAAGTCAGGATCCATAAACACTACTCAGATGGGGGGGGGGGGGGGGACAGTGGGACCCTAATGGTCTGTGGTACATTTTGCACAGTGGACATATGTCCATCAGGCAATCAAAACAGGAAAGAGGTGGTTTGTAGCCCTCAACACACCCCCCCATCCAATCACGCTCCCCTTGAGGTGATCAGATGACCCCCCCCCACATTCATCAGGTAACTTTTAATATGTAATGATAGCTGGCCTTTACCAATGAAACAGTCCACAGACAGACCCACTACAAGGTAAAACACGGTATAGGACCCTATTATTCACACTGCCTTTCAGGGCATCTTTTCCCAATGGCAGCTCAAGCATCCTTCATCCTTCCATGGCTTAATGAGATTGGCCCTCTGGGGGGCCACTGTGCCCCCCTGGGCAGCTCCGAGGAACAAAGAAAGCTAGAGATGCTTGTGATGGAAGCAGGTTTTAAAAATAAATTAAGAATCCCCCCCCCGCCCCCTGCTCACAGTACCTCACGGACCCCATCTGCTCAAGAGGCTGGGCTGAATAGGGGACCTCGGTGGGGGGGCATGTAGTGGCAGGCCAGCCCCTCCCACGGCATGAGTCTGAGACACGAGACACACTGATTGAAACAGCCAGACCCCCACTTACTCACACACACACACACACACACACACACACACACACACACACACACACAGAGGAAGTGTGCCCATATTAGTGGGGAAGAAGCTGCTGGGGGGCAGGTGGTCATAGATCTCATGAGCATGACCAGCATCTCAAGGAAGAGGCTGCAAATGAGGTATGGAGATCAACCCAAAAATCACTGGGGGGGGCAGGTGCAGAGGGTCTTTCCTCACTGTCGGATGGGGGGGATCTCAGGTTCAGCTTCTCTAGACTGCACCTCCTTCTCTGAATGTCACACTGCTACATTTTGGTCCAGAGGCCCTCACTATCACTATGTCTTTCATAAAGAACGGGGTGGCACTGAGATTCGACCCCAAAACACTCCTACGTTCCCCTTGAGGATGAGCTGTAGTTCAGTTCAAGTACAGTGAAACAACTGAGTAAGAGCAGCAGCTTGGGGGGTGCTTCTCCTGCAGGTCACATCAACTGACCAGTTATGGTCACCTGCAACCACCACATGAACACACTGGTTCTAGAGTCCTCAAACCAGCAGCTAGAAACTGCCCCTCCACTATGACTGGGGGGAATTTTATGCGTCAGCAGGTTCTCGGGGGGCTTAGTTTGGCCCAGTCATTAAAGATCAATTCTGGACACGTTCCAGCCCCCTCAGTCCCCCTGGGAAGGCCATACTGCACCTGCCCCCCCAGTTCCACAATGCAGAGCCACTGCTGTACGGATTCTCTGTAAACACTGGAGCATTTGTGCACGCGTGCACACACACACACACACACACACACACACACACACACACACACACACTACGTTCCAAGGCCAGTGAGATCCCTGGCATGGAATGATGTGGGTGTGGCCACTAGGGCTCGGTGTTGCTCTGTGTGGCTGGGGGGGCTGGGGGGTCGGTGTCTCGGCTGTTCTGCCTGGTTAGCTGTGAGAAAACATGCTTTACGGGGCTGTGGGGTTTGTCAGATTAACAAGCATGACGTTGTAATTGCTGGGTGTCAGGCTGCCCCCCCAAGCCTACAGCTCTCCACAGACAGGGGATCGAACTGATTGTCCACTGAGGCAGATCCCTGCTGCACACACAGCCTCACACACACAAACCTTTTTCAACTCAGTATTAAACAGCAATTTACTCAGTTAAGCCCATTGGGCGGTTGCGTTACGGTGAGTTACTCTGATAAAAAAGTTATGATGAGGTAAATATGAGTAAAAGGCGTTGTACGTAGTGTGGCCAGTTTTAGAAATACAAAAAGGTGGCAGGAGAAATGTCAGGCATCCTACATTCACCAAAATTTCCTGATACCAACTGAGCACATCAGTCTCTTCCATGTTTCAGGCTGGAAGAAGCACAACTGAAACCCTGGAGGAAGTGAATGAAATGATTTTGAAAAAGGAAGGAAACTGAGTACAGGAAAGACAGCTGTGGTCAAACCCTGAGTAAGTGCAGGGCTCAGGTAAGATCTGCTGCTGACGTTCTGAGGTGTCCCACTATGTAGGACAGATGAATAACAGGAGGATCTTTGGCCCCCTTCAGAGGGGACACCATTAGGGGTTGTTCTGCACGCCCCTCAACAGGGTCTTAAACATTATTGGGTGGCAACTTACCTTAAAGTGATTTGCGAGCACTAATTTGAGGTCTAAATGGCGGCTCAATAATCTCGGAGGGAATGGGGGGGTTTGCGTGTCAAGGCACGGTATTGATCCCATGTGACTTGCCCGTCCCTCCCATGACCTGAGGGGAGACAATTAGACAGCAGACGATATGCATTTGTGAGTAAAACAGCGTAAAAGCAGCACTGCTGTAGCCCCCCAAGTTCCCGTTGACAGGGGTCACAGTGTGAAGGTGTAATAGCAGTTCAGTCTGAAGGTCACCACTGAGCTTCTGAAGGGACAGAACGTTGGATGGAGTCCATCCAGGTGTCCTGCTTATTTCTGCTAGAGGGGAACCATCTCCATCCACCTGGGCTCTAGTAGGAAGGGGACTGTAAATTCCATTTTGACCAGAATTAAGTGTGATGTCTGTCAATCCTCAGGCTGGATGCATCTTTCTCTGCCATTTAACACTGCAGCACTTTAGTTGTTCCCCTGGATCATCTGAGGAAGTGATTCATCATTTTCCTTCCTCAACCCCATGGCTGCCAATCCCCCTCTCGCAACAAAACCTGATCACATCTCAGGTTTAAAACATCTTATTCACAGCAATTAACCTGGTGAGCCCCCCATTCACACACACACCTAAGTGTGACCCTCTGGAGGAGATCCTTCCTGTAGACATCACAGTTTCAGAATGTCTGTCCTACAGCCTCCCACTGACCTGCACATCTGTATCACCTCCACCTATTGGGTTCCATGCCCACAACCACTACCAGGACAGACCGAAGGACTGGTGGGGAAAAGGCCACCAGGAAGTTATGTTATCTAAGGTATGAATCACTGTGTCCCACAAATGAGAATGCATTTCACTTTAGAACTGCAACAGTTTAATTACAGGAGTTTAAAAATGTTTAGACTTATGTTTGGAATGGGGGGGGGGGCATTGTGGTGCATCACAGCTTCTGTCTGCATGTGAGTTTCCTCCCACAGTCCAAAGATGTGTTTCCCAAGGACTGGTAGTTTTAAATTGCTGTGTGTATGTTATTACCTGTGATGGACTGATGTCCCATCCAATGTGTCTCCATCCTCACATCCTCTGCTTCCAGGACAGACCCTGAAGCACCATAGCTCTGCACTTGTCAGCTGGTTGTTGCCAATGGGAAAATCGACTCTAGAAGAAGGCGGGAGGAGGAGGAATGAGGCTGTTTGCATTGGGCTCAAGATCCTCGCTGTAGATTTTATTATTACAAAGCCTTTCTGCCTAAGTGTCATGATTTGGCCTTGTCTCTAAAGATCGTATAAAAATGACAAAAGGACTTATCTGTGCTAGGCCGCCTCTGTCTTTCACCTTGTCTCTCTGGAGATTTGTGGCTCAATGGATCTCAGCAGTGACATTTCCTGAGTTTAAAAGTCAAAAAATGCAGGATTTCTGAAGACATCCCGAAGGAAATGTGCATCACACTGTGGTCCAGTACACATCAGCTCTTACATTACAATGTTTCTGACCTTGATCTGAGCAGAAGTGGGCCACTGCAGTAAAGTACAATAGTCAATATCTATTCTGGGTCAGGCTACATTGTTATTCACTGATGCCCGTGGGTTACATTTAATCCATATTTCACACCACCAGCTTTTTCCAACCGTCTCAGTGAGACAAACATGCCAGAGGTGCGGTAAACCATGAACTCATCTGCCAGGAAAGGACATACATCTAACAGACATGGAACAAGAATAAACATTTCCAGTATGTCAGCAGAGGAAACCATTGTGCGTGCAGGCACAGATTTTGCATAAATGTATGAATAATTAGATAACAACATTACTCCTGGAGATGTTCTGCAACAACGGGACGCCCTGTGCCTGGGCCACAGTGCTGCTTCTGACCCTCCTTTCAGTTTCACATCTTGCGGCAGGAAGTGGCAGAGGAGGCAGAAGACCCCTGCTGTCCGTCATGAAGCCATGAAATGCATTTATTTCCAGCACGTGCAGAAAAGTGCCAGGCTGCTGGCTTTGGACAAACTGATGAACGTGCAGTGCAAGGATGTGGATCTGCAGTTGTGCTGAAATAAATCAGAGGGTCTCACAGGAGTTTTTTTACAAAAGGATATATAGAGCATTTTATTAACACTTTTTGACATCAACAAACCTCTCCACTGAACACAGCAAAAGAAGCCATTAAATCACACTTTTACTTTTACTCTGAGGCACAAAGCAGGAAGGGAACCTTTAAGTCAAATTAAACATCTCCTTTTTTTGTATGTGCTTAAACATCTCTGCAGACAATCCTTACGTCATTAAATATTGCAACGGTGGAGGGGGTGCGGGGGGCTCGGACTAGACACTTTAACCACAAACACAGCACGTTTCAATCAAACCCAAACAAAGACGAGGGAAGTGGAGCCAGAGCACCTCCTCTAGCCCAATGGTGCAGTGGGTGGAAACGGAGAGAGGAGAGAGCTGCACTGTCAGCGCGGCAGAGAGGCTCACGACCGACCCAGCACTTTTAAACCACATGTTTTTTTCTTTCTTTTTTGTTTTATTCTTCACACGACTCCAAAAAACACCTACATCTAAATAGATCAGAGTTACATAGATTATTCGATGGGGTGGCGGCAGCTCTTACCACAGAGTTATTGCTTTGTACACCGGCGCCACTGCTGGGGCTGCTATTTCATGGTGTCTCTGCGGTGAAGCTGCGCCCCCGCTGGGCTTGACCTCCTGCTCACTCACCTCCAGATGGTACCTTTGGTTTTTGTTTTTTTACACTTTTTGTTTATTTTTATTTTCTCGTGCAAAGTAACTGACACCAGCAACAGCTCGAAACGAAGGGAGAGTCTGGGGTAGAGAAGTACCCCAAGGAACCATGCATAATATCGTCCACGGAGGCTGAGATGGAAATGACAAAACTCGAGGCCTTCGGAGACCTGCATGTGTGTGCGCGTGTGCGTGTCCCTCAGGACAGACAGGAAGTAGAACGGTCAGGTCAACGCTGTGCTTTTGACTGCTCTCGGCCGGTCGCTCGGGTACCCCGGACTGCGGAGGACCGCAGGGGACCGCTAGGCGAGGCCTTGACGCTCTTCAGCAGACAACTCCCTGAAACGGTATCGTCCGTGAAAAATATGGCCTTTTTTAAATCAGTTTGCTCTGTTAGATCAAAGACCCAAGTCCCCAATAGTCTCACAGAAACAGTATATATATATATATATATCTATATATATAATGAATTTGTAAAAACACATAATGAATAACAAATAAACTTGCCTACAGGATTAAAAATGAAGGAAATACTTCACTATCAGTGCATTTAAAAAACGCGTCAAAAATGTTTTTCTTTTTCTTTTGCAACTATGAAGGTTGACTACAACACATCTCTTACAGACGAGGAAACCTGGCTCGGAGGGGCTGGGGGGGGACGACTGCGCACTGGTCCTACAGGTGGAGAAGCTCAGTCAATGAGGTGAGAGATGTGTCACAACTTTATACAAGATTGCACTCAAAATTAATATAGTCATTTTTTTTACATTTACAACCTGTCAGTTTGATATGTTATATCTCTTTTCTTGAAAGTTATACATATATTTTTTAACTTTTGATTTGTGCAAACATACCACAACGGACTCTTTTCGTCTTTTGCTGGAGCTCACGGACACTACGGGGGAACTACGCTGTTGGAGAGGTGTGCTCTACGAGTAGTCGTCCTCAGGCCTGTAGCCGTAGCCCCCCTCCTGGGCCCCCTCCTGTACGTACTCCTCCTTCTTCTCCCAGCCGCTATGCCACCCCCCGTTGAGCTGGGTGGTGGCACCGTACGTCTTGGCCGGACCGTAACTCTGGGTGATGTCCCCGGTCTCCTCGGCCAGCTCGTCCTCATCGATGAAGCCACACTTCTCCTCGCTGGTCTGCTCGGGGTCAGCCCATGGCTGTTTCTCACCCGATGCGAAGATGCCGTAGAAGATGACGCCACCATAGTGCACCAGGGCAGCGATGAGGAACACGTACTGCCATTCCTCACGTGTCTACACACAGGGGATAACGGCCATTTACTCAGTGCACCTAGAGGTTGAGGGTGTTTCTACTGGAGCTACCTGAGCTCCTGGGGCCATGGAATACGTTTCCTGTGCTGTTCCTACAACATGCCTTCCATAAAATGTGTTAAGTGACCAAGCAAACATTGTGGCAGAGAGAATGTGGTCATGAGACCACGGACTGGCTGAAGACTTACAGACTGAGAGAAATCAGAGGTCAGGTGGGTGGGTTGGTGGGTGTGCACTGGAAGCAGGGCTGCATGAAGCTCTTACCTTGTGCTTGGTCATGGCCCCCACTATGAGGGGACACACCATGCCTGAGAGGGTGCCCACCCCATTGGAGATGCCCATGAGGATGCTGGCATAGCGCGGGGCAATATCCAGGTGGTTCACGTTGAACCCTGCCATGTGGAGAATCATGAGAGAAACACACGACATACAAATATGATGTTGACTCTGAAATGTGAACATGAAGTGGACACCTCTCGTCAATCACAACCCCCGGTGAGGTGCCAGTCACACCAAGAGGTCAACCAGGGTTACAAGTTAAACACCAAATTCACTTAAAAGATCTCCAACTGGAGCACAAAAAATATGATAATGCTGTTTTATCACAGCATTATCATATTTAATTTGTTATTTTATGTTACTGAAAGACCTTCAAGATTCATATTTTTCATATTTATAATGGAATTGTTCTGTTTGGCATATAAAATGAAAAAAATCAAAAGCATTTGGAAAATGACTTAAAACTGCATACTTGCCTAATAATGCCATTTAGTCAACCAGAAATAAGACCGTTTTCTTAATTATGCTTCCCTGCAGGTCCTTTTGATTTTATCCATCAAAACTGTAAACACTGTATATTCACACTGCTCACACCATCTCTGTGTCGCCCTTGTTCTCCTCAGCCATGCCGCCGCCCCCGCCACTCCCTCCTCACAGTTACTAAAGACTGCAGAAAAGGGGGTGTTTTTGCCTGGAGCCAAAATCATGGAGTGAAATGACCCCCCTGATCCTGGCTATGAAAGGCAACACGGGGCTCACTGGAGTCTTTGGTTCAATACCCCTCTCCATTATAGAGTATGGCAGTGGAGGCCTATGGAGTCCTGGGGGTCTTTCTCCATGACTAGATGCTCATGACCCCCTGTTCTGTTTCATAGCTCCTCACTGCAGCTCAGTGGGAATTGATTACGGATGGCCATCGGATACAGACCCCACGTGGGCTTTCATGAGGATTCTCCACACTCTGCCGCTGCCATGGCTTCCAGGCTCAATTAGGGGAACGGCTTTGCCAGGGAGTGGGTCTGAATGGCCCTGCTGGTTCTCCTGACTGTGCCGAGCGGAGGAGGAAACTCACCCGATATGGCAAAGCCGCTGAAGCCCACGGCAAGCACCAGGAAGGAGATAGCCACACCCTTGCTGTGAGAATAGCCCACAACAAGTAGCAGTGTGGCCTCCATGCCGAACCCTGTGGTAGGAGAAGTCGTCACTGTCCAAACCACATGCATACCGCACATGCAGCCCAAACACACTGCAGCACATTTCAATTCATCCATTTTTTTGTTTGTTTTTTTTTTTATTTTGTCCTCCTATAATGGCTCTGTCCTCTGTATGACCTTCCTACTGGCCATCAGTGACCTAGTCAGACTGTTCACTCACAGGTTCACTGGGAGCCTGGCCACATCACACAGAGATCAGAAAGGGCCTCACCTCCACAGTTCATGATCTTCCTCACATTCGTGGTGGACATGATGTTTTTGCTGCGCAGAAAGTCAGCAATCTGACCACCGATGGGCACAATGATGGTCATGACCAGGTGGGGGAGGGCTGACAGCATGCCTACCTGCAAAGACAAAACAACCAACATCAACACTGGGTTCAAGATTAACAGCAACATTAGCATCAACATCATCAACCTCACATCAGTACTGTTAACCTCAACACCAAGTTCAACATCAACATTGCCATGAAAAGCTCTGCAACCAGAGTGACCAGGGTGTAATGAAACTGCTGCTGTGAAATACCCCAGGTAGACATGACCAGCAGGAATAATTGTGCCCAGTCCCGCAGTGACAAACCCAACAGGAATGCAGTCCAGAGGGACATTCACAGTGGGGTCAGACCCCACAATAACAGCGCTAAGAGGTCAGGCCCACAGGATCTGTCCCAATAAGTTCTGTTTGTGGTTCAATCCCAGGAGTGATTCCCCCGAGGGGAGTCGCACTGAGGATGATTCTGCAGGGACAGCCCTGCCACAGTCCACCCCACGGAGACTGTCCCATATCCGGAAGCACTCTTCTAACTGTGTAAACATGGACCAACCAAGCAGGCTCAGTCTAGATGCAACCAGTCCCACAGAGTCAGTCCCAAAAGGTCCAATATTGACAGGGGAAATCCCAAGAGGGTGTCAGCATAGCGTCCCACACTACAGGGGGCCACACTCACCTTGCTGATCTCGAACCCGAACACCTCCTCGAAATAGGCAGGCTGGCTGATGAGCAGCAGGTAGAAGGTCCAACTCCTACAGAAGTTGGCCACGATGATTGCATAGACAGGCATGGAGGTGAAGAACTTCCTCCATGGGGTCTTGTACTTCTGCAGAGCCAAGAGGAAAGAGAGCAGAGATTGACCCCATACACCTATAACCAAATATTAGCATGATGCTCGGAGTGCTCATCACTTGCACAAGCAGACTTCAAATGGCCGTGTTCTTCACATGGACTTCCTGCAGAGCTGCCTTTTTGTGACACCATGGGACCCTTTGGCTCCCATTCTGCTGCTCTGAACGCAGCATGTCAGTCATTTTGTGATCTTGTACACAGTCCCATTTTGTATAAATAGTAAAAAAAAATGTTGCAGTAGTGCAGGATAAAGTGAGAGAGAGTGAGATTCTCTGTGGGGTTGGGCTGGGGGGGGCACTCACCTCAGCGGGCCCCAGCAGCTTGGCACTCTCCCCAATGCTCTCCTCAATATAGCTGCGCTCTTCATCGCTGATGCTGGGGTGCACAGCTGGGCTTTCATATGACACCAGGATCCAGAACATGTACCAGACGATGCCGAAGCAGCCTGCAGAGGGCGCCGCATATCAGGCTTCACACTGTTTTTTTAAATGTATCTTTTAAAGTGCGCCTTTAAGAAAATGTGCCCGAAGCATGTACACTGCGCTCTGCTGTGTGTTGGACTCAGAGCTGCTGACACTACTTCACAGGCTGGATGGGGACGTGCCCCTCAGCAAGAAGGGGGACCCAGGGAGGGTGCTGTTAGGACCCTCAGCCCATTACACAGCACTTTGTGTTTAAGTCCCAGATGGGATCACTTTCATCCATGAGCACGCAGCTGAATGGGCATCGACCCAGGACCCTAAACTGGCCGCTGAGCGATGAGAGCAAAGGTTCAGATGGAACCCCCCCCAGTTGAGGCCATCTGCTGAGCGAGGGCATGCCAGCGAGGGGGTGGAGCCTATAGACTCACCATACAGGTAGAAGACAGAGGACCATCCTGAGTACTGCACCAGAATCCCCGCCAGTGGCATGGCAATGACGGCGCCAGCATAGGAACCTGCAGAACACACAGGGTTCACAGGGATGGCCTTTCCCAGCATTCCACACCTCAGTGGAGAGCCATACAATCAAGTTTATTTGCATAAATGCATCTTTTCATATTTGCATCACTGCTCTGTGCCTTCTGCATACAAACACACAAGAGACACATCTTTATATAGTTACCGCAGAAGGATGTGGTTGCCAGGCGACTCCTCTCCAGGGGTGGGGCCCACTTGCTCCAGATCCCGTGACAAGCTGGATAGGTCACACCCTGGGAAGAGGAGTGAACACAGTGGACATTGTGGGCACGGTGGACGTAGGGCTCTCGGACACCATCATGCAGTTATCAGAACAGACTTGACAGATCTGACCGGGGCGGCAATGGAGATGTGGAGGAGCAGGTGGAGCTACAGGCTCCCTCTCACACCTATCGGACACACCTGTGCTGGAAGCTGGTCTTCCAGTTGCTATTATAGTGAATTTTACATTTATTGAAAGAGAGAAAACTTGTTAAAAACTGAAAGAAGGACAAGCAGCAGAACACACCATTATCCAGCACTGAAGACATTAGAGCAGCACAGAACTTTCTGGAAGGACTCTAGAGACAGGTGCTCAATCACAGTGGACATGGACTCCACAGCACTTCTTCATCTTTCAGCTGCTCCCGTTAGGGGTCACCATAGCAGATCAACTGTTTCCATTTCTTCCTGTCCTCTACATCTTTCTTTGTCACACCCACCACCTGCATGTCCTCCTTCACCACATCCATAAATCTCCTCTTAGGCTTTTCTCTTTTCCTCTTGCCGGGCTACTCCATCCCTAGCATCCTTCTCCCAATATATCCAGCATCTCTCCTCTGCACATGTCCAAACCAATGCAATCTCGCCTCTCTGACTTTGTCTCCAAACCGTCCAACCTGTGCTGACCCTCTAATATACTCATTCCTAATCCTGTCCATCCTCGTCACACCCAGTGCAAACCTTAACATCTTTAACTCTGCCACCTCCAGCTCTGCCTCCTGTCTTTTGCTCAGTGCCACTGTCTCCAACCCATAAAGCATAGCTGGTCTCACTACCATCTTATAGACCTTCCCTTTTACTCTTGCTGGTACCCTTCTTCCACAAATGGACTCCACAGCACTTAAAGAGTTAAACTGCAAATGAGCTGTGACTATTGATTATTCTACTAAAGTAACTTCAATAAATTGTGCTCATTCTGCAGACAGTGAATCGTCTCCGGGTACTGAGAGAGACTGTGTGTGGGGACCGAGGCCACCGCACAAGGACTGACGGGACTGATGATCCAACACGGACCACAGAGTCCCCCATCCAACTGTCATGGTGCTTTAATGCAGACTAATGTGCAGCGCAACAAATTCCCGCCAAACAGAAACGCTTCCAATAAGCCTTCATTAGGACCTCAGGGCTGCCGCGTCAGCAGTTGTGAGGGGGCCAAGAGCCAGGGTTCTCTGCCTGGGCTGAACTGGAGGTTGAGGTTTGATTTGAGCCTGTAGGTACACGCACGCACACACACGCGTGCACACGCAGCCATTCACAATGCCTTATGTGAAATTGCCACTAAGAGGTGGGGGGATTCATTCCTCTAAAGGTCACACGGTGGGCTCTATGTTTCCCATCACTGTGCCAACACCAGGCAGCCCCCCTATCGTATCCCAGCGTTTTTTGGAGTACAAAGCCCAGAGTCAGGGGGTGGCACATGACTGGAGTGGCTGTGTGGGCTGTAACAGGAATTAATGAAGTGTGTGTGTGCATGTGCATTCAGCAGTGTGTATGGTTAGCAGCTAAAAAGCTGTGTCCACACCACAGAGGTGGATTTTCTTCAACTTCAGGGTTTCCTCCACCTCAACTCATGCACAAGGTGGCATTAAACAGCTGTGGGGGGGGCACTTCACGTGAAACTGGGGGCGTGAAATGCAGGGCCTCACGAGGGTAGTGGGCAGTGGTGAGGGGGTGCTAGTGACAGCCACACAGGGGAGCTGCAAACAACACAGGTGTCTCACCTCCACGAGGCCCTGCAGGATGCGCACAAACATGACGCAGCCGTAGTGGACGCGCGCCGCAGACGGGATGAGCATGTTGAGGGTGGACGTGAGGAAGATGGCTGCTCCGAATACCCTGTACATGGAGGGGGCAAGATGAGCATGAGTATCCTTCGTCATCATCGCCTTTCCTCACTGGCAGCTCCAGTCATCGCTCCATTGGTCATTCAGTTTCAAATGAAGTCTCATCAATATTTCACAGATTTATTATTCATTTTAATACCGAGGAGCCTCAGAAGAAACTCGTCCCTCACTGCTTTGACAGCTTTTAAGGCAAACGTGTAAAAACCAAATCTGCCTTTTTGTTTTGTTTTACTCAGCGTGGCCGAGTCGAACGGATTATTCGAAATTGAAAAACGCTGCAGAGCTGTAAAATGGCGTCAGGTGAAAACTGCGCCCGTTATGTTATGGCACTACGGCTGGAGTAGAACAACGGTGCAAAACACAGTACATTTCATCTGCAGACTTCGCTACAGATGCACACACTGCGGTTCTCCAGCTATTCACTGAGTCCAGTGCCGCGTTTTTACCAGGGTACATTACACCAGTAGCTGCAAACGGAGCAAACAGCAGATCAAAACGAACGGCGAGGACGGAAAAGTGACCGTTTATTTTAAACAATGACAAAGCAATAACGAGAATAAAAGAGAAAAAAAATAGATTCAATCTGAAAATTATTATGATCAGGAGTGGAATATTTAAATATGGTTAACCAGGTATCCAGGTGACTTCGTTTGACGTCAAATTAATGACAAATTGTTGGAAAGAAGAGCCTTAATAAATTATGCAGTATAAAATATATGTTATAACGTTTATTATTATTATTATTGAAGGAGAAAAATGGACGTAATAAAGGCCGCCACCCGTAATAACTACTAACAAGCAAAACTGGTCAGGAGCTCCGTTTGAAGGCCACAACGTGTGTGTGGGGG
>CM030893.1:13331034-13556468 GCA_018136845.1 Heterotis niloticus
ATGAGGAGCAAAGCGAGGCTGTCAATCACAGGAAGCATTGGGGAGAATGGTCGAGTGATGACTCCAGACTTTCCAAAAGCAGTGCATGCGGTACCCTATGTGAGACCTGGGATGGGAATGAATGTCAGTCTGACAGATCTCTCTTGATTGATACGAACCTACTGAGTGCCTTACACTATGGTTTTCATCAAGTGTTTCTTGGGTGAATTGGTCAAGAGGAGCATCCCGTATCACAAAGACTTTTTTCTTTTCATGTTTTTATTTATTTATTTTTTTTGGAGCAGCAAGAACTTCTTTCTGCAGTGGAGGCCCGTGTTGGGAATACAGTGATATGCTTACAGAGGTGGTGACATCGCCTTGTCCCGTAACCCCCACTGTACTACTTGTTTTGAGACCAGGTTTGACTGACATGCACAGCGGTCTGCGAAAGTACTGAGTGCTGTGATCCGAAGCTGTCCCCAAACTCTGCTGAGGAAATGCATCCTTTTTCACCATCACAGCTGTCAAATCCGGGATCCATCACAGGAAGCACATGCAACCCGATCTGCAACAAAATGTTTTTTCTTTCATTGAAGGAAACAAAGTAAATCATTAATGTATTTAAAAAAGTATTTTTAAATATTTTCACAAGGAAAACAAATGGCTTTTAAATAAATCTGCTTCCATTATAGGTATTTGACTTAATGTGTAAGGATGCTAAAAAAAAAACTTCAGGCTATCACATTCATACTTTTCAAAGCCAAATATATTCATGCTGATGAAGGTATACTGTCAAAAGTGTGTAATTTATTACTGTTATCCTGAGGAAAAGAGAACTTTCCTGTATATCTAATTCTTTCATCATTTGATGTTCATAAAAACAACACTTTGCAAAGCTTGACATTTGTAATAAATTCTTTTCCTATGGTTTAATTTGTAAAACTGTGAAGTTTATCTTATTTCAGTGTAAAATATTCCTTTCTGACTGTTTTTCTTCACTGCTGTTTTCTGTACTGGAGCTTGAAATTTGGTTTTTCTTCTGTTTCACTTTTCAGGCCTGAGGATCAGGGTAGTAGTATTAGTAATAAAACCATGTTTACACATAATGAATGCAAGAGGACATAT
This sequence comes from Heterotis niloticus, assembly GCA_018136845.1. Lineage (NCBI taxonomy): Eukaryota > Metazoa > Chordata > Actinopteri > Osteoglossiformes > Osteoglossidae > Heterotis > Heterotis niloticus. Next base: position 13,332,139 of record CM030893.1, read on the forward strand.
AGTGTATTGCATACATTTTAATATACAAGAAGTACAGTACATATGTGCAAAGTAATACCTTCACAGTTAATTTTAATATGCCAAAAAGTCTGCTGTCTTTGCAGGCATTAACAACTAATTTTAAGTATAGTGCTAACAAAACGCAGTCACTTTAAAGTGATAAATTACATGCTTTGTAAGACTATGTACAGTTCCTACTATAATCATTTGTAAAATAATTAATTTCAGCTTTTATTTTTACAGATTTAACATATTTGGACATTAGCTTTAGAAGCTTGTGGCATCATCACTTAAAAATATACAGAAGAGTCTTTTGAAAATGGTGATTATGGCCTCTATTGTGAAGCAATTATAGGCATTTCTAAATCAGGTAAAAAAAATGTGAAGCTTAAAATATTTACAGTTGGTCTCCTACTTATGAACTTAACTAGGATTGAGTCACTATCCAAAATGTGGCTCATCATCAGTGTATGGAGCTACTTGTGTAATGTTTGTTGGCAAAAACTGTGGAACTGGGCTAGCTGGCTGTACTTGGTCTCTGTGCCTGCTGGTGAAATGCACCTTTATTTATTCTGAGTTACATGTGACTTTGGAGAAAAGCATGTGCTAAATAAATACATGTAAATGACCTGACAGTTCCAAAGTATGAGAGGCAACAGCAGAGTTTTTCTAAACAAGAACAAAGCAGTGGCTTGTCTGCCTCTCTCCCACTGTGCAACTTACAGAGACCAGGCTGGCAGAAAGGTCCTCCTGAAATGAGGTGGCCAAACCTGTTATAAATAAAAAACCAACATAAGGAGGCCTGGCCACAGTAAAAGTATGGCAATGAAAAATGTTGAAAAATTAATCCAGAACGTTTGTGATTGCTGTCTGTTGGCACTTTTGCTTACAATTCAAATTGGGATGTTAACGTTCTTTAAGAAAAAAAAAATACAGCGTACTTGTCTTTAAAGTTACAACTGCAGAAAAGTTATTTGAACTTTTGTAAGTTGGGAACCAACTGTGTATTTCTTAACATAAGTAATACAGGTAGATGGCATTTGTTGGCAATGTTTTTGGAGGCAATTATAATGCCATTTATACCTGAACAGAGATTTCACTCTTCAAGCTGTAAATGGATGCACCTCAGTTTCATCTCTGTATATTAAATCAGGACCGTGTTTGACAGTGTGGTTGCTCCTGGATTATACACAATTAAAATATACTTTGATTTTATCGTTTGGAAAGAACACAGATCATCTGAAAATCTCACTGGATAACAACGGCACAAAAATACTGGAAATGTTTAAATTTCATGTCCACATGACTGGTGCACATGAACGGAACCTCCGCTAACATAAACATAACTGAAGGCACAACTTCACTAATCTGATCACTTTGCCTTTTTTGTTTTATGTATGAAAATGTACGGTATCTAATCAGTTTACTGTTAAAATACATACAGTTCTCACAGACATTTTGTAAATGGAATGTGTGCTAACTCTGGTTTATTTTTGGGACTTTTTTGAATAAAAAAGTTACAAAAACTGGCACTGTTGTTAAATTCTTGTCTAACTACTGGTTGTCTTGTCAATTATAAATTGCGATTTCAGCGCATGTGCTGAGCTTGCATCCCCTCTACAGTGTAAACCTTTTAGCATAGCGCCTAGTGATCCCAGAATGGGGTCCCTGACGTTGACAAGGACGTATATAAATAGTATATAGTATAGTATATAAATCTTTTGCCTTTCCTAAATTAAACTCATCTTTTGCAGTTTCATAAAATAAGCATCAATAAGAATTCTCTGCATTTGATGAAGTGCAGTAAATGGGAATGTTTTTTAAGCAAAAACTTCCCTGAAATAAGTAGATTCCACAGGCATCCTGGTGCCAGAAATAAGGAGTCTCCCGCAGTGGTGTTTCCAGTGAGGGGGCTCTACCCAAGATTGCAGAATATGCATGTTAAGTAATCCTCTGCAAACTGAGTATTCTGATCTCTGTGAAGGTTTTTAAAAATGGGTCATGATGCGGCTGAGTCAAACTCATTCCATGAAAGTGTAAGAGCACAGCAGAAATTCCTGGGTTAATCAGATGTACTGTATGATTTCAGAAAGAATTCACACCCACTGATTGTTTCTCATTCTGCCATGTTGTTGGCAAATCAAAGCAGATTTAAATGGCATTTTTTTGCAGTCCTACAGAAGTAATTGTCTATGATGTTTGAAAAGGGTTATAATATAAATAAAGTATTTTAATGTCTTTGAAATTATACAAAAAATAAAAATCTGAAAATTACTTGATTGCTAACAATAACTTAAATTGGATGCGGTATTCATTTATCTTGAGTGATCACACTAAATTTGTTAATAATTTGTAGTTGTGTCTACCTGTGTTCAGTTGCTTGACTGCACAGTAATTGTCACTGACTGTGTGATGTCTCAAGTAAAACAGTGGATCAGACCAGTCCTACTGTCATGAAGATCAAGAAGCTGCCTGTAGAACTTGCAGGCAGGATGAAAAAAGTTTGATAAGTTTATAAAATTTTTGCAAAGCTTTGGACCTCCCCAGAAGCACAGTGAAGTCCCTTGTAGCACAACCCAGACACTACCAAGATGAGGCTTTCTTACCACAATTCAATAACTAGACAAACAAACAAAACACAGTTCAACACCCAGGTAACATCACTCCTACTGTCAAGCATGGTGGTGGTGGCATCATGCTCTGGGGCTGCTTTTCAGTAGGAGGAGCTGGAAAGCTTGTTGCCACCAAGACCAATATGGATGGAGCCAAAAACAGGTAAATGCTTGAGGAGAACCCGTTTCAGTCAGCCAGAGATGTCCATTTAGGGTGAAGATTAATTTTCCAGCTGATGAGTGACCCAAAGCATACGGCAGAAATCACAGAGGAATGGCATAAAAAAAAGATTACTGATCTTGAATGGCCCAACCAGAACCCAGACTTGAATTCAGTTGAAAATCTGTGTTATGATATGAAAATTGCTGCCCACTGATGCGTTCCAACTAATTTGAAAGAGTTAAAACAAATTTGAATGGGAGAGTCTACAAAAATTCAAAACTCCAAATGAGCAAAACTCATACAACAAAATACCCAAGAAGACCCAAGAATCTTGCCATTTTTAACTGCATTGAGCTGGATGGAAGAATACTTTTGCAACTGATACCTTTAAGTCTTTGATTCTGGAGAAACAAATGCTCCTAAATAAGAAATATTTTTAACACATACAGTAAATATTCATAAATTTGCATTACAATATGAAGCTGTATTAGAAACAAAATGTATAAAAATTAAGCAGGTGAATACTTTCTGAAGTAACTGTGATAACAGAACCTCAAAATGTGACAAGAATGCTAAATACTAGTTGCAAAGGTAGACATTTTTGAAACCTCTAAACTTTGTATTGTAACTCGTATTTGAAAAAGTAACATATTTGAAAAGTTGACCCAAGGACAAAAAAAGGGCAATAATGTCCTCCTGACCAAAGCAGACTGTGAGATGTTAGGACAGATTGCACATTAAACACCTACTGCACCTTCTTGAGAGCCTCTGTACCATCATTTGCTGTTAAGCCTTTGCTGTAATGAATTGTTTTATACACAAAAGTAAAATCATGATGATTAAAATATTTAATGTGAAGTTCAAACTAGCATCTGGATGTACAAACATTCCAAAAAACTTCTCTGATTTTTCTTATATAAAGAGTTTTTAAGCTATTTTAAAAGCCAACAAAACTGAGAGGAACAATACTGAGCCTCTGTGTAAAAAGCTGTCTGCAAGTTGACCCACAAAGCTTTAGTTTTTAAGGAAATCTATGGAAAAAGCTACCCCATACTAAGTTATTTTATGTTTGTTTAATTTGTGCTCATTTCTTAACCACTGGTTTGTTACAACCACAGTAAACTACATTTCCTACAGTTTCTTTGCCCCAGAGTTGAGAGTAGCAAGAACTTGGTTTCATCAGAAAAGATGAATCCAAATCAGGTGTCTATTTATTTATTCCAGCAATTATATGTTATAATATGTGCTAGAGATCTGTTCATCATCTGTGTAAATTGTGCTGTTTGGGCCTCTCAGGTGTGAGTCATGATGGCTAGAGCTGCCTACACGGTTGACTCATCCATGTGTTTTTAAGAGCTGCTGGAGAGGTGAAGAATAAGTAAGACAGTTGCCTGCTCCACGGACAGTTGCCTGCTCTGACCGCAGCCATGTGCCACCTTCATAACTCCAGTTGGGGAATAAATCTGCATTAAATCGTTATCATACTTCTCCTGTGTTCATCAAACAGTAGGGATATATGCTGGTGTAGCTGACTTCCTGGCTTTTGCCCAAAGCTCCTTAAAATGCTGTGTCATGGAATGTGCATGAGCTTTTTCAGCATTTTTTTCCTCTCCAGCATTGTCAGTTTTAAGATCTATCTCGGCTATTTTAAATAGAACATTAAAAATGCACAAGTCTCAAAGTGAGCAGGAATAACAAAATGTTTAACACCCATTTCTCAAATCAAAACAGCACAAAAAGTGCAAAATGCAATTCGATTTAATGAAATAAAAAACAATTTTGGCCACGGAAGGTGATGCACAAATGGGAGCAGAGAGAAGGAAGCCAGCTATAAAGTGGGTGAAAGTGTTTCTGTATTTGCGATTAAAACTGTTGAGGCTACAAGAAGATCAGTGAGGTTTGCACAGTGCGAGGGGAAAGCAGACGGGCACTGTATCGGTTGGTAAACCATGTGACAGTGTGATAGGTAAATTTGCAACAATGCTAGAAATAATTAATTCCTAAAAAGTTATGTTTTTCATGCATGCCAAAACAATAAACGTTTGTTTTTCCTTTGTCACATTTTTCCTCATTCAGTTCATATAGGCTTCTTGCTGCTTTTTGCAATCTGATAATTAGTTTACGGCATTGCTAGAGATTTCCTTCTCAGAAAATCAGCAACGCTTTTCTTTCTTGCATAAGCTTTGGCAATTTGGCCCATCTCTGCACTAAATACCAATATTTACTGAATGGGTCACAGCATATTTTGCCCTGGAAAAGCAGGGATGTTTGAGGTTCTTCTTGCTTAAATGGAAGCTGCAGGCATTGTGGGAGATCTTAACGTTAAAATGATCTTAACAACAAACTGAGACCAGCAAGTGTGCTGCCGGAAATTGGAAATGAACCCCAATCCCCCTCTTCCAGTGTTGGCATTTTCTGTATGGTCCTGAAATAGATATTTTACATTTATGCTGCGATTTTAAGATTAATAATCACTTTTTTCCCCTCTTTTTCCTTTTCTCCATCTGTTTTGGATGCCTCCGAGGAGGCTGACAAAGGAGGAAGGAGATATTTTAGTGACAGCTATTTTTTCCTGTGTTTTAATATCCACCCCAAAGGCCCAATCAGCACAGTTGTCATGGAAACAGGATTCACCTTGCAGTTATATTTTAAAACATTTCGAGGTATGGTATTAAATTACTTGTTTAATACAAGAATGGTAACAAGCAAGCGACACAACAAAAATGAGAATGGCCAAGTGCAACCAAATTACGTACGGTTCACACGAGCAGCACATTTAGTTTTGATGCTGCTTTAATGAAAAAAGTCTAACCAGCCACACAGCGTACAAATTTTTAGACATCAGTGATAATGTTTCCATATTTTGTGCAGCCTTAAAACTGTGTTTATGTTAAAAATAATTCCAGAATCCATTCCATAATAAATAGTGCTGTTTAAATTCAAATGAATTCCATTATCAACCACAAGGCTTAAATTGTAATGAAATTTGGTGCCGACCCTTGAATTTTACTATGTAATGAATTCGATCAGCAAAACCAATGAGCAATTGGGAAGTGGATATGGAAATATATAATGAAAAGCTAAGTTAAATAATAGTAAATTATAAATCTGTACAAGGGTTATAATGTGAAGAATGTCAGTTCCAGGAATGACAATGAAAACTCGATTTTAGCTTCAGTGCTGATCACTTCATTGACTGCTGGTTATGATAGCTTTTAATGAAAGTTTGTATAAAATTGTTTTTTTGGGTTAGGGAAGTATTAGACTAAATCCCTGGCCATGCCCAGCCACCAACCCTGCATGTATGTATAATCACCCACCTAATTCTGTCCCCAGGGGTGCTGTTTTGACAAACACATCCCCACCCCCTCTCCACCCCTATCTTGTCTATGGAGTCCTAAGAAGGGGGGCTCAATCTCCTCTTTGTACAGCACGTGTGAGCCCTCAATGGACAGCACACGAAACACCCATTTGAACACATGATCGGTCCGACACCTCCAACTCCTGAAAGCACAGCATAGTTCTGGAGTATGGAGTTCGTGTCTTTTCATGCCACCTGTGCTATCAGTGCTACTCTGTTGCAACGGCAACCCAGGTGGCATGGTGCTCATAGCATGTGAAATGGCAGGAATGAGTTTGCATGGTCTCCCCATGTCCATCTGGCTTCTCTCCAAGTGCTCTGGTTTCCTCCAACATTCCAAATATATATGATTCGTAGGTGATTCCAAACTGTCTGCAGTTTATGTTTGTGTGAGTGAAAGAACCTGCATGATTCCTCTGCTTTGAACCAAAGAATGGGATGGATGGATGGATGGATGGATGGATGGATGGATGGATGGATGCATGGATGCATGGATGCATGGATGCATGGATGGGATGTACACACTATATATGCTGTATATAATACAGGCAGTAAGAACTGTCAGCATTATTATCCCATGACGCCTTGCATATTGTACTAAAAGTACTTTCTAGTGGACCTTCTCAAAGACACTCAAGGTCAAGATGTATTGATCACAACAGGTAAATTCCAGAACCTGCTGCAGGAGGACTTGTCCCCTTTGGATAAAGCTGCAAAATGTGCCTTTCTCAGTAATGCGCACGCGCTTTGATTTAAAGGGGAAAAGAGAACAAAGCTCTGTTCCTATCGATTTAGCGCGGCTGCAGTTTGGGGGCAGGCCCACTTGCTGCAGGGCAGCTTCTCCATCTAACAGTCAGCACTTTTGCGGTTTAACTCTGAAATGAGAATGGACACTGTGTGTCGTGTGCAGTCAAAAGAGCAAATACCCCTGACAGTCAAGTGTTAAATAGATGAACAGAGGTATTCAGAGGGAGAATTAAAAGACGGTTGGGGTTGGGTGTGGTTAAATAATGGTTAATCAGCCATTGCTATGCATAGCAACCATGCTTGGCTTTAGTACAGTGTTTTATGAGTTTGAAAGTTCAACACTGAATGACAAAGCATCAAAAAAGTCCAAATAGGTGAGTAGTGTGTATATATATATTAAAGATGTGTAAATCACCAGATTCATTGAGGGTTTATTTACATGCTGCTGCATCCTGTGCCTCATCATCGGCGGTCCACTGTCAGCAGGACTTCAGGGTTGTGTTGCACCTTGAGTTGGTAACACAGTATGGCAGACAAAATGAGTGCATGCCAGCGAAGCAGATGCAGATGTGTGTGGTTTAGCTTCCTAACTGAGAGGGACAGTTCTGACATTTGAGAGGATGTAGTTACTGTGCAGCCCCTACAGAGGAGGCGTCAGAAGAGCCACTTCCAGCTTTCTGCTCTTAAATGTGTGTTTTACTGTGTTTTTATTAGAAGCTGTATGAAAACATATTGGTTGCAACCAAGGATTGACAGAAGGCTGAGTACTTGCCCAAGGGAATGAACTCTGCTTTCCATTAAATATTCAAAAACGTAATATTCAGGTCCCCCGAGAACATCGACTAAAGATGTGGGAAATTTGATCCTTTTCAACAATAAATATTTAATTGTTCCATCTGCGTTTCCACCCCTTGAGTTGCATAGCAGTCAGACTACATATAAACACACCACATCTACATATTTGTCATTTGTGAGAATTCAGGCCTTGAGGTTGTTCCATATAAAAAAGATTCTGAATGTTTTTTTCTCACATTTTAAAGCACAGTCAATACTTGGACTAATGTACTGTAAGGCAGTAATCGTCGTTGCAAAGACGTCCCCTTTGTGTTATTGCAATCTTCCTACCAGGTTAGACCAGGAAATACTGGCCTAGTTTAATCTCCTTGACCCCTGTAGGTCTTAGTGATCTGCAGTCCCGTTGTCCTGTCAGCCACATCCTCGGTAAATGCAGATAACAGTCAGGACCTCACGCTCAGGATCATCTCATCATCTGTCACTATGTGGACCTGACAGACTTTGTACATTTCTGAGTGGGCATCCAGGGGAGCTGCCTGTGTCACTTCCATAGCCATGAAGAATGAACAATGTATGACAGTTACAAACGACATTCTCTCAGACTGAGAGCTCTGAGCAAATGGATTTTCCGTGTCCTCTGTATAAATCGTATGTCATTCTTTGCAAAGTGCGGACTTCCGGTCGTTTGACAATGACTGTTGAAACACCGTCAGCCTACATTTGTCATCTGTCTGATGGCCAGCCTTTGGGTTCCACCTGGGTTTGTGAAATGCTTGTCTGTTTCCGTGACAACTGCTGTAAACATGAAGGTAAATGATATGGAAGACAGGCTATCCCACCATTCACTGTCCTAACTCCTTCTTTCATTTTTTTTAAGTTTAGTTTGTGGTAAATTCACTCTTGCTCCAAAATAAAAGTCAATTAAAAGGCTGCGCGGAACACAAATATAGACTTTGGCTGGTATAAGTCACCAGTACTATTTTAAACTGCAGTCGTGCTCATTACACATAATTATCTGTAGAGTGCATTTAAATATGTAAGGATGTTTAAAAATATTCACAGTGATTGTCAGTAGAAGTGAGTAATGTGTGGGTTGCTTTCACCACCACAACAAGATGCAAGATAACAAGACTGCAATCTTCTTCATCTTTCGGCTGCTCCCGTTAGGGGTTGCCACAGCGGATCAATTGTTTCCACTTCTTCCTGCCCCCTGCATCTTTCTCCGTCACACCCACCACCTGCATGTCCTCTTTTACCACATCCATAAATCTCCTCTTAGGCCTTCCTCTCTTCCTCTTGCCTGGCAGCTCCATCCCTAGCATCCTTCTCCCGATATATCCAGAATCTCTCCTCTGCACATGTCCAAACCAATGCAATCTCGCCTCTCTGATTTTGTCTCCAAACCGTCCAACCTGTGCTGACCCTCTAATATACTCATTCCTAATCCTGTCCATCCTCATCACACCCAATGCAAATCTTAACATTTTTAACTCTGCCACCTCCAGCTCTGCCTCCTGTCTTTTGCTCAGTGCCACCATCTCCAACCCATAAACCATAGCTGGTCTCACTACCATCTTGTAGACCTCCCCTTTCACTCTTGCTGGTACCCTTCTGTCACAAATCAATAACAAGACTGCAATGATAAACCCAATTTCAGACTGGAACTTTTGAAAGTGAAGGCAACATTTTTTTTTAATTAATCATTTAAATTTTACATAAAATATCTTATTAAGCTAAGAATTAGACTTACAAGTTACGATGGTCCAACTTATGATTTTTCGACTTTATGATTGTGTCATAAAGTCTTTATGAATGCACTGCGCATTCAGTAGAAACCGTACTTTGAATTTTAAATTTTGAATTGTGATTTTTTTTTTCCCAGGCAAGCAATATGCAATACGATACTCTCTCCTGATGCTGGGCAGCAGCAGTGATCCGCATCTCCCAGACTGCCATGCAGTCACTAGTGTATACAAGTGACACTCCACGGTGTTCTGTGTTGCCAGTGTTTTTTTGGATAACCCCCGTATCTATGTTGTGTTTTGTGCATCCATTATGTCTATGAAACACCCATATGTGTCTGTGTCTTCTGAAAGAGGCAAGAAAGTGAAAAGTCCGTAATGACTTTTAATGTAAGCTAGGCTAGGCTATGATGTTCGGTAGGTGTTATGGCGTTGGTTGGTGGAAGCAATCACGAGACACCACGGTAATAAGTTTAAGTTCCATTAAACTCTACTACAAAGAGAGTTGCCATTAGCCAGGAGCTAGCACTAAACATTAGCGATTGGCAGTAAACAAAAGCAGAAGAGACCACAATTCAAAATAAACAAAATACAGGGTCTTAGCAACACAGTGGTTGCAGGAGAGTTCACAAATTGAGCACTGACAGGAAGTCCAGGGCAGAACTAAATCCTGCCTGTTATTGGTTCCTACGTCAGTCAGTCACCAATCAGTACTCAGTCTGAAGCAGCTACAGGAGTGACAGTAGGTTGGGTGTATTAAATGCATTTTCGGCTTATGACGGGTTTAATCGGAAAATAACCCCATTATAAGCCGGGGGTCTGTATCTTCTTTTTCCTCATAAGAATTTTATATCACCGTTTTGTGCCTCACCAGGCCACATGACTCCATCCAGGTTGACAGCTCTGTAAATTGTGCAGGAAATGTAGATGCACGGACAAATAATGCCTGATTCTGTGTCTGCCTTTGGATTGCTTAGATATTCATAAACCACAGGAAATTGCAGCTGGATGCAGGAATTATTTAAGCTTGAACCAGAATTATGTTGTAAAACATATTTTATATGGACTAATAAAATCTACTTCACTTACTAAAACATATGTTTTTGTTTATATTGAAACATTACTCACCGGTAATGTTGAAAAGAGAGTCTGAACATCCATAGGGATATGGCAACAAAATTATTATCACTGTATTTGTAAAGCTTACTCCCTGCCTGATTGTGTGTTTGTTTTTTATTCACTACTTTGTCTTTCAAGCCCCAGATTTAAAATTTACCACTTCTCAGAATGAAGGAGGTTTTTGTGCAGTCAGATACAAAAGTTTGTTCATATATATTTTATCACCCTTCTCCTTTCCACCTTTTCACTGGACTGCAGTCAGCCCAGCGTGGGGTCCTCCTCTCCAGCCTCACTAACCATACTTATGTAGTAAGTGCAACCACTTTGAGGGTAATACAATTTGGTGATTATAATGTGTTATTACTGTTTATTGTTCCACTTTCTGATACGGACAGCCCTGGATGACCCAGCTAGTGCATAATAAAGGTGAACTACACAATTTTCTGTACTGGAGTGAGGCTTCAACATAATGGCACCATCCATGAATAAATAAAACGTTGCAAAGGCAAACAAGGAATACAAAACCATTCCTTATTAATAAGAAAACACATTTAAAACTGTTCTGTACATTCTGCATGGCTTCTCATGGACAGTGCAGTTACATCACAATTAGTTTCTCACTTTTACTTTTATTTATTCAGCAGGTGCTTTTCTTGGAGTGAGATATCGTGTAGTGTTTAGTGCCACCTTTTCAGCAATTAACTGGTCCTCTCAGTGCTGCATTTTGTTTTTTTCTTTGCAGATTTCATTACTTTGCTGTAACCCTGTGCAGTTTTCCTTTGGGATAAATAGTGTAATTTAAATTCTAATTCAGTCAAATTTAACTGCCACCTTTTACATGCAGGGTAGCTTACACCAGAGATACACTATGTGGATGCAGTACAGATACACTACACGCAACAACTAATAAACAAACTGTTAATTATACATCTGTTTCATGCTGCCAGTTCATTAATAATCATTGCACAATGTGTTTTACTGTAAATGAGCACTGCAGTTTTTGTTTGTTTCAGAGCGACACTGCCTGGAATGCATGCAATAGAGTGAGAGATGCTCAGATGGCAGACGGGCATTTGGCTGCTGTTCATCATAAAAACTCACACCGGTTCACCTTTGAAGCTGCAATCCAAAACAGAGCCCTTTGTCCAGCACTTATCCCAGCTCAGCGCTCCTCCTCCTGTCCCTCTCCCTGCTCTGTGTCCTTCGCTGCAGGTAGAAACTTCCTCTGAGCATCACTGGGTGAGACACTCAGGCCTCTGTGTCCTGTTAGCTGCACAAGGTAAACTGTGCTTCAGTGGAAAACTCCAACACTGTTGTCATTTCCTCGCACAGACTTGTACAGGTTCAAGTGTACCTTAAACTATCGTATTCAAGGAAACAAACCAAATCTGACAGTTTTGCCCAAAGTGACAATATTTATTGCTTTTTTTTTAAGTTAGATATTTCACTGGAAAAACAAGGATGTTTCCCTCTCAGAGTCTCCAGAGCAGACCTTGAATTGATAACTTCCAGTTTGTGAGGCATCTGTAAAATTTGCACTCTGCACACTGAGCTGCAGCAACTCAGCATCAGTCCTGTCGCCTGATGAAATGCAAGAACAACGTTTTCACAGCAGTAGCACAGGGTCCTTTATTGCCCCAGTGGGATATATATTCAAGGGGGCAGATTTCTCTGCTGGTCAGGACCACAGTGATGGACTGCTGCTCTCAACCACTTGACTGTTTGAGTCATAAATGTAATGATGCTGCTGAAACTGTGGAATCAGAACGGTGTTTTGCACCAGCATTGAAGCTCTTGCACCCTACAACTCTGGTCTTAATTCCCAGTGTTTGCTGGAATGCAGCACTGTTGATATATTTATAAAGATATATATAATGTATGTCTACATACACATATATAGCTATATACATAATTACTGTCATTCAGCATTGTCTCCTGTGTCTAAAATCTCATATTTGACCCTTTCTGTTCCTGTGATTGAGATTTTTGGCTTCCTCACTTCCAGGTTCCTGTTCAAAAAATAAGCTTGGAGGTAAGTGAGCAAAAGCGATGCGACTTCCGGTGCCATCAGCCCTGTCCTTTCGGGAGGATATAGCGCACAGTTGTCATTTTAATCATGTAAATGATTCAGAGGCGAAAACAACCACTGCACCTTCATGCACCTCTATGCTTGCACAGCAGCCCAAGACAACACATTAGGATGCATTAGCCAGTCAGCAAGCCAAAAGACTCGTCGAGAACAACTGATGATAATGAAGAACAACATAAGGAAGAGAACAAAGCAGCGTGCAGCTCTGGTGCCTCGTAGCAAACATTCAGTTTGCTTCCAGCTCAGTCCCTGCGGAGTTGTCGTGTTCTCCCCATGTTCACGTGAGTTTACTCAGCGTGCTCTGGTTTCCTCCCACAGTCCACACCACACTTCATTCTGAGTGAATCTGTGATGGTGTGCCATCCCATCCACTGTGTCCTGCTTTACATCCTTTGCTTCTGATCACTGCAGCCCTGCACTGGATGCTTACTGATGGCAGGTGGATGGACAGATGGTGGGAAGACAACAATGTCCTTCTCTGAAAACACCTGGGAACACCTGTGCTCACTTAATTGCTTTGCAGATGTATTGGGCTTAATTTGAGGACAGACTTGTTATGAGCATCCCGGTGGAGCATGTTTAGAGATGAGAGGAGTCTGCCTTTAAATTTTTATTACTGTACTATTATTATTTCAGTACTTGCCTTTCTGCACTCCTTTATGAGTCATCCACAAAGATGCAATGTGTAAACTTGTGAATACTCAGCAAACCTTGGCTGCCTTTATATTCATTTTCAGCACACATTTTAACCCTCCCTTTAGAAAAATTGTCCACTTGATGGGAACGCAGAAAAAGTTTAACAGCACTGGAGTTTGTCTGCAATTTCACGTTCAGTGCTGCGCTCTGATTTCTGCTGTCACACGGTCCAGCAGATAGGGATCGCCCGCAGCAACTGAAAAGAAGGGCATTGTGGGAATGTAGGTTTCCCTGTTCCTCCCCAGCTGAGAATCCAGGACATTTCACAGAACTATGCCTAGGTTACAGTGCTGTCACCTCTTCCGGAATGCAGAGATTTCCAGAATGCTCTCCATGTGTCTAAAGCTGTCTTACTGGTTGCCGGTTCAGCCGTTTCCACAGGAAAGTGGACTCACTTATTATCAGCAAAAACATTTCCGCTTTGCTAGGCAATCATTGACTTTTTAATCAGAAAATCATTGGCCTTTCTTCACATTCTGTAAATTTGTTCTGCTACATAATATTTTGTCATTGACTATTTTACAAAAGCAGTTCTTTTGCATTTGTTGTTTTGGCTGAATGTACAACTTTTATTATGACAGTTTGCTCAGTGTATGAGTGCTTTGTCTGTACGGTATGTGGCTCAGTCCACAAGAACCATAAAGATCAGTAAAAATGTATATAATTGTAAAGCTTGCATACTGTGTCAATAAACCACATAGATTTCTTTGCATTATGATGGCATCAGTGAAGTGTCTGGATGTGCACCATGAAGAAGTTAGTTTTCTCTAACTTTGCAATGGCTGGATTTTGGCATTGTTGGCCATTATGAGCAATGTCACTGTGCCATGGTTCATGATGCCACTCAGAGGTTGGGATTCAGCACTGGATTATGCAGGATATCTACCTCCATACTGTTTTCCTTGCACTATCTGTGAGCTTGCAGATGCATGTTTGTTGTACACACAGGTCACTGCCATCCATTAGGTGATGAAATGAAAGGGGCAGACCATATTGATGATACTAGCAACAATTTGCTTTTACTATGGAGCCTTAAGTTGGCTCTCATTAAACTGTAATTGAAACATCAACCTGCACTTTTAACACAGCAGTGATGTTGTGTTGTTCCTGGCCTGGCCTGCAGATAACAGCCATAATCAGAATATTACAACTGCAGTTATACTGTATTTTAAAATAAATAGCAATACTAATGGAGGTTAAAAAAAGTGCCCAGTGTCAGAAAGCTGTGTCTCAGTCATGGGTCCTGGGTCCTCCAGCAGGATTATGACCCAGAATAAACCTCAAAAAGCACCCAAGGATGGATGTGAAGATCTGTTCTGAATCCCATGGAGTGTCTGTGGAAAGAGCTGAGAGAAGGCTGGGAGAAGGAGCCATTAAACACGACAAAGAACTGAAGAGTTTGCTGAAGAAGAAATCACCAGTGGAGATGTATAGGAGTCTCATTTGGAGCTGCAGAAAATTAATGTCTCCAAAAACTGAGCCACCAACTATTATGCCAAGGGCCCCAATATTTTTTGTGACTTTTTCTTTTGTTTTATTATTTAAAATAGTATACATTTATATTGTATGTAATAATATAGTCATGAACCAAAAAGCAGAGTTTCTGTTCTATTAAATGTGAAATAAGGAATGGTGGATACCAAATACTTTTGTCCATTTTAATTTATTGCAGGGAAAACTGAGTTTTTGGAAAAAAGTGGAGAGGAACCAATACTTTTGGCCACATCTGTAGGAGCAGCAGGAGGTGTGATGGTAACAGCCTCTGTTTTCCATTCAAAGGACCTTGGTTAAAATCCCATCTCCTGCTACTCTTTGTTAAGGCAGTTGCCCATCATTAATGCAATAAAAATTGTCCAGCTGTGTAAACAGGTAAATGTGTGATGTGGGGCTATCGTGTGTAATGCTGAGCTCATTGTTTATTTGGTTCACATTTGCTTTACTATGACACCCCCTTTGGTGCTAAATGCCTAAACCAAAGGCTTCATTTGTTTAAAGGGTTAATTTGGTCTTCTGCAGGAGGGTGGCATAAATGCATGCTGGTGGCATTTTTATGTGTAATGTATGGACTGCATTAGCAAGTATTCCTTTTCCATTCCTCACAGAATTTGCCACTTTAAAAAAGATGCCTTTGTTACCCAAGGTGTGATTTACAAATGGTTAAGAAGAAAGAAAGAAGGAAAAACCCTGAGGGGGAGGTTCACCCCTCACCAGGACACAAGTGCACACTCCTCATGCAAATAATCTGTGAAACGTGTTATGAGCTGCAAACATGGCCTTTAATTGTCCACAGGTACCTACACGATCTGCCACCATGAGGTTATCAGTGACAAAAGAGGGGAAAGCAAATATGCAAAGTTGAAAAGAATCCACATTTGACAGAGAAGAATTTAGTGTTTAAAGCTATTAATACTGAAGCTCCATTCAGATCTACAGCAGGACGCCACATAGTGGTTATAGCCACCACCTTGGACTTGAAGGTCGCAGGTGTGAATGTCATTCCTGTAGTTCTTTCAAAATACTTACCCTATTAATAAATAAGGTATTAATAAATAACCCAGCTGTGTAAATGGGTAACAACACAAGCTGCTTTGGTGGAAGACATGAGCTTAATAAATTAAAAAACAACAGTGATAACGTATAAAGGGCAATGAAATACCCAAAGAGGTATAGATCCATCTGATATCTTCAAGGCCTTCTTCATAAACCCTATCATGCTTTCAGTGACCAGAGCTGTATTCCTGCATGGCACGCAAAGGGGAACGTGTGACTGGCCCAGTTATGTCCAAACACATATTTGCTTTCACACAGCTCCCCTACACACACTCTAGGAGGCAGACTTGAAGCCATTCACTGCACGGGTCACCAGGACCGAGACGGAGCACAGCACACGCTGGTTAGACACATTTACGGTTGTGTGTTGCGTCCACGCTATGAACAACAGATGGTGGTCTTTCGGAAACACATGAATCTCTCCCTCTAAGGGGGGTTGAAAGAACATTTTGTGGCATATTGCCAGCAGCAGAGAAGAACAATAATAAATACGGCTTTATAAATAGAATCAAAGAGCTGGAGAGAGCACCGCTGTATCAATGGGATGCCAGCACTGTAGGTGCAAAGGTATTTGTTCAGTAGGGAGTGTTTAAACACAGTATGGGGGGGGGGGGGGGGTGACTGAGTGCTGATAAAGCCACAAAGGATAAGAGTGAGAAAAATTATTTTAAAAAAGAAATTAATTGAAGGTGAGCTGAGAAATATTACTCAAAGTCCATCAAAGGAAGACTGAAATGAAAGGGTGAGGGGGCGCATTAGTAGTAAAATGTAAAGAACGTGGGACTCCTTAAAAGCAAAGACTTTCTTTTTTTTAAAAAAAGTGTATTATATTGGCTGACACAAGTGAAAAGAATTGTATATTTTACTTTTCCATTTTTCTATTTTAGCACAGTTAACTTTGGTCATTAAATACATGATAAATGGGGGTATATTCAAATCTGAATAAACACGGAATCTAATAAAGGCATTAGAGTATTGGTTTTAAGGTGCTTGTGTCAGGTTGATGTCAACCAGGTTTATGTGAATGTGTCCTAGAATGGTCAGTATTATGAGTTCCTTCCTACACTCACATGCTCACCAGTCAGTGGTTAGAGGTCACTGCTAGGAGGAGGTTGCAGCCTAGACCACAGCCAGGCTCACAGCTCAAACATGGTATGTGAACATAGTATGCGGCTTCTGGATCTGCATACAGTTCTATACCCAGACACACACACACACACACACACACACACACACACACACACACACAATTTTACCATTAGACATCATTCACAGTTCATATAATTTACTTGATATAATTAAACCAAAAAAATAAAATATTTTTAACTGCATACTTTGGCTAGCTTGTTCAGATAAAAGCAATGGATTCCTGTGCGATGTTATACTGGTATAATAAATTTCTATTACTGAATTGCTGATTTGAATTATTGCTTTTGCCTACTGTCAATTGCATTTGAATTAAACATAACCATTGATCCACCTTTGACATTCAGTAGGACACTGCAGCCAAAAAAAACTGCCCATCTATTATATACTCTGTCTTATACACAACTGTCCCTCCGCAGCCAGCCCCTCCACTCATCCACTTCACATCTCTGCTGGTACTTTGTTCAATGCATCCGCAGCTTTCCTTGTCACCCATCCAATCGTCCCTACCTGATAAAGCCTGGTACCTGTACATCTTGGTCAATAGAACTGGACAGCTAGGTGGCGCTACTACAGAGCCATCAGACCCAGTTAAGCATTCCTCAGTTGCTGGGATGTTTAAAGGGCTATTGCTCCTACTGTGTAAACATTCATGTGGGGCGACACCCACAGCTCTATGACTCAGTTAACTCAGTTAATCCCAAGTCAGTAATGGTTTGTCCTTGTCACCTCATGCCCCCAAACACAACTTTGGTAAGTAATCTAACTAGTAATCCAAACTGAGAAGGATGTGGTGCACAGCGACCAACTACAAGCCTATACGCGTAGACAATTAAGAGCTCCAGGGTGGAGTCCTCAAAGTGCACAACATTAGATCAACTCATTGTCCATGTGTGGATCTGTGTGGCTGTAGAAACAGAAAATATGTCTGCCTGCTGTATATTACCACGTGTATAGAGCAGTGTTTTGGGTAGCCTCATGATTGTGTAGTAAATGTAGCCTAGTTCATCCAAGCACAAGTTCAGGGGCGAGCGATATAGCACCTTTTATCTGGCTCTGTCCCAAACCACATACCACAGTGTAGGATCTGAGGCAGAGCATATAAACAATGTGGCTGCTGTAGCACAGAGATTATTTTGTATTGGAAAAAAATGTAATAAATATCCCCCCCGTGACACCGCCACCCCTGTAAAATTTGTGAAGCAGTCAAACTAATATTGAGAGTGCAGACATGTATGGGGGACAAGATTGCACGTGTGAGGCTGGGGGCAGAAAAAATTAGACAGACAAGGCAGTGAAGTGAAGGGATCTGGTGCTGGTTTCAAGTGGAGTAGTGGTTCTCAGGGTCAATCCTGAGGTCCCCTGTGCTGCAGGTTCAAAATTAGTGTCCCTTTTACCTTCACTCAATCTTATTGTTTAATTAGCTTTTTTGTCTTGTTTTGCATTTGGAAAAGAGCAGCAGAGGAATCTATTCGCTGTTTTGCTAATGTTCATTTAAGAACTATGCTTTTCTTATACGGCCGTCGTTATTTGTCTTTGTATATCCTTACACACATTGTGATAATAATTCTCTTCTTGGGTCCCAATACAGTATGAGTTTACTTATTTGGGTCCTCAGATTAAAAAGTTTAAGAACCCCTGGTATATAGCATGTGCGTGAAAAAGTGTGCCTGCATGTGTTTATGGAGTGAAAAAATACATACCCATCTGCTACGTTAAGGCTTATGTGGTGTCCGCCAGCCTGTGTGTGTGTGTGTGTGTGTGTGTGTGTGTGTGTGTGTGTGTGTGTGTGTGTGTGCGTGTGTCCCCCCACACTCAACCAGGATCTACAGTGAGGACATTACGATGTTGTTTTGACTGGAGAAGTAAAGCAGGAGGACAGTAAGAAGAGGTAAAGTGATACAAACAGAGAGAGTTGAAGCATCACAAGGATGTATAACAGATGTGCATTACAACTACAAGTACCTGGGGATCCACCGATCACACGAAAGCTACAAGGCAGAAACTAGAAAGACCACAACATCCAAGTATCCAGCTGTCAGACAGCTGCTGTTGTGATGGTGACTACTTCCTGCTCTGTTTAGTCACTTGGATCTCTTAGTCACTAAAATGGTGTTATGTGATGATTTTCTCTCCCATGCGCCCTTCTAGTACTCATCTGTTTCAACTTTGTAGTCCGACTCCCAGTGTAGTTAACCATTCTTCACCAGATTCTAGGATGTCAGTTATGGACGTGCCATGGTCCTACCTCAGCAAACACAACCTTCCATCTATCATTACGCCCTTCTGTTGCTCAGTCAGCTTGTTCTCTTTTGTCCAGGTTCTCTTTGTCTTGATTTCATGGTTTCTGTCTAGAATTTTTTTAGCCTTTTTATTCATTTGCTTGTTTGCGTTGTGGTAAGTACAGCACCACCCATGACTGAGTAGCTGAAGCATCACTTTTGTCATTCACATGGACACATTTCTCTGGGATGAAGGAACTGAGGAGCTGCTGCTTGCTGGAACATTTTCTACCCTGCCCTTTGCTGACCAAAGATCCTGATGGGGGCCGCAGCGGCAGGAGTCCCTCTGTGCTGCAAGGCGTCGGCTTGGTGCTTCTCTATCCAGCGTCAGCTGTCAGTCCAAGGGCAGAATTAATGCCTAGATTGTTCCATTGCTCAGCTCAGTCAAGCGGAGCCGCATGCCGATTATGTAGCTGTGCGTGGTGAGGATATTTAAAGACTATGTCGTGTCACGTAAGATGCCTCTACAAAGCTAATTTTTAATCTAAAGCCAAAGTAATGTGAGTAAGCAATGGCCATGGTTATATATTTGACTTTACTATATTTGTACAGCATACACTTAAAGAACATGATGCTGCTATGCATAAATAAAATACCAAATAGTTTCATAAAGCATAGCACTGACAGCTGAGATTAATAGCAGATACCAATGTCATCCATACAGTATCAGCATGCCAAAGGGATCAAGGTTGCCTTTAATATGAAACACAAGAAGAGCTTTCAGCCCTCTGGTTTCATCCACAAAGACTGACCATGACTCAGAATCCACATCATATGTACTGCTTATAAAGCCAGAGGGCCGGTCTCATAAAAACATTTTAGCAGCGTGATGTCTGCTGTAATGTTGCACTTTTCAGCATCTTTTTACCATTCTTCTGTTCTTGCTTCAGTAACTTTTACTATTATATCCACCCATTCATTATCAATTAGTACATATAGAATGTACTGTAGACTCAAGTTGGTGTGGACTCTAACGCCCAGCCTGGAAACACAGGGTGTAAAGCACACACACTCATCCACTCAAATTTATACATCCAAAGGGAAACATAGAGTCACTCATTCATCTGAAACAGACTGAGCCTGCTATATGTATAATTCCTTAGCCCAGGAGCTGTAAGGCACCAGTGTTATCTGCTGTGCCACACTGTTTCTCCCCTTTTTGGCCATATTTTAAAACTAGCAATTCTGGCACATTGTTAGCAGAAAATTTTTATGATAATTTTGAAATACATAATGTTTTGTGCACATGTCTTTCTTTCCCTGAGTTATCCAGTGCTTCCTGTTTAGAAAAAGTGGAACAGTAAAAAGTAATACATAATTTATCACCAAACTGTGCAATCACTTATTTTCTGGAACTCAATTTTACATTTTTCAAATATCAGAAATAGTAACAAAAATAATTCTATTAATCCATCCATTATCAGTAACTACTTTATTCTGGTCAGGGTCACAATGAGTTGCAAAACCAGAAAAATCATAAGTATGTTATTAACTATAACATAAGGGGAAAAATAAATATATACATTTATTATTTATTTTTTATTATTATTTTGTTAGAAAATAATAAATAAAATAATAAAGGCAGCCAAAATGGCAGCATTATTTAATGCTTTTATCATATAATTCACTGTAATGTATATACTTATACTTGTTCGCCATACAAACCAGAAATTTGAGGATAGACTGTATTAACTTTTAAGTGGTTTAATTTAATGCTTAAGTATTGTTGGTGCTGTCAGATATGTGTTCACAGCAGAGAGTGACAAATATGCCGGTTGTAGACCAGTGGAAAGTAATGACAAAATATGTCACTAGCCATCATTACCTTTGCATCACTAATGTTTATAGCACAGTGTGTGTGTGTGTGTGTGGGTGATATATCATTTCTTATGATAATTTTGAATATACCTTTTCACTGTATATGGACTCTGCAAATTGTATTTTTATTTGTGCACATATGGTCCCTGGGTCCTTTTGCTGTCTGGCATTATGACAATGATGATTATGATTACGATCGTGATGGTACTTTTTGCATCTATAATGCAAACAAACCCCTCCCCACAACCTCTTCCTCTCATGGTTGTGTTCAGAAAACAAAAAACGGTCTGAAATATACAGTATGTTGTACTTGGCACATAGATGCTCACAAATAACAGCTACTGACTCCTATGGTTGATCATTCAGAATACAGAGGCCACAAAGAGCAAACACACACTGGCCATAGTGACGTGCATGCAGTAAAAACAAGATATATGTCATCAAACTTTGCTGCCTTTAAAATATTGCTTTTAGTACATTAGCATCTGTGTGTGTGTGTGTGTGTGTGTGTGTGTGTGTGTGTGTGTGTGTGTGTGTGTGTGTGTGTGTGTGTGTGTGCACGTGTGTGTGTTGGTGGGTGAGTGGCAAAAGAAAATGCATCAGCCAAGCAATTCAAGTTCATCCTGCATGTGACGTTACAAAGCTAAGCATGAAGAGTAAGCACACAGACAAAGAAGCAAAAAGAGACTGAATTTTATAGATATAAAGATATATGAAATGTCATTCAGTTAAACTGCATTGTAATTCAGGGTTGGAAACCATTTTGTGAAGAAATTTATAGCTGTTTTTTTTTTTTTAGCCTTTGTTTCCTATTGTGTTTCCAAGGCCTGCTGAAAATTTAAATTCTTTGCCAATATATTAATCCACAGTTGCATCCTAGAGACAAGATGCCAGTGGAATTTGATTAAATATACGCAAAATTGTGTTTGTTGCAGCTTCGCAATGGCTACTTTTAAAGCAATGCTGTACAGGCACAGTAGGACAGGAAGCAAGACATGGACATGGAAATTCTGCACACAGTGCACCTCCTTCCAGCTGGACTCTGTCACTGTGGCTCACATGGACCAGCCCCCCACCCCACCCCCCTGTTGTTGCTCAGGTTCTGTCATGTTCTTATTTAGTCCACCCATAACTTGGCCCTGTAGAGTATCACAACGCTGCATCTATTAAATGACTCATTAGGAGCCATGGAAGTTTTACACTTGTGCATTTCTGTATGGGGCGGCATGCAACACGCACAGGTTTGACCACTGGCTGTGGATGGACAGGTGGATGAGGGGCCACCCCATCTGTCAGGCAAGAGCAGAGCGAGTTGGATCACTGCATACATTAGCTTGGCCTGTGTCGTATTTCACCTTCAAAGACACTGCACTTCAGGACCCAACAACTTGTGGAGAAATAAAACAAAAACTAATCTGGTGCCTGGGAAATGAGGAAATGATTCTCCTCCACCTCATGGGACCTGTGTGTATGTGTGTGTGTGCATGTGCGTGTGTGCGTGTGTGTGTGTGTGTGTCTGCCTCTAGTCATCACTGATCCTTCAGTATGTCTACCTCATCATTCAATGTCTCTTTCAGAGCTTCAAGGAAACAGCTTATATGCTTTTAACAGACACAGGTATGGAACTGTACATAAATCAATGAAAACGTTATTAAAGTAATAGATTGAGTAGTCTGTTACCAAATTACTTCTCGTTCAGTGCAAATTTGCGGTGATCCAGAGTCAGTCCTGGAAACACAGGGTGTGAAGCTGAGTACACAGCGGAAGGCAGTCCATTGCCAGTCCATTGCACACATAGGGGAGAGTATGTAAACTCCGCGTATACTGAACTGCTTCCAAACCCTTATCCACAGCCACAGTCCTGTGAGGCACCAATGCTAACCTCCACACAAATTTTAATGTAATTTTACTCTACTGTGTGCTTGTACTGTAGGTTGCCGTAGCCACTGACAGTGTTGGGGGACAAAGGAAACAGCACGTCAGTGGAGAGCTGTGAAGTGTAGCTGCTGCTGCACACTAGTGACTCCTACAGGCACGGGGCTCGTGATGGTTCCTGGATTTTCACGTTTCCACTTCCACAGCTGAGAGATCACACGTACCCGCAGGCTGCTCAAATGGCACTTTGTGTGGATGTGATAAGTTACTTAGTGACCCCAATTAAAACAAGAGGTCAGAAAAACCAGTTAGGAGTCCTCTCTCCATGGGAGTGGAATGCGCCAGAATCATTTACTCAGTGGGAGTAAAAGTGTGCAGAGAGCAGAGGCTATTTGTTTTCCTGCTTAAGTGGTGTTGCAGGCCTTTACCATGGAAACGTACAGTGCTTATTAAGGATGACGTTAAATGATTCACCCGTAACCTTGCTTATCCATTGTGCTTCCATCGCCATGCACTCCGCCACCCTCGAGTGGAGACCTCTGTAGGGAAAACACACCATCGCCATTGCGTGGCTCTGATCCCTCGATAGTTGGGGCTGAAACCCTCCCTCGGGGGTCTGCAGTCATGTGACCGCCACTTCATGTCCGTTCTGAGCTCTTACAGGGAATTGTGGGAATGCACTTGTGAGAGAACACCATGATGCAGGCCGCTGTGTGTGTGAGTGCGAGCGTGTGTTTGGGTTTCAGGGGTGGCAAATGGCAGCGAGAGCGCAGCAGGCTTCCTCGTGTGTTGCAGTGCTGTAATCGCCACGGTGATGTTATATAAGCCAATGCTCGAGAGCAGCCAACCCTCCCAAGCAGCAGAGCCCCACACTGCCACTGACTTTTCTGCTCAGTCTCTTCTAATGGTTGCTTCAGGGTACTGTTTTTGAGGCAGAAAATAAAAGAACCATTGTGGAGGACTGTTTTTGTTATTCTTTTTTCACCGGGCAAAGCCTATCTTACAAGTCATTTGAGTTGCACCGAAGCAGAGGCACGATTCCACGGCGCAATCGGCACATAAGCTGATTTATTTGGATTTCCCAAATATGTTAATTCTGAACGCTTGTCTGGGAAGGAGAGATACGTCCGTCCACAAGGAATCCTTTGTCCCTTCTGCTCAGAATCGCAGAGGACAAATTCAGCACCGCGGTAGAGAAAGCTGTTGTCTGCATCGAGCGACGCAGAAAGAGGTACAGAGCTCAGCAAAGGCGAATGCTGTTAATTTGCATTTAAGAAGCATTTATTCACGTTTCAGTGAGGAAATCAAAGAAAGCGAGACTGAAAGAACATTGTGAGGAGCAAACTACTTAATTTCACTCCCAAAACAGGCCGATTTTCCTTTTTTCAAGAGATTATACCAAAATATAGCCGTAATGGACTGTCCTTTGGTTACATGTGTAAGTCCCTTGATGCATGTATACATTCATCCTGTGCTGCTGAGACAGCCAGGCAGCTCAAAAGCATAATTAACCATGTTAAAATAATCCCTTTAGGTTAAAGTCTGCCTTACATTATTAGGAAAATCTAAGGCAGAAAAATGAGACCATTCATAAGACGCAGCAGAATGACAAACTACTTTGGAATATGGAAGTCTGTCACAGCCTGCCCATATATTAAAACACAATTGCTTATTAAAATCATTCAGTCATTAAATCTTTGGTTACATTTCTGCATTACTAATGCCTATGAATAATATCCATTTTTTTCATGTGAGATCATTATAGTGTTCCAGTTCCAACATTAAAACATGTAAACTGAATAGTTTTTTTTCTAATGATTAGAGCAGTCAGCTGTATTTCAGTGCATTATTTATTAGAGCATACTGCAAAAATATTCCAGAGGACTTTCAGAGCATTTTGTCATGGTGACAGGAATAGCAAAAAACACAACATAGGTTTGAGTTCCATTGAGTAAATGTCCTAGATCCACACTACTTCTGCTCTAGGAAGCAGTCGTCTGACTTTAGAGTGCAAGTTAGCAAACTTTTCGACACATCTCAAGGCAGCACCTCAAGTCTGCAGAATTTAATTCATAACAATACTGCCTTTCAGTGGCCATCTTTCAAAATGCAGCAAAATTAAAGAATTATTGGTTTAATTTCAGTGCTTTATGTCTGAATTCAATCAGGTTTACATGCATCACATTTTGAAGATTGTATAAAATGTAATTTTGGGAGGGAAATATTAGATCAAACCTATGATTATGTCCAGCTGTCAATCATGCACACATGCACATAAGCACCCATCTACTTCTACCCCCCTAGGTGCTGTTTTCATAAACCCACCTCCACCTCAATCTCTTTCGTGAAATGCAAAAAGGGACAACATCTTTTTTTAAATGTATATCGATACTTGTATTTATTGCAGATTAACTACTGAGTGGAAGCAACAAAATAGGATCTTTTAAGATCGTTGCAAAAAAAGAACAGCAGTCCTTGCTTTGTACATTTTGCAAATAACCTATGATTTTTAATGCTAAAAAATATTTATTGGAACACTTTTTGTACAGAGGAAAAAAGTAAACATGTTTATTCCAGCTCAGAAAATGATAACAGGCAAATAAGCAATGCAAACTGGTAACCAAAGATTAAAATCATTGTGCAAAACATCTGGGTTAAAATGTCACCACGTTAGTTTAGTATGTCTTGAAAGAAGGGCCATTGAACCAGACTGCCCAACAGTCATCGAGAAGGAAGGATTAGTGAGAACTTTCCTTTGGGCCTTCATCTGCTGTGGAGCATTTGCAATGGTTGTGCTTCTCTTTAAACAATGCTGCTGGTATTATTATTCTGTTCACTATTTATCCATTTGTACAGCTGTTTTTTTTTGTTATTTTAGGAATTTGGGTGAAGTGTTTGCTCTAAAAGAGTTCAATGAACTTGATTTTGCAGAAATCTCACTTGAGGGTTAGAAATACCTGTGTGGCAAATTTCACATCTGTGGCTTGAAAAACAAAGCTGTGCATATAGAGGGGAAAAGTAAAAAGCAAAGATTGAGCTTCATAGATCTATACAGTAGGATAACATAATATTAAGATTTTGGGGGATTTGTTAATGTTTAAGTTTTTTAGTTTTTCAGTGAAAAGCATAAAATGATGATTAATTATTTGTCACATTACTACACTGTGTGAAAAACCCTTGCAGAGTTCAGCTTACTTAACCAGAGGTAGTTTCACAATAGGATCAAAAGCTAAACTTTTGTCACAATTCAACAGGTGACTTCCGCTACTCACAAGTGCATTTCTCAAGCTTATTCGCTCTAGTTTATGCCAGCACTGAAAGCACACATAGCTTTTTTACTGCTTTATTTAGAAGGCACATGCAGTACATGCAAAACAAGCAGGAGCAAAGGCAACAAATATTCATTGTCTGGCACAAATATTAGAGCTAGTTAATAAGGAAAATTGCATATTTACATATTTGTGCACATATAATTCTTTGCATACGTTTAACAAAAATTTACTTTTTTTGTAGTTGTCTTTTCAATAAATTGAGTTTATAATTTATTTATATAAGAAAAACACAACACAGTTTTGGAGCACAGCTGTTGAATTTTTGCACATGCATAAAATATCCATAATATATGTTGTGTTTTTCCGTAAGACATGATATCTCTGAGTGAATAAATGTTTGTAACCAGAAAATCAGAACACAACAGAGTGTCGTCACCAGGCGGTACGAAGCCATCGATGACGCAACGTTCAGATGACGTTGGCGTGCCGTCGCTGCCTCGGATTACGTGACGCGCCACGGCTACTGCCCCGGATCACATGACTGCGGTCAGCTGACTGCCAACGCGGAAATGCTGGGCCCGTTTCTGCGCCTTCGTGGTGCTTATGTCCTTCTCTGTAAAGTATAGTAATAAATGATACAGTGTAAATCCCGCGGAGATGTTGCTCACTGATGTTCTCAGTTTCTCAGTGGTTTTATTCGCGTTATTTGGCCTGTCGAAGTGCGGAGGGGATGCGGGAGAGCAGCGCCTCAGAGGTGAATGGCCGATTCGGTGCTCCGTTCCACTCAGTCTGCCGGACCGCCTGTTTGTCGCACACCGCGTTCCGAGGCACAGGGGTCCGTCTGGCCCTTTCACAGCTGTCTCTTACAGGTGTGTTCTCTGTGTGCAGGTGAGCTCCTCATGGGCTCCGCCACAGCTACCTTCGGACCCGTGCTCGGATCGAACTCGTCCGACCCCGTAGCGCTCACCTCAGGCTTTGTGGCCTGTGTGGTGTCCGTCGTCTTCTACGGCAGCAACTTTGTCCCCGTGAAGAAGATCGACACCGGAGATGGTGAGGATGAAGGGCACACCTTGCAGTCATCATTCATCATCAACATCACTTTTTTACTGATGCTCTTTGGTTCTGAGTGGTGGCAGGACTGGGGAGAATCATCTGTGTAGCTTCTGCACGTTTTACTTGTTCTGTTAATCTGTTTACTGTTATTGTTTCATCCATTTATCTGTCATCCTTAGCTGCTTGCCATAGTCAAGGTTGCAGGGTTCAGAGCCTATGCTCACTCGAGCCTATGCTCACTCGTTGGGCTCAAGTTTAGGAGACCGTGGATCGGATCGTAATCTATTGCAGGGTGGCCACACATACATGCACGCACTATGGGCAAATTAGACTGACAGATTAACTTTCACATTTCTTTGGACTATGAGAGGAAAACAGAACACCCAGAGGAAGCCCACCCAGGCATTGGTAGAACATGTTAATCTATCAGTCTGATTTGCCCATAGTGCATGCATGTACAGTCATGGCCGAAATTGTTGGCACCCCAGAAAATCAAGTATTTCTCACAGAAAAGTATTGCAGTATTTGCTTTTTTTCCTCCCTTTTTTTGTTTTGTTCCAATACACACAAAGGGAATAAACATGTGTATAGCAAAACATGTGTTACTGCAATACTTTTCTGTGAGAAATACTTGAATTTCTGGAAAAATTTCTGGGGTGCCAACAATTTCGGCCATGACTGGCCAAACCCACAGTCAAATATCTCAGGCGCTGTGAGGCAGCATCGCTATTCGGTGCACTACCATGTTGCCTGTTATTATTGTTGTTTGCCTTTATTTACTGTTCATTCTTTGTCAGCAGAAACTTACAATGATATATACAGTGCACTGATTTGCCCTTCTAAAAAGGATTAACCATATTAATCTCAGCAGGCAAAGTCAGTTGCACAGCAGCTTAAACTCAGGACTCTCAACAAAGGTGCAACATAAATGAATAAATAGCAAATAAAAGAAGGCAATTACTGAAGAGTGAGACAAGTTTAATGACTTGAATATCACAAGGCTCCTGTATAGAAGCTAACAGCTGACATGGTCCTTGTGTGGAATTGTGGAAACAAATGGTTATTGGGAAGAAGGACCCCCATAAGCACTTATTAATGCACCTATGTTGAATAACCCAGTGGCTAAAACATCTCATGGTGATCACTTCATTAGAGGATAGAATCTGTTGGATGGACTATAGCCTCCTCCTCATCCTGACTTCTGCCACAGCCTCCACTAAATCAGGACTTTAACCCATTATAACCCAGGGTTACTGCATCATTTATTTGTTACTGTGTTGTTCAGTCAATGCATTGGGGTTTACTGTGTATTCTGTATGTAATCAAATCTGATGAGTCATCCTGCTGTCAGAGTACCGACCTCTTATTTCCTATGATTTCCTTTTACTCTTTTTATCCCTATATACCTGAGTGAATGTGAGTATTGATTTACTTTTCTTGTGATTCTACCATCTCTGTTACTCCATTGTGGTATGTATGCTGCTGTAGCCTTGTCCAGTTTCCTTTAGCATCAATAACATCGCATTATCTGTTACACATTGTCATGATCCATGTAACCTTCAGGAAGTAAAAGTGGAAATTTTTTTAACTGGTCAAGTCTGTCCCATGATTTAGTTCAATTGAGGATGCATTTCACTTGTTGCAGAGGCAAGTGAAGTCAGAAAACCACCAAAACATGCAACAACAGAAAGGCTTGGCTGAACATCAAGAGTGTGGTTGCGTGGATGCAGCACAGACCACAGGCATATAAGGGTCACATGATCAAATACTAACTTTATAAAACTTAATTTTAAATTTATTTGTCCCAATAATTATGCTGAACTGCAATTGGGGGAATAATACAGCAAACGATATTGTCCCAACATGGTTTAACCTGTATGAAAAACATTACCCGTAAATAAAAACAGACATTGTGTACTTCAGCTTCATGTTTATTAACAATGCGTGATGATGTCGTTGTCAGATTGGTATCAGCAAATAATTGTTTAAATTTTATTGCTATTGGGCTTGTGCTCAGATTTGACTGATAATTCAAACCAGTATTTGATGACGCATTCATTGTTTACATACAGCATGAAAATGTATGTGGTGCAGAAGTTTTTCAAAGTGTGAGTGACATAAAGTATGGCTAAAGAGCAAAGTGTGAAGCAGTGTTTAAAACTACAGCCAACAAACCATTCCCTATTTAAGGAACAGGTAGCCAGATGTGGTTTAGCAGATGCTATTTATTTTAATATTTGTATATCATCTGCAAAACTGAAACATTATACAAATAGTACATTTTTTTTGTAATTCACATCCAGGTTGATCTATTTCTATTTTTCTCTGCATTTTATAAATGCATATTTCAATAGGTCTGTATAAGTTACGAAATACCATCAGCAAAGAATTCTCATATTGTGCCCCTTTAATTATCATTTATACTGTAATGCAAATGTCATGGGCTTCAGAAATAACCTCTCTTATTTCACTGTCCCAATACCTCTCCTTCTCACTGTATGGACTGTCCATCCTGTCTGTCGGTCTACTGTATCAATTCAGGGTACTAATGCAGGATAGAGACTCGGCCAGGGATCGTCAGATTGTATGGCAGCAGCTCCAACCACAATGCCACCTATTGTCACGTGTTGACTAGTGTTTTGTCTTATCCCTCAGGCATGTTTTTCCAGTGGGTGCTGTGTGCTGCTATATGGACTGTGTCTCTGGTAGTCAACATAATGCTCCACTCCCCCAAATTTTGGCCCCTGGCTATGCTGGGGGGTGCTCTCTGGGCAACCGGTAAGATCTGTACCTGCAACTCATAGCTCAGGGTGCTGTGTACGAATGTGTCGCGTAAACCATGCCAGAGATATGACTCTGTGAACTTTGTCTCCCCAGGCAATATCTCTGTAGTCCCAATACTGAAAACCATTGGCCTTGGACTGGGAATTCTCATCTGGGGATCATTTAATTTGCTCATGGGATGGGCGAGTTCAAGGTACAGTATGTTAGTCATAAACATTTCTCCATTTGCAACCACAATAAGGCAGTATGTAATTCAGATATATAACAAATGGACATTTTATTCCTGTTTTTTCAGGTTTGGGTGGTTTGGAATTGATTCTGAAGAAGTTGCAAAGCCTGTCCTGAATTACTGCGGTGCTGGCTTGTGTTTATTAAGGTACTCATCAGTGAGATGTAACAATGCTAACTGATGTGCAAAATACAGCTTGGATCTGCTGTTAATGCTCTGTAAGGGGTAGCAGGTAGCACAACAGTAAAGGATATTGCAGAACCCCACTACCCCCACTCCTGCTCTGCTAGCCCTGAATTGCTACAACAAACATTGTCAGTTGTATCTACAGGTTATATCACTTTGGGTAAAAACATCATAAAGTAACAAATGAGCTCAGATTGTATGGACTTCTATCAGCGCAGTTCAGTCTTTTTTATGGAAAAAATACTTTTTTTATGGATGAAATACTTTCATTAAATGTTGATTGCTGAAATTTTTAAACAAACAAATATATATAAATAGCAAATGAAAATAAACAATTTTGATAAGACACTTCTCTGCAGAAAGATGTAAAAATTTAGAATTGAAGTTCCATGGTTTTTACAGTCTTTACTATATTAAGTTCCTTTTATATTCAGGTGCAATATGTTTTCAGTTCTTCTTAATCCTGAAATTAACTAAAGATTGTGTGGCAGAAAAAGTTTGAAATTATTGTCATGGAACACGCTCACAAATCTCGTCTTGCTGTGTTTCTTTCTCTTTAGTGCTATAATATTTTTCTTTGTCAAAACTGAAGTTCAAGTGTCAAATAATTCAGAGGAGACGCCCTTGCTTATTAACGTAAGTCTTTTGCATCACTTTGCTCCAGGGTTTCATCAACTGATTTAATGTTCCTAGCCTTGTGTGCTTGTACTTTTGATTGATGTACAGTGTTTTACAGAGAGCCGATTCCGACGGTCTGGGAACCACGGATGAGTCTTGGGTGGACAGACTCTCTCCAAGGATGAAGCGGGTTATGTATGTGCTTTTTTTTAAGCATTGTGTGTGTAAATGTTCTGCTAGAAAATCAATTTATGATACATGCAGTACAAAAAAAAATTGTTTCCCCCCAAATCTCACTGTAAAAAACCTATATAACTTACAAACTATCACTCTTTCACTATCTCTCCTCTGTGTACAGCTGTAGACATTTAGAAATGCCAGTATATGAGTACCAAGCAGGGACAAACAAGACACAGAATCAACTGTCACATATCAGAATAGCAATATATTATAGACAGAAAGTCCTTTGTTGCACAGTTCACCTGGAAAACATTGTATCAAGCATTTAGACTCTAAATGGGGATTTTTTTTTTTGTACATGGTTAGGTCAAAAACCATTGTATGGGAGCTCAGAACTTTTTAGTATAAAAAAGGAGACATTCTATCTGGATGATGTAAATGGTGGATGATGTAAATGGTAAGGATGTAAACCCTGGACGTGTTTTGCAGAATCAAGAGTTCTGTGAATAAACTCACTGGTCCTGACTTGTCAAGCTCAAGACAATAAAGTACACAGTAGTAGAAAGTCTGGCCTTGCGGTGGTATCATTACAGGTGGTTACCTGTACCTTACTGTACTGTCATTTCTGCTTTTTGTTCTTGTTTAGAGGTTCAGTGCTTGCTGTTGTTTCCGGACTGTTGTACGGCTCCTCGTTTGTTCCTGTGCTTTATATAAAGAACCATGGGGCGCGGAACGACAGCTCCTTCGCTGGGGCCAGTCAGTTTGGTAAGTGTCAGCCATGTGTACCTACTGTTACGGAATGAGAAAGATGACACAAAAACATTCCTGAGGTTCAGAGTTGGGCCAAGTCTGGGAAAAGGAAGGAACAAGTAGGTAAAAGGAACCAGGTAAAATACGTATGCTGTTTAAAATGATAAGAGGTTATCATTAACACACACGACAATTTTGGTAATCACCCCAGCCACAAACTATTCTCCTTGCTCCCGTTTGGAAAACGCTTTAGAAGCATTCGGACGAGAACAAGCAGGTTTCAGGACAGTTTTTTCCCCCACCCAATAAGACTGTTGAACCACTGACCCCTCCCTTGGACAGTGAGACAGTGTCAGTCAGAGTCTTGTCTGTATGCCGTGTATGCCCTTATCGGTTTGTGTGGTTGTTGGTTTGGCTGTTGTTTGTTGTTCGTTTCTTGTCAGCTTCTTCTTGGTTTTGGTTGCTATTTCTGTTTACAAACTTTTAACTTTAACTTCTATGTATATTTTTATATCTTATTCCTTATTTATTTATTTTTAATTTCATTATTTATTATTTAATTTTCTTATACCTTATTTACAGTTTATTTATTTGCTGAGGATGTCTGGAATCAACACTTTTCATGGTGACAACACTGCTATGGTGCTGTTAGTGCACCCATGACAAATAAACCTTGAAACTTGATATTCATGTTTCAGATTTACACTGTTCTTATTGTGTAGTTGTCCTGAATGATGTGCTGTTTTGCAGACCTCGACTATGTTTTTGCACAGTACAGTGGAATTTTCCTCACCAGCACAGTGTATTTTCTCATATACTGTGCCTTCATGAAGAACAGACCAAAAGTTTACTCCAAAGCAATATTGCCAGGTATGACTAGTTTTTTTTTTTAGTTTTTTTTTTAAATGTGATGGTTGTAGTACCTCTTGAGTTCACCTCCTTTTGCTTCAGTATACTCAGCACTTGTCCACTTCTCAGCATATTCAGCAATAAGTTCCTACTTCCACCGGTCATAGCTAACAACTGCTAACTACCTGCAGTAACTCAGGAATGTCACCCATTGTCCTGACCCTAACATGCAGAAAGGTTGTAAGGCTTTTTATTTAAAAAACCCTTAAAAAAGGCTTTTTATTTTTCTCCAGGTTTTGCTTCAGGAGTGATGTGGGGCATAGCCACATGCTGCTGGTTTCTCGCAAATAACTACCTCAGTGCTGTGGTCAGCTTTCCCATCATCACCGCAGTAAGTTCAGCTGCACTAAGCACCATACAGTTATCAGCCCACACACACACACACACTACAGTGCAGTTCGGAGTCATCAATCCATCTGAAATGCGTGCCTTTTGGCTGTGGGAGGAAACCCACACACACACACACCCAACAGTTGTGAGGCCTCAGCAATACTGGCTGACACACTAAGCCAGTTAAGACATTAGTTTGACATACGAGTCAAGGTCACAGTTTGTATCTCAGTTCCTGAAAGCTTGTGTGGGCACACAATTATATGCAATTATCATAGCAGCTCTCTGACACATAGCACACACTTTATTTTCACTTGGCATCACGTTCCAGAACAGTAAATAATGCAGTGCTGATCATAAGTATATATTATATGTAACTTAAATCCTCGTTGGATAATAAATAAGATGAGAGGGAGTTCTATGAATTATGAGAAAGATTTTTAGCTATTTAAGTCTTCTTATAGTAAGAAGTTATTTATAATTAAATGATTTTAATAGCTAATTTGAATACCTGTTAAATATACAGTATATGGACACTGAAGATTTTGGTGTTATATTTGTTAAAGAAACAAATATAACACCAAAATGTTTAGTGTCCATATACTGTATATCTAACAGGTTTTCAAATAGAGACATTACTACATCACATAGACATTACTTTTTTGTAATGTCTCTGTGATGAACCTGCATTGCTGGAGCTGTAGATTTTATAGTTAAATTTAGTACATGTTGTTATTTAAGGATTTGGAACACAGTGTATAAAGTGTGACAGGCTGTGTTCAAACATGGTGGTATGCTTCATCGTAGAGGTGTGTTCATTTGTTCATCAGTAGTAACTTCTGTGGAAGGTGGTTTATAATCTATCATAAAACAAAGCTTAAAGCATTAAATAGAAATGGGGAAAAATGCGTGTAGTTGAAATTTCTGCTCTTTTTGAGGTTTCCTTTGAAGGTACCCTTTTTTCTGGCTTTCAGTTCTTTCACACAGCGCTGAGCAGAAAGCAATGTATTACTGCACTCATTAGTGATTAAGAAGTGACTGTTCAGCCAGAAAAAATTGTGTAAACACTGCATTGTACCAGCTTTCTTCTCTTGCCAGTAGTTATTTATGGTCTCTTTTGGATTAATTCCTGAGATGCATTCACTGCTTCATAGTTTACTGCTTAAAAGTTTGTTTGTCTTTTCTACAGGGACCTGGGTTAATTGCTGCAATGTGGGGGGTTCTTGTTTTCAAGGAAGTTAAAGTAAGTATTGCAGTTACAGTGTTTTTGTAGTTGTTCCAGTTTATTTACTGGTAAAAACACAATAAGTATGTAGGTGCTGTAATGTTTTTGGCAAGAAACAGATTGTACAAGCTGTTGCAGATGACAGTTCCAATACGTAGGCTTTCCTTTACCCAATGCAAACATTACAAAAGGGGAGCTAGAAAAGATGGTCCTGGCTTTGGGTTTTAATGCTGTGCATGTTTTCTAGATGATTGCTTTTCTGAATTTGCACATATGACCCCTGAAGTCTGAAAAGAGGAATGTGTCTGTGAAGCTGCTTGTGGCTGTGTTGGTATATGTCAGTTTGTCTGTATTGTTCTGGTTGGTACTAGGGTTTTATTTTAATATGTGGTATTTCTGTGAGCAGTATTTTATTGTATTTCACAGTTGTTGTAAAGTTTCATACACATTTTTTTTGTTTGCTGTAAAAGAAACATTTAAGGAACAGTTGTAAAAATATTGATTTTAATCTAAGGATCTGCAAGGTGTTGCAGCTCTCGCAACAGCTTTGTCTTCATGCAGATACAGATGGGTTTTTTCTCCTTAAAATGTCACAGACAAAATAGTTGCAGTCAGTCATGCTTAGATGGAGCTCAGGTGAATTGTCTTCAGGATCATTAGGCAGACTGATTATAATATATATGGATTTACATAGATAAAGTGCAATTGTGCATGACTTATTGTTTCTGAAAACCGATTCCTT
This sequence comes from Heterotis niloticus, assembly GCA_018136845.1. NCBI lineage: Eukaryota > Metazoa > Chordata > Actinopteri > Osteoglossiformes > Osteoglossidae > Heterotis > Heterotis niloticus. The sequence goes on from CM030893.1 coordinate 13,367,412, forward strand.
GTGTCCTGGTTTTACCCCACAGGGATTACGAAACTGTCTAACACTGGTCCTGGCATTCTGCATTGTTCTGGCTGGATCGCTGCTTACAGCCTTTTCCAAAATGTGACTACGGCATGACCTGGTGCTGCCACCGAGAGGTGCTATCGGACTGCTTTCATGGGAAGGGGAACTGGGTCATGGTGAACGTCTAAATTTGTGTCTTTTTTATAATTGAATATTAAGTTTACATTTATTTCACTGCAATAAACTATTCTGAAAAATAATGAAACATAACTGAATTATTTTTCTGATATTTGGAAGCAAAATTGAGGTCAGTGTTTCCCAACACTTTTTTGTCTCTTAATTAAGTCTTAATGGAGCTGTTAACCGAATACTGGTTTTGATTTGATTTGCCCTGACACTTATCCACTATACCCCACTCATTTAAGAAGTAATGTGGGCTGTGGGAGACAAATTGTTTGTGTGTGACATGTTTAGTTCAGCAATATAATCATTAATTGCCAAATGGAAAATACTGAATAAATAAATGGTGGTTAATAATATTGTTTTTAATTAGCACACCACACACAAAACCACACACCTTTGACACTTTTTTCCTCCCACAAAGCACTTTTTTCAACTTGATGACTGTCAAAGGGTTTCAGGTCCATGGCAGTATTTGCTCCGCAGCCCTGTCAGACTGAATTAGTCAGGAGCTCTGGTGTCAGAATGAAAATGGGTGTGTAAAGTGTGTCCGCTGGATTAGAGCTGGAAACTCAGCCCTTGGCATCTGAATTTTTTTTTTTTTTTTTTTTTTTAATGGGAGCTTGGTACATTGCACTAGTAACACTCCACGTGAGTACAGTGATTGTTGATTTAAAATCCTTGTTTTAATTTTTTCATTTTTAGAAAATCCCCAATAATAAATGTCATGGGAGTGGTTAGAATATGACTGCCGTACTGCTCATAACCATCTGAAACATTCAGTTGCTGTATGTCTATGGTTTCTGATGATGTACGCTTAATGGCACAGAAGAGGTGGACAAACACTGCAGCCCTGTGTGACTTCGGTCTCTGTAATATACAGCCAATGATTTTCTTGTTTCCTCATGTTGGTGAAAGTTCTCAATTCACTGCATGTTTTTTTTTTTTTTTTTTTTTTTGACAGCACTGTACACACTTAGATACAATCACTTGCAGCCCAGCAGCATGGATACTGTTATGGGATTTAAATTTTTCATCAAAAATTTTTTATGCATTCTCTCAGCTCCTGTGTGACCTTTCCAGTGTTCTGTCTCCTGTAAATTTATTCCATTGTATCTACATACACTCTTTATTAGGTACAAATGGCTGTTTATACATACAGCTCAGCCTGCGCAACAGCACTGTACATGGCTGTGACATCCAGTTACTTCAAAATGGACAAGATGTGTGGTCTCAGTGCCTTTGAACACGGATTGACCAGCATTTCAGATTTTTGCACATTACATCTGCATAAACACAACAGTGCCCTCACTTTAATACAGTAGTAATCTAAGAAATATTTTTGTCATACTTTTTGAATAAATGAAGGTATTAATCGGTGCTACGCTGTATGAATAATTGATAGCTTAATAAATAATTGTGTTGTACTGTCAGCGCTTTCAATATCACCATAAATACAGGCATTTTAAAAAGAAAGTACATCCTCTTTCAATTCTAAGGTTTTGCATATCAGGAAATAACAAAAAAAATCATCTGGTCCTTAGCAGGTCTTAAAATTAGGTTTATACAACCTCAGATGAACAACAACACATGACATATTATGCCGTGTCATTATTTATTTGACAAAAACTAAGCCAAAATGTCGAAGCAGTGAGTGAAAAATTAAATAAACCCTTATTGCTTCCATAGGAAATAAAAGGGAAAGTAGCAGCTAGGTGCTGCTAACCAAATGCACCCGATTAACTGAGCATCAGCAAGTGTGAGCACCTCTATAAAAGCCAAAGTTTTGGCAGTTTGCTGGTCCAGAGCATTCAGGTGTGTGTTAACACAATGCCGAGGAGGAAAGACATCAGCAATGAGCTTAGAGAAGCAATTGTTGTTGCCAATCAATCTGGGAAGGGTTATAAGGCCATTTCCAAACAATTTGAAGTCCATCATTCTACAGTGAGAAAGATTATTCACAAGTGGAAACCATTCAAGACATTTGCCGATCTTTCCAGGAGTGGACGTCCCATCAAATTCACCCCAAGGTCAGACTGAAATGCTCAGAGAAATTGCAGAAAACCTAAGAGCTACATCTCAGACTCTATAGGCCTCAGTAAAGTTCATGACAGTACAATCAGAAAAAGACTGAACAAGTATGGCTTGTTTAGAAGGGTTACCAGGAGAAAGCCTCTTCGCTCTAAAAAGAACATGGCAGCACGGCTTAGATTTGCAAAGTTGCGTGTGAACAAACCACAAGGCTTCTGGAACAATGTCCTCTGGACAGACGATACCAAAGTGGAGATGTTTGGCCATAATGCACAGCGTCACATTTGGCGAAAATCATACTCAGCATATCAGCACAAACACTTCATACCAATTGTCAAACACGGTGGTAGAGGAGTGATGATTTGGGTGTGTTTTGCAGCCACAGGATGTGGGCACTTTGCAGTCATTGAGTCAACCATGAACTCCTCTGTATATCAAAGTATTCTGGAGTCAAATGTGAGGCCATCTGTCTGACAGCTAAAGCTTGGCCGAAACCGGGTCATGCGACAGGACAATGATCCCAAGTAGACCAGCAAATCTACAACAGAATGGCTGAAAAAGAAAAGAATCAAGGTGCTGCAATGGCTCAGTCAAAGTACAGACCTCAACCCAATTGAAAAAGTGTGACGGGACCTTAAGAGCGCTGTGCATAAACGAATGCCCACAAACCTCAATGAAGCAACGTTGTAAAGAAGTGGGCCAAAATTCATACACAATTATGTGAAAGACATACAGTCATACAGAAAACGATTACTTCCAAGTTATTGCTGCTAAAGGTGGTTCTACAAGCTATTGAATCATTTGGTGTACTTAGTTTTTCACACATGACTTCTCCATTTTGGCTTTATTTTTGTTAAATAATGACACGGTAGAATCTGTTGTGTGTTGTTTTATACCTGAGGTTAAATTTAAATAATTTTAGAACCTGGTAAGGACAAGATTTTTTTTTTTAATGTCCTGTATGTAAAACCTTAGAATTAAGAGGGTGTACTTTTCTTTTTCACAAAAAAACGAATGATCCTTTTGCAGTCATGAAATCAGCTTATTAGAATATATTTTTATTCAGCAGCAGGATTTGACAGACAATAGCCAGTAATTGTCTCTGGATGCAGGAGTGGCAATTTTCATAAAATAATCCTCAATTCTGTAAGTATTTAATTCTACATCTGAGTGTTGAAAAAAATGCACCTAATTTTCCATTTTATTTTAGCCAGCTAAAACTTGTAAATGTGTGGAAAAAAGTTTGTTCTCTTGAGGCAGGAAGTGAAAATGTAGCTCACAGTCAACTGAATGAGCCAAATGAAGCCTTAAACTGCAATGAGATGTGTGGCATTGGCAGAGGAGTTGTGAGGGTCTGGTGCAGAGTGTTCCCTAGGGCACCGCTGCTGTCTGCTTGAACCCGACTGGATCAGGCCCGGGGGGGGTGGTGACCCAAACCAACACCCATCTGTAAGTGACGGATCACCGCATCTATGCACACTGCCACAGCCGCCCGCTCTCCTTTTCTCACACGCGCTGCATGTACGAGAAACTGCCGAGGTCTATGGTTCTAGTTTCCAGGAGCCACAGATGGATAAGAGAGGCATCCTTATGGAGGGTATTAGAAAGAAATTTCAACAAATTTAGGGTTTAGTAGGGGTATAACAGACTGGATTTCCTTTATTGGGGTTAACATAGTACTGCCACTTGGTGAAATTTGAAAATGTCAAAAGAAAAATTGCATAATGCTGAACTTGTGCAATTCTCATGCCATTGTATGAATTACATCCTATCAAATAAGTTCATTTGTATTTACACTGTTTCAATGTACGACTCTGACCAATGTATCCATCTAATTTCAATAATTGCTTGAGCAATGGAGGTTTCATGAAGGTCCAGAGTTTCTCTTGGAATTATAGGGTGTGAGATGGTACATTGTGGATGGTACAGCAGACCCACACGCTAAGGACCATTTCATCAAAGCATGTCTTTGGATTGGGGAGGAACCAGAGCACTTGTAGGAAAATTATACGAACACAGAGAGATCATATTGGATTTGAACCCACAGCCCAGGTGGCTACTTGCCGAGCTGCTGTGCCTCCCTGTAAACTACGTATTACCTTCTTGTAATTTGACTGTAACCCATGAGTATTGTGCTGACCTGCTCGCTAGACATGCATAACTTTTCCATGCCACTGAAAGTGTTTTTCTGAAGGTTACAACTCACCGTTCTAATATGAAAAAGATTAATTTCTGACCTCTTGAGCATCTGCAAGATGGGATCATGTCTGCCAGTAAATAATGGAGTCTAATTTAGACCAGCATGTCAGTTTGGCACAAGTCACCCTGAGCTTCTCTTCACAACTGTATCATTTGTCACATCACTTCTGGCTAGGAAAGAAACCACTTTACCTTCTCCGGTTCCGTCCCTGTTGGTGGCAGTCGGAATTCAGGTTTTCATTTCCCTAAACACTGAAGACAGGCGGTATAAAATTAGAAACCCTGCACCAGGAAGGACCGTGTGATGTGTGGTGGTGTGGCAGATATGCTTCTGACCCTAGCAGTGGAGTAATAGCAGTCCTGAGGAACGTGCTGAGTCAGAACCAGCAATCGCAGTCAATAGATAGGTCAGGGCATTGCTTTTGGTCCTTGCTTTTATTACGTCTATAACAAACCATCCAGGGTGTTCCCTGCCTCACCCCTGTGTTTAGGGGTTGACACGGACCACCACGACCCAGCACTGGGCAGGTGGTCACCTGTAATGAGTGGATAGTTGTGAGTGCGTCTCTGAATGAAACGATCATATTCACTATTAGCACAAATTAATTGTGTGACATTGCTCATCTGTGCCACAGATGTTTTTCATGCATTTTTTTTATTTTCTTATATTTTTCTGTAATAGATGCAAATATTAACTAGCATGTATCTGAACAAACATGCTGGTTCAGTTTGTGGTAAGTTCATGACTGTCACTATCCATCAAATGTATACAAATGTGTTGACACAGAAGCCTGACTCCATGAAAAGGTCTTTTCATATCTGGCAAAATGTATAAATTGTGCTGAAGGAATCTAGACAAGCAATGCAATGGCAGAGACCTTCAAAGGTTACTCTGATTTCATAAAAGCAGGGATGTAAACAGTACGCTGGGCTTTTATCAGCCGGGCCTTTGTAGATAAAAGAAATACTCAGCGTGAAACTAAAAGGTTACCAATCAAGAAATGCTCGAGAAAGACCCGCGATAAAAGGACGCAGACTAGAGGAAAGGGCAGGAGGGAAACGTGGTGGTGATAGCAGTTTGCTCTTGATAAGGTAGGACACTAGGCCCAACGTCAGCATTGTTCTTACCAGTACGGTTAGGGTGTGTCTCACTCACGTTTTGTCTTGCCTGGCTTTGGTGGCATCCCCTGCCCGCCATCTTGTGTCAATGTATGCAGTCATATAAATTGTAATAACGCACGCACTATTTGGTGACTTCCAAAAATATATCCAGCAGAACTTTGTTCAGTTCTGGTCACCACTGAGAGCCATCTTCCAAAGTTGGGTTCTGTTCCGTGACTGATGGTTATTTTTTTATTTTTATTTTTTTGAAGAGATGGATCAGATAATATTAAATTGTCAAAAAGACAACACATAAATATCCACCAAATTTATGTCAATATGAATGTTGATATTATCTATCTAGTTTATTTATTTGAGTTTCAAGATCTTATTGGAGGAATGGAGTCCAAAGGCATATGATCACATATGTTATGATGGTCAGTATTGGTTGGGCACAAAAAGAAGGTATGAAAATTGCACAGCATTGAAAATGTGCTGTTTTTTTCAGTAAAATTATGAAAAATGGCGTCGCAGGTCTTGATTCCATGTTATATGGCCATCGCAGGCTGTGAATCATGCTCTTCCACAAGGTCTTTTGTAGTAACACTGGGAGTCATAAATGTTCACGAAGACACCGAGTCAAACACTGGCTTACAGGGTTAGGGGTGTGATGTGTATAGGTGAGGAAAATGAAGAAAATTGCCTTAAAATAGCATTTGTTTACAGTGTGCAGAGTTCATCACGTTCAAATAAATAGGATTATGTACCGTGGCTGAACTTAAATGCAGTTTTTGTCCTTTATTTAGCACAGACCTATTGATATAAAAGATTAAAGCCGTTGACCTACAGTGCCTGTTAAATTCAATGAATTTTTCTGCTCCTGTGTTTAACATGAAGGATTATTCCTGCATAAAAAATGCCAAATCTCTTCATCAGATCAACTGCTTGCTGTTCAGTCTACTGGGCTCCTGAATTTGTTGAACATTTTCATAAGCTTCCCTCTCAAGAGTGTTTAATTGATGAATAAATCTGTAGGTCTGTTACAGATGTTTCCTATCTTTAACTCAACTGGTGACACAAATAATTAACATTGAGATGCATGTTGTGGGCATCAGACTAAATTTAGTTTATCCCTTTGCAGCAGAAACCTGTGAATTTGGCTTCTCCGGCAGCAGGTGAACGTTGACAGACTGCAGTGAAGGTCTGCACAGGCTATCATCTTCAGGTAATTGACCGCACATGCAGAATTCCAAGTCATCTGTTTGTAAGGCCATAAAAATGCTGAATTTGAGGTGGAGAAACGAGTGCATTTAGTACGGATCTGCTCCATTAATAAAATTTTTTTGGAGCAGTGTTTTAGAAAAAATGTGTGCAAAAAATTATGGTTGATGGGCAGAAAATATAAATCAGTTTGGGGTTCTTAAAAGATTTTCCTAGAAACCTGGCATGGTGAGATTCATCCATTATTTTTTGTCCGTTTCAAATTGTACAAGTAAACAGGTATAGCACCTTAACAAGTCCTCTTCAGGAATTAACTTGAACTACCAGCTAGATCACAATGGGCCTCGCTTATTATATAAAACTGTTCAAGATTTTTTTTTTTTTAAAGCAACACAGATTTTTTTTTTTGCATTTTAAGTGTTGATACAGCTGAGTGAAATCTAACATTTATAGACCATTAATGGAGGGATGCAGTAAGGTAACAGGTACTGTTTATTCAGCATTTTACTTTTTATACACAATATTTGGCTTCATCTTCATATCCACAGCTGTTTCAGAGCTGCTTTTCTCTTGGTCCTTTAGCAGCTCTGTATATTTGGATCACTGCATTAGTCATGATCATTTCTCTATTTCCTGTGCAGCTCCGTTATATATGCAGTTAGTTGTGTAATGCAAAATCAGTGGCATAGGACAAAGTAAATGTACTTCAACAGCTGTTTGAGTCTGTAATCCTTTGAAATAGTTTTGTTTATGCTGGATTGTAACTTCCTGGAGAAAAGTATCTGCAAAATATAAATGTCAGCAACATGACATCTCTGCACAGTGGGAGGCAACAGCAGGGTGTTTTCAGATGGGAATAGAGCAGTAACCTCTCTGTCTCAGAATAAATGCAAAGGTAATGGTAAAATGGTGATGGGGTAACTTAACTTTCCTGTCTCAGTGTTCAGTGTTCTCAGCTGATGTGGACTTTTTGCAGGGCCATAAAAATGTATGAGACAATTTGCTGGGATGCTGAAAAATGGAAGTGGAATGATATCCTCTACCCTCCATGGCTGTGGTTTGTACATCTCAGCTTTCCATTTTTCTAGTTATACGATCCAGGGGACAGTGACACTATTTGAAACTGACCAGTTTCTTCACTGATTTTATTTTGAAATTTCGACTGTCCATCCATTGTGTGTCCACACCCCCCACGTAGTTACTGCACGCACACAACTGACGACAAATGAAATATCCCTCAGGGGCCCTTTGATAAGTCTATATACTGCAGGTTATTATTGGAGTTGGTTTCACGGTGGCCTTTCCATCCAGTTTCATCATAATGGGCTAGTTAATGAAATTTAAATGCATAAAGCTTATTCTATCCAAGTGTAATTTATTGTACGATATGATTTATTCAAATCCCATTTAACCAGAACTGTGCCTAATGGCCAAGGCTGTTTGTATACCCATGGTGGAAGTGTTTAACTGTCACATGACTGCTGGTAACTGACACAGCCGTACATCTTCTGCTCCAGTCTGTAATAAATAAACGGGACAGTTTATCATAGTGCTGTCATAAATGCTGAAAGTGGAATGGCTGTACAGCCATATATATTTATACACTGCCTGGCCAAAAAAAGGTCACACACTCTAATATTTTGTTGGACCGCCTTTAGTTTTGATTACATATGTTTGAAACAATGCCATGCGTTCGCCATGGCATTGTTTCGATAAGCTTATGCAATGTCACAACATTTATTTCCATCCAGAGTTGCATTCATTTTTTGCCACAATCTTGTATTGATGATGGGAGAGTCAGACAGCTGCGTAAAGTCTTCTCCAGCACATCCCAAAGATTCTCAATGGGGTTATGGCCTGGACTCCGTGGTGCCCAATCCATTTGTGAAAATGATGTCTCGTGCTCCCTGAATCACTCTTTGACAGTTTGAGCCCATTGAATACTGGCATTGTCATCTTGGAATATGCCCGTGCCATCAGGGAAGGAAAAAAAATCCATTGATGGAAAAAACCTGGTTATTCAGTATATTCAGGTAGTCAGCTCACCTCATTTTTTTGGGCACATAACATTGCTGAACCTAGACCAGACCAACTGAAGCAACCCCAGATCATAACTGTTAAATCCAGGTGGTGACTTTTTTTTTTTTTGGCTAGGCAGTGTATAGAAATCTTTTCATGTATTCTGGTATTAAAATTTTTCTTACTCCAAACACAGTTATAAACATGGTTACATGTCATGAGGTGTTTCCAGTACTTACTACTGTGTGCTGTGCATATTTCATAAAGGCGCTGATATGGTTTAGAGAATCTGGAAGGTGTGTGACTCACATAATTAAAATAACTGTTACTACACGGTAAATATAAACAAGCAGCTACACATGAAATAATTTTCAGATAAAAATAAGAATCAGCAAAACTTTTTAAAAAATGAACTTTGTTTCAGTGTCGCTCAAACTTCTATAATTAAATGCAGTGGGGGTGTGGGAGTATCGAGGCTCATTATAACGCATGGATATAGATTCTGCAATAGGTCACGCTCATCCTGTGCTTTCCTGGTTGTATTCATGAATTCATTTCCGTAAGTGTCATCGAAATATGTAAAACTCAGAAAATGCACCTCCACGTAATAGTCGTCCCTTGAAGAGGGAATCGGCTTTCATGAAATGGCACTAAACAAAACCCATCTTTATAAGTGTGACTCCATTTTTCATCACTGGATTTTCAGAAAATAATGCTTTGATCAGGTTTTTAATTGAATTTGTTAGATTTGTCCAGTTGATGTCAGTGAGTTTTATAACCATTATAAAGTTTATTATCAAATAAAAATCAAAGTTAAAAATTTTCATAAATGTAATCCAAAAAGGTGATGCAGTCTTCAAAATAGCAGCCTAATTCCTGTTCCATGTTATCTTTTCTTATCTTCGTCTATCAATCCAGTATTACTGTAATAACTACTTTTCCACTGCAAGGTCATGGTGTTCCAGAGGTGATCTGTTGCATTATTTTTCTCTTGTATAAATTCTTCATAAATCACATGCTTCAAATATGTGTGTGGAGTTTGCTTGAGTAATTCTACAGTAATCACCCCATATTTTAATTTAATTTGTCCTTGATAAAATGTTGGGTAGCGCAATTGTGAATACTGAATGCTTATCCCCCCTTAAAAATCTGCTCCCAGCTCTTCCAAAAACACATATAATCATTAACCAGGTTGTCAGCAGGACAAAACCTTCTAAACACCAAAGTCAAAGTCAAAAGAGTTTGTCACTGGTTACCAGTTACCTAACTAGAAAACACTTAATGTTGTCATTCGTTTGCACGTGTATAACCCATGTTTCACTATGTACAGTACAGGACATTTTGCACGTTGGAGCCGGCACCGGTGTTACTGCATTATGCATGGGAGACAAGATGGTTTGCAGCGGGAGTTTGGTGTCGTGAGATGTTGAATGAAGGGAAGATGCGTGTCAAAGTAACTCTCCACGTCTTTGACATAGCAACCAGCATTTAAATAAATAGGTGTATTTTAAAATTGAACAGCTCAGGTAATGTGGTGTAAACGTGTTCAGGCAAAGCAAAATTTATGGAAATAGCTGAGGGGACACCAGTGCACTTTGCTCTGGATAAATTCATAACACTGTACAGTGCAGTTTATTACGATACGTAGTTTTTTGTACGGTACAGCGTGTGGTGTGTGTTTTGGTGTTTATTTTATTTATTTATTTTGATTTTTATTTGTGTTTTTCTTATGATGGATAAGCTTTTGATAAATAATCTTTTATGGCAAAAGTTTACATTTTGATGCTAATATTTATTTATTTTTATACATCATTATAGCAAGAATTGAGGTAGAGAGTACTGATAATGAAGGATTGTCATGTATGTTTTGCACCTGAATACTTTTAGATGCAGGATGAAGACTATTCTGCATGTTAAACTAATCCTCAACCATACAGAACAGCGCTTACGTACACTCCCCAGCCAAAAAAAAAAGTCACCACCTGAGTTTAACTTAGTGTTATGATCTGGGGTTGCTTCAGATGGTCAGGTCTAGGTTCAGCAACGTTACATGCCCAAAAAATGAGGTGAGCTGACTACCTGAATATACCAAATGACCAGCTTTTTCCATCAATGGATTTTTTTCTTCATATTCCAAGATGACAATGCCAGGATTCATTGGGTTCAAATTGTGAAAGTATGCTTCAAGGAGCATGAGACATCATTTTCACACATTGACCACCACAGAGTCAAGACGTTAACCCTATTGAGAATCTTTGGGATGTGCTGGAGAAGACATTACGCCTCAGTCCAACTCTCCATCAGTACAAGATCTTGGCGAAAAATGAATGTAACTCTGGATGGAAATAAATGTTGTGACATTGCATAAGCTTATCGAAACAATGCCACAGCGAATGCGTGCCTTAATAGAAGTTAAAGACGGTCCAATGACATATTAGAGTGTGTGACCTTTTTTTGGCCGGGCAGTGTATTTCTGTGGATAGTGTGAGCGAAATCGTGTGGCATTTCTCTGTTTTGTAAACCCTGCTAATTACTCTCTGTCCACTGTATCCTCCTGGAGATCCACACAGACCCCTCAGGCTGATGCTTCATATCTGATGGGGGCACAAACTCACTGAACCCCCCCCATAATTTTGTGTGCATTGTCTGAGCAGCAGAGTTCTTGTGTGATGCTGCTGTTTTTTTTTTCTCCCCCAGAACTCATGTGAAAAGCAGCACCAGTTGGCTGGACACCCAATGGTCTTGTCATTGGAACAGTTTGTTCCCAAAATGTCTTTTATCTGACAAGGACTTCTCTCATAACCCAATCTTTGAGTTCAATTAGCCGAGCCTGGTTTGTGTTTTGTGTCTAATTGTCAGGTTTGGAGAATGCCACGAACAGTCTTTTGACATCAGAGGTGACGCTTTCATTGTATGCATCTCTCCAGAACTTCACGTTTTTGTGGAAGAGCTGCAGGGTGCAGTTTAAGTGTCCCATTCAAGCTGGAAAACAGTGTGGAACGGTGGTAAAGATGAATGTGTGGTTGGAGTGCGTAGTGGATTTAATGCACAACTTTGCACCCTAAACAGACTGCCTGCTCGAAGACGCCAGATCTTCTTCTTCTTTCGGCCGCTCCCGTTAGGGGTCGCCACAGCGGATCAAAAGCTTCCACTTCCTCCTGTCCTCTGCATCTCTCTCCGTCACCCCCACCACTTTCATGTCCTCCTTCATCACATCCATAAATCTCCTCTTAGGCCTTCCTCTCTTCCTCTTGCCTGGCAGCTCCATCCCTAGCATCCTTCTCCCGATATATCCAGAATCTCTCCTCTGTACATGTCCAAACCAACGCAATCTCGCCTCTCTGACTTTGTCTCCAAACCGTCCAACCTGTGCTGACCCTCTAATATACTCATTTCTAATCCTGTCCATCCTCGTCACACCCAATGCAAACCTTAACATCTTTAACTCTGCCACCTCTAGCTCCGCCTCCTGTCTTTTGCTCAGTGCCACCGTCTCCAACCCATAAAGCATAGCTGGTCTCATTACCATCTTATAGACCTTCCCTTTCACTCTTGCTGGTACTCTTCTGTCACAAATCACTCCTGACACTCTTCTCCACCCACTCCACCCTGCCTGCACTCTCTTCTTCACCTCTCTTCCACACTCCCCATTACTCTGGACTGTTGATCCTAAGTATTTAAATTCACCAACCTTCGCCAACTCTATTCCCTGCATCCTCACCATTCCTCTGTCCTCCCTCTCATTTATGCACATGTATTCTGTCTTAGTCCTACTGACCTTCATTCCTCTTCTCTCTAGAGCATATCGCCACCTCTCCAGGGTCTCTTCAACCTGCTCCCTACTCTCACTACAGATCACAATGTCATCTGCAAACATCATAGTCCACGGTGACTCCTGTCTGATCTCATCTGTCAACCTGTCCATTACCATTGCAAACAAGAAAGGACTCAAAGCTGATCCTTGATGTAATCCTACCCCCACCCTGAAAGCATCCGTCACTCCTACTGCAGACCTCAACGCTGTCACACTGTCCTTGTACATATCCTGTACCACTCTTACATACTTTTCTGGCACCCCCGACTTCCTCATACAATACCACAGCTCCTCTCTAGGTACCCTGTCATATGCTTTCTCTAAGTCCACGAAGACACAATGCAACTCCTTCTTACCTTCTTGGTACTTCTCCATCAACATCCTCAGAGCAAACAACGCATCTGTAGTACTCCTTCTTGGCATGAAGCCATACTGCTGCTCGCTAATTGTCACCTCCCTTCTTAACCTAGCTTCCACTACTCTTTCCCATAACTTCATGCTATGGCTGATCAGTTTTATCCCTCTGTAGTTACTACAGCTCTGCACATCACCTTTATTCTTAAAAATAGGTACCAGTACACTTCTTCTCCACTCCTCAGGCATCGTCTCACTTTTCAAGATTCCATTAAACAATCTGGTTAAAAACTCCACTGCCATCTCTCCTAAACACTTCCATGCTTCCACAGGTATGTCATCTGGGCCAACAGCCTTTCCATTCTTCATCCTCTTCATAGCTGTCCTAACTTCCTCCTTGCTAATCCATTGCGCTCCCCTATTCATGGTCCCTACATCATCCAGTCTTCTCTCTCTCTCGTTCTCTTCATTCATCAACCCCTCAAAGTACTCTTTCCATCTGCTCAACACACTCTCCTCACTTGTGAGTACGTTTCCATTGCTATCCTTTATCATCCTAACCTGCTGCACATCTTTCCCAGCTCGGTCCCTCTGCCTAGCTAATCGGTACAGGTCCTTTTCTCCCTCCTTAGTGTCCACCCTCTCATACAATTCACCATAAGCCTTTTCTTTAGCCTTTGCCACCTCTCTCTTCACCCTACGCCTCATCTCCTTGTACTCCTGTCTACATTCTTCATCTCTCTGTCTATCCCACTTCTTCTTTGCCAGCCTCTTCCTCTGTATACTCTCCTGTACTTCTTCATTCCACCACCGGGTTTCCTTGTCCTCCTTCCTCTCTCCCGATGCCACACCAAGCACCTTTCTAGCTGTCTCCCTTACCACTTCTGCTGTAGATGTCCAGCTCACTGGTAACTTTTCACTGCCACCCAGTGCCTGCCTTAATTCCTCCCTGAACTCCACCTTATAGTTTTCCTTTTCCAACTTCCACCATTTGATCCTTGGTTCTGCCCTCACTCTCCTTCTCTTTTTGATCTCCAATGTCATCCTACATACCATCATCCTATGCTGCCTAACTACGCTTTCCCCTGCCACCACTTTACAGTCTACAGTCTCCTTCAGTCTGGCCCTCCTGCACAAGATATAGTCCACCTGTGTGCATCTTCCTCCACTCTTGTACGTCACCCTGTGTTCCTCCCTCTTCTTAAAATACGTGTTTACCACAGCCATGTCCATCCTTTTTGCAAAATCCACTATCATCTGACCTTCTGCGTTCCTCTCCTTGACACCATATCTACCCATCACTTCCTCTGTTTCCTTCCCCAACATGTCCATTGAAATCCGCTCCAATCACCACTCTCTCTCCCTCAGGTACACTCCTTGCCACTTCATCCATATCACTCCAGAATTCTTCTTTCTCATCCATCTCACACCCAACTTGCGGGGCATATGCAGTAACAACATTCAGCATCACACCATCAATTTCCAGTTTCATAACCATCACTCTGTCAGACACTCTCTTCACCTCCAAGACACTCTTTACATACTGTTCCTTCAGGATAATCCCTACCCCGTTTCTCCTCCCATCCACACCATGGTAAAACAGTTTAAACCCCCCTCCTATGCACCTAGCCTTACTCCCCTTCCATTTGGTCTCTTGCACACACAATATATCAACCTTCCTTCTCTCCATCATATCAGCAAGCTCTCTCCCTTTACCAGTCATACTACCAACATTCAAAGTTCCTATCCTCACGTCCACTCTCTTAACCTTCCTCCTTTCCTCCTTCCTCCGGACATGCCTTCCTCCTCTCTTCCTCCTTCTTTGGCCAACAGTAGCCCAATTTCCACCAGCACCCTGTCGGCTAGCAGTGCTGGTGGCGGTCGTTGTTAACCCGGGCCTCGACCAATCCGGTTTGGAAATTTCTATTTTTGTCTGCATATTTAGTTTGGCAAAAATTTTTACGCCGGATGCCCTTCCTGACGCAACCCTCTCCATTTCCGGGCTTGGGACCAGCACAAAGACATGCACTAGTTTGTGCATCCCCTTACGGCTGGATTTGTGTGTTTTGTAGACTTGCGTGGAATAAGAATGTTGCATAGAGAGCTCTTTCCTAGAAGCAATTTGCCTTTATGAGAGCAGGGAATCTTAAGGCATGAAATGTTCAGTAATGTTTATAAACTGCTGACACACCAACGCTGCGAGGAAGCAAATGGACATGGGACAGTAGTTGGTGTAGTGCTTACAGCTCTAGGCTTGTGCTCAAAGAACTCAGGTTTTGATCCCACTTCCTCCTGTAGTACCTTTAAACAAGGTGCTAACCCTCAATTGATATGGTAAAGATTACCCATTTCGTTTCATTCTCCTTGTACATCTGCACAAGAACAAAATGATAAACTGAAACTTGGACTCAAAGTAATCTAACAATCTAAGATGATTCAAAGAAAAGTGTCAGCTAAATATATAAATAAGTGAAAATGGGATCATCTTCAGATGTGGCTTACTGTATCTCTGTATATTATTATAGCAAAAGATTTATTGCCCCCAGGTGCAAGACTGAACAATATAGGAGATCCTGTCTCCCTGCAGCCATTGACACATTAGACTTTATAACTCATCACCTTTTTCTAGGGGGGGTACCTAGGTGTGTTCAAAATGAACATTTCTCTCATGTGCAATAATCTGATATGTGCAATTGGTAAATTATTATGGTGTGTAATATTTTCCCTCTGCCCATTAACTAATTTTATCCATTGTTATTATTTTAATTAATATTACTATTATTATTGGCATTAAATGTAATTATTTATTGCAATAATTAAAGAGATTGATATAATCTCTCTTCCATCCTGTATCTCTGCCTTTGTTGCACTGAACATGTTGAAGGCGTAAGAATTTCCCTTGGGATTCATAAAGTTTAGCCCAGGTATATATCTGTAAATCGGGATCACATAATAAAAATGTGATTTTAAATGATTAGTTAATGCCACAGTTTTGGTTAATTTTCCATGTTATCATTGTATTACTTGTTATTGGAAAAAATCATGAACCAGTATTACTATACACTGTATCTCAACTCAAATGAAATTTGTCTGTTTTCCCAGACCTCTTTTTCAGAACAGCGGGGGACTTAGAGGTTAGGATAGGGGGTATGAACCAGTTTAATTCACCACTTTACCTAAATGGCCTGTCTTTAGGAAATATGTACACAGACACAAGAGAACATGCTAACTGGACAGACATGGGAGGAGTCGATATCGTTTGATGCCATAACCCATAACCCCAGAGCTATTAAACAACGGTGCCAGTTGCTGAGTTGCCACCCCTGCCTGTAATTTTTCTCTATTACCAAACATGTTCGGCTACAGAAATGTAAGCATGGTGCAGTTTCACAAAATGAAGCCTGCAGACAGGTGTCTGTTATTGTTTGCTGCATCCTGCACCTTGAAAGCTGGTCATCTGAAAGGTGACGCAGTAGTGATTGTTCTCCTCGGTGTTTAGAGGCTAAGTCCTTTTGTGCAATCAATAGTGTCACGTTGTCCAAGTTGAAGCCTGAGGGAGGAAAACTGCTTGGTGAAACAGCCCATCCCACAAATTACCTCAGAAAGGTGGCTGTGTTTATAAAGATCTGTCCATCATGCTCATCCTCCCTGGGGGACATCTCTGCTTTGTCACCCACCCTTGTGTTGTGCTTTGTCTGATAAGATTGCAATGTGCAAATCTAATCCTGGCTTAGTTTCTAAATTAAGGTTTAGTCCAGAAACAATTTTATTTCTTTTACAGCTTGTTAAATCCGGTTGTAATGCTTCAAAGGATTTGTAGAGGAGTTATACACACAGTTCGTCAGATCTTTTCAAGTGTGCAGTCTATGCTGTGTGAAAGCTCTGTAGAACAAGCAGAGCATCAGTTTGTTGTGCATGATTTGTGGTGTCTATGCTAGAAAGTACTGAAAATATTGAAATACGAATTTCCACGCTGTGTCTATGCGGTAGATTAAAACAGGTGAGCAAAATGGACATCTAAAGAACAATAAACTATTGATTCCTCTGCTAAGAGAATTAAGTGCAGTGATAAGTATGGATTTGTTCTCATTTTTGACGTCTGCAGCTCCCCTCGGGTTAAGCTCCTGTTTGCCTTTTTTTTCTTTTCAAAAGACTGTCACTTTCAAATCGACCTCAAACACATTTAGGCTCCACACAATTCCTGTCCATTGCCTCTAAAATGCAAGCATCACCTCTCGACTCGCAGAGATGGTTGCTTGGCAGAGGAAGAAGCTGAAGAGTCAAAAGGTCATGTTTCATACACCAAGTCTCTCTGGGGGTCACTGACACGGAAAAAAAGAATTAATTGGATTCGTATAAAAGGGAGGTTGCACTCAAGTGGCTGTAGATGAATAATTCTTCTTCAGGAGTAAGCCGAAGACATCCTGTGGTGGCGAATTATTTACGAGGACCAGATGCCACGGAGGGAAATTCAGATGCAGATAGCTGGGCCAGACTCGTTTTATATATCTGCCTGGTACAGAAATGTAGCTTCAAGGGGATGGAGTGCCGTACCTTTGTAGACCGTCGCAGTGTGAGAATGAACGCCCCTCTTGCTCAGAGCCCAAGAATCTCCACATTGAAAAGGAAACAGCAAACACAAACTCATTAATTTCATTAGTGGATGATGGTGGCACCGCATTCTTGCTCGGTGGAGCAGAAGTGGTCTGGACTCATGCATGAGAGCAGCCAAAGGACGCCAACCGGATTACAGGTCCACCAATGGTCGTTCACAGCACAGATACACAGCAGGCACCAAACTAATTAGACACAAATGTGAATACAGTGAAAACAAATACATTTTTATGCTATTGTAGCATGCTAGCTTGTACAAAAAGTAGTTTACATGCGAGTTGGGTGTTGGGGTGGTGGTCTGATATGATAATTCAGTCATTTTCTACAATAAAGTATGGAGAAAATCATCATTCCGAAAGGCTCTTCATCACTGATTGAAAAGATAGACATGGTGCTATGATGCACATTTTATACATCTTATTTTGCAGAGGAATAGAAAAATATGTGCAAAATAGAAAGTTAGGTCTTGCTGAAGAAACAAGATAACTGACACAGGCATATACATGCGGAGAAAAGACTGAGGCTTGACCAAATGCCCCCTTTGATGATACTGGTTATACACCATATGAAGTTTGCTTAATATATCTAATTGTGTGTGTGTGTGTGTGTGTGTGTGTGTGTGTGTGTGTGTGTTACTTTAGACCACCAGTCAGAAAACAGTACACACGAGCACGGTTCAAAGCAAGGCCAAGACAAGATATTCAACAAGACAGGTGGTGCTATGTCAGATTTGTCAGAATATCAACCTATATTTGAAACAACACAAGGACAACGGTCAGATGAGGGTCACTGAGTCTCTCTCATTCATCATGACTGTAGACACTTTATATATTATACTTTCTATCTATTTATTATGTATTGGAGATTTTATTTATACATTATATGTAGAAGCCTTTCTTTGTATATAGTTTTAACAATGTAGGAACAATGCACACTTTATCCATCACATACTGTTATACTTTTTATTTATGTATTATACTGTATGTTGAAGCCATGTTTTATAAGTTTTTATAACTCCAGTGAACATGCTATATTTTATTTGCACAGATATATTAAGTAATAGATATATTAAGTAAACTAGTTATTATATTTACTACACATGCTGTGAAAACACAGCAATCTTAATGTCGCGGACAAAAACACAGTGATGTTCACACTGATGTTCTCTTACTGTCTCAGACCTTGGAAAAGCTAAAGATTGTTTATACAGTATGTTACAACAGCTTCTATAAACTGCTTATGACCTGCAGTCTGTGCAGTCTGTGCGGGAGTTCTACTTGCACCTGCACGCATTCCCTCCCACAGTCCAAAGGCCTGTGTTTGCAATGGAATGGTGACTGAAATGCATGTCTTTGGCACATGATTGGGAGAGAGTGTCGTATCGATGTTTTGGCTGGACATCTGGGCATAGGCTAACTATAAAATAATAATAATAATAATAACAATAATAATAATATTTAGAGATGGAGTCATGGTGTTGTGAGCTTCTGCAGAAATTAAGCATGAGGACAGCAGAACATACTGTTTTGTCTTAATGCCATCACTGAACTTTCCATTTGCAGCACAGTGAGTCATCAGCACCCCTGAGTTTCCTTTATTACAATAAATAATTTAAGATTAATGCTGCCTTGCTCCTCCGTGTCCTCTGCAGGGCTTTTTTTTCTCAGATGTACTTTTTAGCGGAGCGCCGTTTGGCTTTCGCACTGAACCATCAAAATGTAACTGCCAGTGACAAATTGCCAGCACTGTGGAGAAGAACACGTACGCTGAATAGGTAGTGAGGACACCACCACTGTCTCCTCCTTGGAGCAGGACCTCACCACATGCGTAAGTCACAACAGAAATGACCTACAGAGGAGTGTATTGATCCTCTGCAGGTGTCTCAATTGCTCAGTGCAAAGCAAATCAAGAGTTACTTCTCGACTTTTGCACAGCCGGTGAATGAACATTCACAGGCAGTAAAAACAAGACGTCTGTCCCACTGGGTGTCTCACTATTGGGGTGAAGCATGGGGTTTCTTCCAAACATGTCTCAAACCACAAATAGGGACAAATGGTGTCTATGTTTTCTGGATAAACTGTTTATGTTAAGATTGTCTACAAGCAATATTGCCTGATGTATAATGATTCTTAACCTGGACACAGCAAGAATTTGACTTACTCGCTTTTCCTTAACGGCAGTCCTGAGCCCATCCTGGAATTACTGGTGTTAGATTAGGGAGCCACACTTGAACCTACACCTGAGCAGACCAGGTGCTGTTAGGTTGCCAAGCTACCTGGAGCATCGCTCTGCCACCCTGTGCTAGCGGTGAATAAAGTTGGCTGTCTAACGTTAATAGCTGGACAAAGGCATCAGTGCAATGAACGGACACAAATAAAACCAAAAAATATCCCAGCACTTAAAGTGAGGAGACCCAGCAGCAGACACTCCAGCAGTAATCTCCCAAAATGTTTCTGTAGTCCTCTCTGAGGGACAAAAAAAATTATTCTGTCCACACTGGGGTTTCTTGCAGCATATGCAGAGTTAAGGTTAGGAGTAAGGTTAGAGTTAAGGGTCAATTTAGGGTTAAGTGTACACTTAGAGCTAAGAGAAAGGTTAGGGTTGGGGGGGTCTTTGCCTGTGTGTCCCCATCCAGACTTTACAAGAATTCGCAGTGGTCATGGGAAGGTGATGTATCTTCATTAAGTATGACAGCAGCACAGGAAATCCACACGTTCCCAAGGTTAATGAAAATTTTAATGGCTCAGGATTGGTGTAAGAGGCAGATCCGAACCATGGAGAATTGCCTGGAAGTGGTTCTGTGGATGATGTGGTGGAAATAGTGAAGGGGAGCACAGGGGCCCTTCTTTCAAACTCCTTTGGAGAGTCCAATGCCATCTTTTCAGCTGTAATGTCAAGACTCTGCATTAGCATCCTCATAACAAGAATCGTTATTTTAAAAAAGAAAAAACTGGAGGTTCCTACATTAATTTGAGGTTTAAATTTAAATTAAGATTTAACGCCACTTCACGTTTCACATATATTTACAGAAATACTGTGTGTAGTTCATGGATAAGGTTTTAATTTGCATGTAAATAAATTGTGGTGTAACTAATGTGTAAACATAGTATGAACCCAGCCTACATTAAAGAGGGAATTATTTGGACAGACACATTGGTCATCCTTTCGTGAGGTAACCTTCTACCTTCATGAACAATGATGACCATGATGTATTGCAAAAGAGAGCTCTGCTGTTACTGCTCATCTAAGTGTGAAAACTTCATTTTACACTGTTTGATTCCAGTTAAGCTCTAACAATTCTAATAAGTTGGTCTCTGAAACTGCACAGTTAATAAAGATTCAATAACATGACTTATTCAGTGTGTAAGCGAAACACGAGTTAATAAAAACTTCAGTAACACACAGGAAGTTCTACAATCATAACTTTCCCATAAAATTTTGTCATAATGAAGACAAATTTAAATGGAAAGAGGATGAAAAAAGAAACTCAAGTAGTAATTATATATATATATATATATATGCCGTGTACTTTTTATAAACCTCTGGTCAATTTGTATTATTTATTGATGAATTTTCATTAAGTTAATTGAGGTTCAAGGTTCGATCTATTGTCATTCTGCACTTGAGCAGATTTACAAGACCAAACAGCATGTAGTTTCTTCTGGACTGCAGTGCACAGTAGACAAATGGTTAATGCCATCTCCTGTCCAACAAGGCTCATTTAAAATGTTTGCTTTTTACATATTTTTAAATTTTGACCTCAGTATGTTTCGCTGTGCTTTTTCATTATGGATTTGGAAGGGACCATGAATTAACCCCCCAAGAAAACATACTCTTTGCAACATTTTCATCATGCATTCATCATATCTGCCTTCTGATATGCAAATGGAGAGAGATACTTTTGTGTGTGTGTGTGTGTATATATATATAGTATAATTCTGAGTTTAATGACATACAGCTATGGGGTTCTCAAATAAATATGATCGCTTGCTTTTATTTCATTTCTTTGCATCCATTAAACATGAATCTCCTTTAATCTTATACTCCAGAACTGATATGAAACTAATATTTTGGATGTATTTATGCACAGGGCAGCTCATGGCAAAAATGGCTTTGTCACTCTTTAATGCTGTCATAAATTGAATTAATTCTGAGTATTTCCGTATAAGAACAGTTATAATTATTTTCTTCCACCCAACAGGCTTTTCATTATAGTTCAGCTGATAATTTTGTCAAAAAAACTGAGTGGGATGCATCATAATCTATTAATATTTGATTAAAATGTGTGAAACTTCAAATATAACACTTGCAAATTCATAGAGCAATAACATCCTTATTTCAGCTGTTTGATGGTGATACTTTAGAATAAAAAAAAAATAAATGAATGTTTTCATTGTACTCAGATAACCCTCGTCACTGTTTTAAATTACATTCATCTAAAATTTGATATAATTTCAAATTAGCTACTTATTTAATATTCAGTACCAAGTGCCAAAGATAGTTTGTTCCAAAACTGCAATGTACAGTGAATTTCATAAACTAACATTTTCCTCTACTTGTGTCCATTTTCCAAAATACAACAAACATAGACTAAAATTTGGATGAAGTTTTCATCTTGTAATGTGGACCAAAATTACTCTTTTTTTCTATTTATTCCTGCATTATTTGGCTGTAATCTTCCCTGGTTGGATTGCTTACATTCTGCCTGCTGGATGGATTTATTCGCCTTTCAGTGGCCCTCATTTGGACCCCCTTCTGGAATAGGGCGAAGGTAGGGACCCCTTCAGGTGGTCTGAAACCACTTTGCATACAATATTGGCATAGCAGTATGTGACTCAACATGAACTGTAAATGTTTCTAAATATGACTGAAGTCATTAAGTGCAAATGGGAATTTGTCAGACCAGGTGCTGAACTAACAGCTTCCTGATGCCAGCGCCTTTCGCCTGGTCATGGGAAGCCCACAAGCTCCAGTGAGGGATTAACACTTCAGGCAGTCCAGGATGAAAGGTGGTCAAAGAAACAGACTCAGGTGCCACCTTTACACTCCAAATTGGAGCAGCACTCTGCAGTGAAGGACCACAAGGTGGGTCAATTTGTGGAGGTCTTCATGAGCATCCCTGGTGTGTGCTCTGCAGCCCAATGTTGGTCCAAGCGATAAATAGCAAGAAATGTAGTTTACCGTAGTTACAACAAAAAGTCAATGGTCAGGAAATTAGCAAAAAAAATTTAACAAATAGATCAAATACAGTAGCTTAGTATGGGGTAGCTTTTTCCTTACATTTTAGAAAAATCAGGTAAGTTTTTTGGAATGTTTGTACATCCAGATGTTAGTTTGAACTTGACATTAAATATTTGAATCATTATCATGATTTTAGTTTTGTGTGCAAAGAGATTGTGGAAGTAAATGTCTCCATTTCCAGCTTTTTTCAAAACAATTCATTACAGCAAAAGTTTATCAGCAAATGATGGCACAGAGGCTCTCAAGAAGGTGCAGTAGGTGTTTAATGTGCAATCTGTCCTAACATTGCACAGTCTGCTATGGTCAGGAGGACATTTTTGGAAAAAAGCACTCCCCTGCTCTTCCCTCTTCAAAATGACAGCATAAAGTCCCAGGGAGACTGGGGACATGGGAAGAAGATAGGACTGAACTGTGGATTTTGGTGGCCACCCTAAATGCATTCTTGTCCTGCCCTGGTGACTCTAAAAGCAATAGCAGATGCAAGGCTAATAGCCAGTTTTTCAATGTGTTGTGTTTGTTCAGGGTAGCAAGGTGGAACAGCGAGTAGTGCTGCCACCTCAGCATCTGGGCTGTGTGTGTGTACATTTGAATCCTAATCAGTTTGTATGTTCTCTCTGTGTCAGGTTCTTCTGGATGCTCCTGTTTTCTCCCACAGTCCAGGTGAATGTGTGTGTGTGTGTGTGTGTGTGTGTGTGTGTGTGTGTGTGTGTGTGTGTGTGTGTGTGTGGGGCTACCTTGTGATGGACATGTTTTCTCCCTGATTCTGCGAGAGAGGCCAGACTGCTGCAACCCTGGCCAGGACAAGCAAGTAAAGGTAATGGATGTGTTTGCTCACACCATTTTATTGATTTAATTAGCAACACAAAATGATTTTCAAAAAGTTTTTGTCTGAGTAAAAGGAAAAACAAACCGACATGAAAACTTTTAAAGTCTCCCAACATCTGAGATTTTATATGAAGGTTTTCTCATATTGCTTCATGTTGAGGGTGAGCATTGGTGTTGGGGTTCTCCCTGATGGACAGAGAACAGCACAATGCAGCATCATGAAAAAAAAAAACTGTACCCATAAATCTGGGTCTGGGATCCACTGGCTTGAAGGATGTTGGAGTGACCAAGCAAATCTGTAGAAAAGGTTCTTTGATTAAATGGCTGCCAACATCGGTAATCCGAGATGTTTAACCAAAAAGCTACAACCCAGCACGTGAGACTTATTTAAAGAAACACATTTTCATTTCTTTCCAACCCACCCCAGTTTCCAGTTGTCAATTTTGGCACAAGATGCACACCCCCCGCATTTTATAGTCTGCCTGCAGACATCCTGCTTTCAAGGTGATGCAAGACAAAGGTTACTCTAGACTTCTTACGTGACGTTTTTTGTGAGTCTTTGACATTGCTGTCTGTCTTGCTCCAGCTAGAAATAATGTGGCCTTGTGCAGGGCAGGACTCAGCAGACAACTACCAGTAAAAAAAGAAACTGCACCTTTATTTTTTAAACAAAGTTACAAACATAGGATAACATCAAAACACATTCAGTTGTAAAACCGCTGCAGGGAGACAAGCACATGAATCTTGAGCATTTGAGCATTTTGCCAGTCAAGAAACATTCAGTTTGAGGCAATTGCGCTTGTTTTTTTTCTTACAAAGACATTAATACATCTACAGAACATTTACAGATTGCAGTGGGTTTACTGATGACACACATCCACATGCCTTTGTTTATCTGCGGCTTTGCAGCATCAGGACACAAACACAAGCAACCGCTAATCCAGCGTTGCCGACAGCCAGCTGGTTATCGGACACGACCGACCGCCAAGGAAGTGAAAGAGCTGACATGACTTTATATGAAGCCAGGGATATGTGTGTGAGCCTAGGGCGATGAGCGGTTCACTAGCTTCCCAACCTCAAAGCTCCTTCCTTTTTTTTGTCTTTTTTTTTTTTCATTTCTGAGCAGGCCGTAGCCCCTCGAGTGAATACGATTTATTGAAACAATGAAGATTTACAGAGTGAATCTGGAACCTCTATGAAAAGCCCAGGTAGCAGAATCGGTGCAAAAACCCAAAGCTGTAGAATGACTCGGAGCACCGCCAAGAGCACGCTAGCCAGAACTTTGAGTTAAAAGTGCTCCAAACAAAACAGCAGATGAAAGCACCACCGCAGCTGTCGGGCTTTCAGCGTAACTCCATCAGCTTAGAAGAAGGTGGTGGTTGTTTCAGTCAACAGGGTTGTTTACCGAGAGCTGCAATGGTACCGCTTTGTAGGGCAGCTGCCGCCAAAAACATCTCAGCACTTTTTTGCACGCCTCGTACTTTTTGCGTTGCTGCATTTCGCTCTAATTTGGTGCATCGGCTAGAAGGCACAACTTGGCAGATGATCGCCACTTCAAACATATCTGTATTTTTTTTATTGTCTTCTAAACCAAGAATGACTTTTGTGATTTTTGTCTGCATGTATTAGCAAAAGTACCAGAATAAGAAATTATTTAACAAATGGCACAGAGGGGATCTAAGACATTGTCTTCAAGGAAGCTTTTACACAGATATTGATTTGATTTCAAAGAATTACCTGAGCCCTGTTGGGTTATTAAAGCTTTACGGCTGTCTCTGCATTAAAGACTGTTTGCATTTGGACTTTGATGAAGCTCAGTCACCCTGAAACCAGGGACAGTGCAGTGTTTGGATCCTGACGCTGGTGAATATCACCTGCTTGTATATGGGAGGCTAGGCATAGATCCCCCAGCATCTCAGGGTCTGATCTGTTCAGAATAATTCATTACAACACTGCAGCTGTGTTGGAGTCAAAAACGCTGTCGATATCTCACTGTTTATTCAGCACATCGAGAAGACACGTATTGCCAAGCAACAGGTGCGATCTCAGTAGACATTCTGAAGAGCACACAAGGGGTAACCCCTTATAACTTTATGTTCTTTAGCCACATTTAGTCCTACAATAAGGTCTGACACTTTTCCAACCTACAGCACCTTGCAAAAGTATTCAGTGCCCTGGAAAGTTATACTTGCACATTTCAAATCGGTACTTTTATTGCAAACTCGAGCTTCTAAATTGTCAGAGCCAAAAATAAGTTGTTTGTTCTCAGGTATTTTAAAGAAGAAAAGAAACTGAAATTTGCTGTTTGCATAAGGATTCAAACCCAACACATTTATGTTTAGCAGAGCCACATTTTGGCGCTTTAAGCTTTTCGGCGTGATTATGCACAAACTCTGGATACGGGTGTTTTTTCCCGCTCTTCTGGGCATATCTGCAGCAGGCGGTTCAGGCTGGATCGTGTTTGTGAACCACAATTTTCTAACAGTGCCATAGATTCTCAGTGAGACCGAGGTCAGGACTTTGACGGAGCCACTGTTGTACATTCACCTTTTTGGCCTTGTGTTGAGGACAAAGCAAAGCAGTGAGTTCTTTATTTTAATGTAACCGTTGATTACTTCTCCCATATTTTATTTAGATGTTAACAATGATAAAGCTTAGTACGTGTTGATATCGAACAAGCCTAGGTCATACATACAAGTGTCATATCGATGGAAACAGGGCCCTAATAATAGCGGTTTATGTACTGTTGTGGTGTATACTGTCTGTTTGTGTGCAGTTATTTGTATCTGAGTCTGTGCACTCAGGGCTGAACAACAGCGCTCAGAGGGTGGTGGCAGCCAGGCCCAACACCGTTATAGAGAATGCAGTCATTTCTCTGTAGATATTCCATTCTCGCTTCCAGGAGCATGGGCTTTAGTCCAGCTCATAGTCCAGATCTTAGTGTTGCTCTGTAGTGTGTCCAGCTGATGGCTTGTCTTCATGTGCTTCTGGCTGAGCTCACAAGCTCGACTCCCTCATTCACTGGGTCTGGCCTGGGTGTTTGCCATCTGGTCCCAGGCCTGTTGCATCTCCTCCTCCAGGTTCTGCATTTCCTGGCCACTGGCACTTTTTGCAGCTTGCAGACTGTTCTTGTCTGTTTGTGCAGATCAGAGGTCCTTGGTCAGTTTAAATATCTGCTGGTTAAAGCACCCTCTGTTTTCTGCACATGTAGGTTAGAGCTCACCTTCTGCAGTTCCTCCTGAACTGAGCAAAGCTGGGGTTAAGTCTTCACATATTTTTTCCATATTCTCCAGATTGTTTTGTAGCTCAGTTCTCTATTTGCTATCAGGGTCTCTCCCTCTTCTCCCAGCTTCCTGATCTCAACCTCCAGCTGTTCTCCTCTTCCTTCCAAATTCTCCACTCCCCTTGTGACCTGTTCTGACTTTAGTCTAGAATAAATCAAATGGGTTCCTCAGTCTCTCCAGACACTTTTCAAGGTGTTTCCCTGGCTTTTGTTTGCCTGTATTAATTTTACTCCAGTCTGTGATGAAAGGAACCACATCACATCTGCTCTGCACTGACCTGTGCTGAATGTCCACCATTTCATTTCCATCTTCTGGGTCAGACTTGGGCCATTTTATTTCCCTTACAAGAATAGCACCACAGCAGCGTACAAGGTACTATAACTTCTAATTGGATGGTTTTGTCCCAAGTAGGCTGGCGACATGAGAAGAAAATCTTCAAATGTCTGCAAAAAAGTTCTTGGTCTTTCTTCATACCTCCCAGCTGCAACATTTTGTCTCTCATTTCTGAAGCTCCAGGTTTGGTATACATATACTGGTTGCTTGGGGCCAGGAAAAACCTTTTCTGGATCCTGACCATAAGGTTTATGCATTTTAGTCCTTGATCATCACTGTCCCTTTCTATTGGGAATTTTGCTCTTTCTCTGGTCACTCCGCCCCCAACTCCTTCATCAAACCCAAGGTTTAGCATCTCTTCCTGTTTTAACTTTCAGAGATAACCAGTCCTCCTTAGAATGCAGCACTCTATTCCCTTTTTTTCTCTCTTCTCAGCATCCTCTCATTTTCTCTCTCTTCCTCTGCCAGGTATTATACACACTATGTTGCAAGTGTGTTTTCTTCATAAGATGTCTTTCCAACCCTAAACCAAACAGGCTGTCCTAACTTAATGCCCATGCATATGTAAACAAACAAGTTTGGTTTAGTGCTTATTACTCACCTGGTCACATGACAAATCCAAAGTAGATTTGGACTGTGATCATGGAACGTCTGGCGGGAAATATTAACTGCTATATTTTTAACAAGCGCATGTGTTAGTATAAAGGGAAACTACTGGTCAGGTGAGTAGCCATGGCTGAATCCACACAAAACTTCTCAGCCATCACTGTATGCGTTTTACCACACCGCCGCACAAGGATAGCTCCTGGAATATAAAGGCTTGGCAAAGAGTGGCGGAGGATCATGGAGTGTGCAAGTATTTATGCTTGTTGGACTCTTAAGCTCTTTACTAAAAAATTAATAACATTGAATTCCTCAGCTGAGCTAATGTACCCTCTCAGTGCTCAAGTTGTTCAAAGAGAGTGAAAATTTTAGCACAGACCTACAGAGTCAAAAGGGAAGGCTTCAGAATGATGGGAAAATTTAACACTTCAAATTAAATAGCGGGTTATGAGGTCTGAGGGAGTGTTGGAAAGGCCAAAGTGGTGATCTCCTCGAGTGATGTTGCGTGAGAATTACCCACAATACAGTTCTAGGACCGCAGAAGAGGGGGTGCTGGGAAGCCCTGTACAGCCATGGCTCAGGTGCAAAAACATCTTTTGTGACACCAACCACTGGGCCTCTTTTCCTGGCTTTGTTTCCATTTCTGAGAACATTTCCTGAGCGCCAACTAGTCAGTGAAGTCGCCTCCATGGGCCACCGGGAAGGCAGGGGGACAGACGGGAAACGGGAGTGGCAGCTAATGGTGAACAAACGCTGAGTCGTATCGCACAGAGATACCGGCCTTTTCAATAGCATGACCTTTTGCGTGATCTTTCTGGAAAATGGGCTTCATTCAGGTGAGGCCCTGGTTCTGCAAATGAGCTGGCGGAGACGCATTCTGTGTCCGTGACAATTTGATGCTCCGATGCGGCCGGCGTCGTAGAAAAATAAGCAGTGCACAGATGACTGTTAAACACTAGAACAATGCAACAGCAGATGTCTTCATAAAAGCCAAAGGCATCTGCACGCTGCTGAAGAATGATATGAAACGGTTTCACGGCTTGTCTTTGAATTAACAAATGAAGCCTTATTAACGCTTCTCTCCGAACGGTTAGCTTCTATATCATTTTCCAACCGGCTCGGGGGCCAAACCAATTTGCTTGCAAAATGACGCTCTTTTGTTCATTCGGAGACTACATTTATATGCGCTGCTTTCTCAGCTCTAATGGAATGCACCGGAAGGTGTTTGATGGTCCAGGGTGGCATTTGGAATGGCTTTAATTAACAGATCTTTATGCAAACACCGCGGCACAATAACCAACATCTCCCACCGGCTGGATTTTCTGTTAGCTTTCTGGGCTTAAAGGACTTGGAAACAGGTTCAAAAAGCTGCACCACACTGGGGGAACGTGGACAGGGAATATTGCGATCAGTGAGAGCGTATTGATTAGATAAGGCCAGCAGGGGGCAGAGCAGTTGGCGTCACCACCTTGCAGTCTGTGGGATCTGAATGGCGCTCACTGGATGAATCACTGGGGAATTCACCCAATGAGGAGGAATAACAACTGTCTCTGCACGGTTGTAAAAATATACTACAAAATTGCTGAATAATGGTAAAGCTGGCTAAATGATGGGGTTGTGGTGGTTCAGATGCTTTCCTAGAAGCAGAGGGCACCAAGCTGTAAAACTTCCCCTGGCTGGGACATCAGTCCATCGCAAGGTGACCACACACACACACACACACACACACACACACACACACACACACACACTATGGGTAATTTACAGTAAACAGTTAAACTGAAACACATGGCTTTGTACTGTGCTCGGAAACAGGAGCACCCAGAAGAACCCCACGCAGACTTGAGGCGATCATGCAAATTCCACACGGATTGAGCTGGAATCTAATTTACGCTGAACAATTTGTGAGGCAGCAGTGCTACTTGTTGAATCACTGTGTCACCCGTCATTGTAAATAATAATAATAATAATAATAATAATAATAATAATAATAATAATAATAATAATAATAATAATAATAATAATAACAATAATAATAATAATAATAATAATAATAATAATAGTGCACTTCATTGTACTTATTCTGTGCCGTAAATTATAAAAGACTAAGATTTCAGTGACACTGCTCCATCTGCTGTTTGGACTGTTGTACTGCATGGTCATGGAATGTGTTCGTGTACCAACAGAATGCCAAACGCTGACAAATTCACACCACAGTTATCCAGTTTTTGCCATCTGCTTATTTTCAGGGACATAAAACTTGGCGGATTTCTTTACACATTTCTTTTCACCAGGAGATTACCCACCTTACATTTATATTGAGTCAAGTTGTAAAAGTTTTTAAGCTCCTATGTTGTTCTATTACAAAATATGCACAAAAAAGCAGTACACCAATGTTTGTTTTCTTTCATTTTATGCTAAGAATAATGTGTACATTCATAAAGACCAGGCCCAGTGGGGTAGGACTTCATTTAAATATGACACCATGTAAAAGATGTGAACAAAGAAACAATAAGTCATGTACAGTATGTATGCTACCTCCTTGCTGCTTGCTGCCCCCAAACTGTGAAAATGTATGCAAGCTGTCAGCATCTAGCTGAGTATGAATAACAAATGTACTCGTTGTGTCACATGAGTAACAGCAGTTGCTGTGAATTCAGCACTGACAAACTTATTTGCTGACACTTAATTGTTTCTTCATTATTTTGCTATATATTGTTTTAAAAAATGATAGGACCCCTGATGCACAACAGCTTCTATCACACTTTGAGCTGAGTAGCAGAATACTGTCCTGAGCACATCCTTGCAAATATTTGGTGTGTGTGTGTGTGTGTGTGTGTGTGTGTGTGTGTGTGTGTGTGTGTGTGTGTGTCTGCCTGTTTTTTGACAAGTGTGTCCCCTAAAACAACAAATTGAGCTCCTGTTGAAAATGTCAACATCATATCTTATAAGTGTGTGTTTGTCATAACCTGTAAACAAGAGTGGAGGGATGGGATGAGCGATGGACAGTGTGTAGTAACCGCGTATGTAGTGACCGCATACATATTGATGCTGACAAACATTTAAATTAAACTAAGTCGGCCAAGTAGCCTGGTAAAACACCCTGTTGGATCACGGGCCTAACAGGACAGAAGGATTACGACCCCCAGCCTGTTATCTTCTGACAGTTGTGCTCCTCTAGGCAGGACACAAAAAGCATGTAAAAAATACCCCATTCCTTTGGCAAGTAAGTATAAGCTTTACTATAGTACAATAGAAGGTAAGCTGTACCTTTTACAAAACTCCCACCTGGTTCTGCACTCTGGTGGCACCACATTTGTCGTGCTGTGACCTGCACCGCTAACTCTGATTGATTCAACCGCTTTGACGTTTCGCACAGCCCAACTCAGCCACCCCGAAAATCACTGGCAAACCTTGTCGCCCAGAAAGTATGCCTGCCACATTAAAATACTAACTGCTCAGTGTGGACAGGCAGACAGATAGGAAAGGCATGTTCATAACGTTCCACCGCAGCAGACCGTGTACAGTGGCCCTCAGCCTTCAACACTCACTTCAGACTCCAACTGGGCAAACTGCAGTAAAATACGAGGTTTTGTGTCTGTTATCTAAGCTGCGTAAGAATTTCACATTTAATTTACAAAATTATTAATTTGTGGAAATAAGCTGCAGCTTCCTCCTGTTTATCCATTCATCCGTCATCGGTAAATACAGTAATGTGATTGTACTGTGTGGCACAGTGGTGCAGCAGGTAGTGCTGATGCCTCTGGGCTGTGGGCTTGAAGACTGGTTTGAATCCAGCTCAGTCTGAGAAGCATGTGCACATCCTGTTCATGTGCGTTTCCTTCAGATGCACTGATTTCCTCCCACAGTCCAAATATATGTGTTTCAAGCTAATTGCTCACTCTAAATTGCCTGGTGTATGCATTGGACTTTGGTAGATATCTCTTGTTTTATATTATTTGCACATGAAAAGGTGCAGGAATAGAATTGCTAAAGTACAACAGAATGTGCCGAGGAGGTCCAAAAGTGACCAGTTTTGCAGTAGAACCTCCCCTGAAAATGAAGGAAGTGTTGAAAAGCTGATGATGAAAGAGAAATTCACACGCTGTAAACATGCAGATACCAGAATGCTGAGAAGAAACATTACAAGGAACTCACATGTGTACACCCACTCTCAACTTGTTCTTACTCATTTCATTCATTATGTTGACCCATATGATATTATTTTTATGGATAATTTCTTTAATGATTTCAGACATATAGTTTTCATCAGTGAAGATGTTGATATCGTAATGAGAGCTGGTCTCAGTGCTTCTGATTCAGGCACCATGGAGGTAAGATGAGGTTTGAGTGGAATACAGTGCAGCACTGAAGAGTTCCAACGCACCCCTAAAGGGAGGAGACTCCTCAGTGGCCGAAAAACAAATCGACTTCTCTGAATCCCATAAATCTGCAGAAAGTTCAAGGTTTGGAGAGCTGCTGTGCACAACCAAGCAATGCCACAACGAGGGTGAATCTGAGAATAACGGAAGGTGATCAGAAGTTTGTAGGAAAGCACGTTTCTGAGGCAGCTGATGGCTGCGGCATTTGTTACGTTTACCAGAACTGTCGATGATGGATGCATGGATGTGAGATGCTGGATGGCAGGTGGGGAAGCAGTGTTTTTGACTGCCAAGTGGCTGCTGACCTCCATCCAGGAGAGCCATGTTCCCCCTTTGCAGAAACAGTGGAACATGAGATGTTTGTCCAGTCAAAACAATTGCACCCCCACACAAGCGCGCGCGCGCACACACACACACACACACACACACACACACACACACACTACACAGCAGGCCATGTGGGCAGTTTTGGACATGCCTATATTAAGAAGGAAATGCCATATTAACATTAGAACATTATGCAATATTCTCAAGTCACTCTGAATTAGTAAACATTTTTATAAAAATACACAGTTCATATCGATCACAGCGCTGCTATACATTATATAATAATAATAATAATAATAATAATAATAATAATAATAATAAATGTCTTATTTTCTCCTAGAGAACACGTCATGGTGTGCATGAAATCTCTCCTGTTTATGCGGATAAAAATAGCGTTCTGCCCGGCGGGGGTGCTTCTCATGTGTGATATGCACTCGTGGGGGGGGACAAAACTAAAATTATTCAGAGACTCAAGATTCTTGAAACTTTTACATTCATTTTACATCTACATTTATGGGCAGTTACTTGCATTTTCACACATTTGGCGTCGACTTATTTTTCGTTATATTTATGAATGAACGAATGAATAAATGGGACTTAGCGTGGGACTGTAATGTACAGTATGTTGTGTTTATATATGAATATTTTTTCAGTGACATGACGTCAGCGTCCCCAGGTAAAACGATCTCATTCATTCATTCTCCTTCCGCGCAGTCGGGACTGTTAGGGGAGCTGGTTGGGGTGGGGGGGTCTCGCACCGCACTTCTCTTCCCGCCATTGCGTTACCACGGTGAAGGGGGGGGGGGACTCCGGGGGAGGGGGGGTGTGCAGGAAGGGCTCGTGGAGGAGCGCGCGCATCCGCGGCTCGCCCGCTCGGCACAGTCGGGTCCCGGACCGCGGGCTGCGACCCAACACCATGCTGATGGCTGTGGTCTGGATCCTGGCGGCGCTCGGAGGTCGACGCGGAGTGACAGGTGAGAGCAGGGAGCAAACGCCGGCAAAGTGTCACCTCGTCACCATCACCATCATCGCCCCATCTGTCGCCCTCACTCCTTTCTGTCTTCCCATTTGTTTGCTGCTCAGTTGTTCTCTTCGTCCATGTTTGCTGCTTGGGACGTGGGAAGTGCCGCTGACTCCTTGTTATTGATATTCATGTTGATATCCATGCCGCTTTTGGCAGGCATGCCGGGATTTTTGCCGCGGAGTCCAGCCGGCTTGCGGTCCGTTACTTGGGCGTTACTGGAGCGTTAGGTTTGCCGCCGCGGATCGCTTCTTACCAACTGAAGGTGGCAACTTGAGCAAACAGGTCCAGTTGATGGCAGGGGTACATCCGAAATGTGGCAGTAAATAAATGTGAAAAATTTAAACCCAGTAGCAAAAATCGGCCGATTTCTACTGCCTGCAGATACGTGACTAAAGTTATCCCGTTTTAAACATTATTTTACTTTTTCCGTTGTCGTTTTCACTCTTTTTTTCTTCTTTTTCTTCTTGCAAACTCATAAATTGTAGCCGGTGCTGCAATATTCACATTTATTAATGTC
This sequence comes from Heterotis niloticus, assembly GCA_018136845.1. Lineage (NCBI taxonomy): Eukaryota > Metazoa > Chordata > Actinopteri > Osteoglossiformes > Osteoglossidae > Heterotis > Heterotis niloticus. The sequence goes on from CM030893.1 coordinate 13,401,484, forward strand.
TGACACGCAGCGTTGATCTATCACAGTACTTTACTATTTATTATGTAATTCAGCTTAAGTACCTTGAACAAGGGACTAAAGCAGCAGTGGAGAGTGAGACTCAACTCAACGTCCCTGTCATCCAAGTAAAATGATTAACTTTCCCTGCTGATACAGTAGTATTTCATGGTAAGTCCCTTCATCAGGGGTTCTACAGCAGGGTGAGGTTTTGAACTGCACCTTCACCTTTCAAGGTGAAGCCGCTTAACCACCACACCCCCTGGTGGTGGATCCATTGCAGCGCCATGCTGCCTCTCTTTCCACACACGTGCTCCACAGTGCAATGTGTAAATGCAGTGTTCAACACTGCTTGGATGCTACGGTACAGAACACACATTCTGCTGTTTAACCCCAGCTCGGCTGGTGCTAACCCTTAGTCATCGTGCGCCTTGTCATTTTACTGTGGTGTTTTACCACACTCACCCTACACAACTCACAGACAGGATAGTTGCTATATTTTTATGCTGTCCAGCTGTGGTGGGAGCAGGATGTGTAGCAGCGGCACAGACAACCTAACGATAGTTGGTTTGAACCCCACTCTCATCCCTTGTGACACTTTTGCTTTGATAAAGTGTTCACATATCAAGATGGCAAAGCCCCAGTGGCTGCCTGGAGCAGCGCCAGGAGGGAGCTGCGGTTCATCATGGACATTGGCTCACGACCCCTACTGAAGTGTTTACCATGAGCTCTTGTGCTCACCGCGACATTTCAACGTATTTACTACTGTTATTTATTTTTTACTTACTTATTTAGTTCCTTTTCTGGTGTTTATTCATTGACATTTTTTATAAGTGTCATGTTGTGTGTCCTTTGCATCCAGCTACCATGAGGAGAACTTCTATCCTATCCTATCCTATCTTGCAGTACATTGCGCCAAATACTGAATACCGTGTTGTACATATTACCAGAAATTGTTTTCTGATTTGGAGGAAAGAATGAATGAGAGCTTCATTTTCCTTATGGAATGGGAGGTTACGGGGTAAACGTAATTCAGCACAGTACCAGAGCAGCAGTGCAGTGAGGAGACTGTGATCATGCTAGATGTAAATAAATAAACACCATTAGACCAGAACACAGCATGAAAACATGATGACTGTAAGAACATAAACAGGTCCAATGCAATACCAGGTCCTCCCCATGAGTCAAGCTGGGTTGCAACCTAGTGTGCGCTTAGTGCCAAACTGGTCTTCTGTTACCACGAATTGCACTTGGAGAAAAAATGTCTCACTTTTGCACATTCTAGTTGTTTTGACTCCATTTGGTGTCCCGGAGAAGAAGCCCAACTGCCCCCTTGGTTACTTCCCGTGTGGAAACCTGACCAAATGCCTTCCTCAGCTGCTGCACTGCAACGGGGAGGATGACTGCGGCAATCTGGCTGACGAAGAGTACTGCGGTGAGCTCTCGCACTGCCGCTCTTTTTGACATCAAAAAAGTAACACGCACACATGAGAAAATGCAGTTATGTGACATTCTTATCTGTAATTTTGTCCCCTGCAACACTTATGGAAGGCAGCTGCTGAAAAATCTGTCTTGATGATGTGAACAAGGAAGCACATTTGTGTCTTATGGTTGAAAAGTTAAATATACAAGGCTGTGTATCACATTGATATCTGCGTAAGTATCACTTATTTGTCTTCCTGTGACCGTTTTCACCTTCTGTTTGGTGCTTATGTGGACCCCCCTTCTAAAGGCTGAGCTGAGCTGTTTCGACTGCACCCACACAGCATACAAACACATTGTCGACAGCTGTGTGCTTCCAGCCTTGTGGCCAGAGTTTGAGGAAGAAGAAGCTCCTTTCCTGCTCCATAATGACTGTGCCCCCCCCCCCTCCATGCACAAAACAAGCTACATAAACACATGGTTTGACCTGGTAGGTGTGGAAGAACTTGAGTGGCTGCACAGAGCCCTGACCTCAATCCCGCTGAACACCTTTGGAATGAATTGGAACAGCAAATGCAAGCCAAGCCTTCCTGACCAGCATCAAAACCCGACCTCACTGATGTTCTAATGGCATGAATTCCCATAGTCGCGGTCCAAAATCTGGTGGAAAGCCTTCCCAGAAGAGTAGGGGCTTTCATAGCAGCAAAGGGAGGAACAACTTCATAGTAATGCCCATGGGTTTAGAATGGGATCTTCCGCAAGCACATATGGGTGTGTTGCTCAAGTGGACACACACTTTTTGCCATATAGTGTATAACTGCATATTTTTCTGTGTTTGGGTTAATGATGGATGCAGTTATGGTAGCACCTAGTGTTGGAGGAGAGTAAAAATGTAGAATAAGCCTGATTTAATTTGCCAGGACCAAGTCAATACCAAGATCAATGTTCATGGTTCACTTTGTTATCATCCTGCCTTATAGAGATTTGTAAGAGAATGAAATTTTCTAGTAGTTTCTCTTGGACTATGGTGCTCACACGTTGCACAACAAAGAACAACACAGAAACTGAATATACAGTGGTAAATGAATAGGTAAATAGAAAGAAAAATAAATAGATGAATGAAATTTGAATTAACAGATAAATAATAAATCAGGTAGGAATAGAAGGGTCAGTGCAAATAGTTAGTAGTGATGATTCATTTGGTGGAGGGGTGGTCAGTGGTGGTGGTATTGATCAGTACCTTTACTTCCTGGAATTCAGCAGCCTGACATGCTTGCAGAACAAAGCTGTTCCAGAGTCTGGTGGTATATTGATAATTATTAATAAAATAAACTACTGTAATGAACCTTGCTTTAGTGGGAGGGTGATTATTAAAAGAAACATATCTTGGACAAACAATTCAAGAGGGAAGGATGGTGAACGGAGTGAAATAGGATGGAAAGGTGTTCAGTGATGTTCTGCACTCTGCAAACTTGTGGGCTCCTTGTTGACAAGACAAGAGTAAATGTCTGGTGCCGGCATCCAAGTTGCTTAGCAGCACCGACGTGTGAAATGAGGGCACCGTTTGTTTTAGTGTCTCGAGATCCAGTTCGTTGTTTATGTCTGTAATTGCATGCAATAAGATTTGCTCAGATGTGGTTAAGAACAACATCCCTTAAGCTGCTGACCAGCGCCATCTGTATTTAGTAAAGAACTGTACCTGAAGTGTAGCTGAACTTCATCTGTACTCAGGTGCTCTAAGCACTGCTGTGGATGGATGCATTCAGGTTTCGACAAATTTCTCTTCACGCAAAAAACAAGCTGACAGATGACAAACTGTCCCGCTGACGCAGAGAGTTAAACTTGAGCTCCGTACTTCCTGAACTTTGCTTCTCCTGCATTTTTTTCTCTGTTTGACTTGGTGTATGCGTTCAGTTTGGAAAATTATTTGATTTGGGAAGACGACATCATTAAACCGTGCCTGTATCTTCTCTCATTCCATGCCTTGGTTATGTGAAACTATGGTTGCTTGATATCAGTTTTTATTATTCATCACTAAATGTGATTTCAGTAATTCTATGAATAACAAAAATTGCTTTCCTATTTATTATTTGCTGCAGGCTGTCTTAAAAGTGATAATTAATAGTTGGGTTCTGGTTTGAAACCAAAACTAGAACCAGCAGACTGACAATAGTTAAAAAATAAAAGAATCAAAGTCTAAAAGTACAGTCTAAAAAAATCATTTATTCCTGCCAGATGTGAGATATCAGTTTGTTGGGAAAGAACATGGAAGTCATTTGTTTGCATGCCGATAATTTGTCCGTCATGAAAATAAAAGGCTGTGTAGGGTGACTGTGCTGTCACACTTATATTCACTCTCTGTGGCTTCTGTTTTTTTATCTTAAGAGGAGCTGAAAAATTATTTGTATAAAAGGTTTTGTTCTGTATTTGTCGTCTCATGTTTGAAATTTGTAGGAAAAGGTAGCAGGGCGGCTTGGTGGCACAGCGGGAAGCACTGCTGCGTCACACTGCCTGGGCCGTTTGGATCCAGATTTTTCCTGATCTATCTAAGTCTGCATGGGTGTCCTCCCACATCCCAAAGATGTGTTTTAGGCTAAATGGCAATTCTAAATGCTGTGTGTGTGTGCGTGGCTGCTCTGAGATGGTTGACTGGAGTGTCCAGTCATTCCAAGATGGACTCTGGACTGCTGTGATCCTGACCAGAAAAAAGTATGGAAGGAATGGAAAAGAAAGCATACAGTCCAAAATATTCAGTATTAAATTATCACAGTGTACCTTTTTGTTTTCCAGGTGATAATAATGGGTGGCCGAATTTGTTTGACAAATACTTTGGAATCCTCAAAGACGATTTTGGGACAAAGTCAAACAAATGCTGTAAGTGCAGTTATATGTTTCGCCTTTTCTTCTTAAATTCCCTTTTGGTTGAAATACAATGAGCGACAGCATGTGTACAGCTTTCTGCATGTATTCTATTTTTATAATTAATATATATTCATAATATAAATAGCTTGCAAATCATTAGCAATGACTGCTGCCTGTGGTGTTTAGGGGGATTCCAGTGCCACAGATGCTGATTAAGCATCATCTTACAGGGAAAATTATTGCTCTGTTTTGAGCCATTTTTGCTTCAAGCTGGAAATGTAATTTGACCATTTATGAAAATTTCATTTTCGTTTTATGCTTTACCATTTTTACACTTAAATTTTTGACCCGGTGCTCACAAATCAATGAGGGGGAAAAAAAATTTTTTAAAAACAGCTTAAATGTTTGCATTTGAGGTGGAAATCAGATTCATTAACAAGCTCTTAGACTCAGTTGTAAGGTTAAATGTATTGTCATTATGTATTGCTTTTTATTTAATTTACAGTTTAATTCGAATAAGTTTGCAGTTATGTCACATCAACACCGGTGCCTTGACAGTGTTTGAATGACAGCGGAGATGTGTAGTTTAAATTCTGCTTGAGGGCCTCTGCACCTCAATTTAGGGGCTCTTAGCACACCAGCTTGTGGATTCCATGAGAGCACAGAATGACATCTTGCAGTCCCAAAAACACTCCATTGTAATTGCTTTCTAGCCTACAGGTTGAGGAGAGTCCTCTGAACATGGAGTGATCACAGCAGGTTGCACTTTTTCATTTTTTTGCAATTTCTGTCCCTGGCAGATGATTATGAGCATTATCTTTCCATCCTGCATTTTTAACACTTTTTCTGCACTCCTACTCTCATATTTACTTTTTTCTTGTGATATCGTAAGCTGCAGCACTTTTATTCTCCTATACCGGTGTTCTGCTGTCACCCCTAATGTGACATCATGTCCTTCATCTCTGTATATTTACAGTTTAAAATTGCTGAATACTAATATGGTAGAGCAACACATTTCACCATTAGAATGTACATTTGTACTCCACACTCCAGCCATGGGGTCGGGAGAAGGTATGCTTGCTACTTCTAAAGGACCAAAATAAAAATCTTCACAGTGATTACCACTACCACCACCACATTTTAACAAATTCCTGTCTGATATCAGTAGTGCACTGATTCATCCTAAAAACACATGCATTATTATTATTATTATTATTATTATTATTATTATTATTATTATTATTACCACCTGGTATTTTTGAGAAACACCAGACATGGAAACACAGGTCATATTCTGAAATCTTAGAAAAAAAATTTAGGGATAGATAGATAGATAGATAGATAGATAGATAGATAGATAGATAGATAGATAGATAGATAGAGCACTCTTCTTACACAGAGTAGTGAACAAAAGATCAAGAGACATGGCAGGAGCAGATAGAAGTTGATGTAAGGCAAAACAGAAAAGGATTAGGTGCAAATTTAATAAGTATAATAACTATGTTTGTTGGAAAAGCTACAAAGTAAGTCACCTGGCAAGTGAGGAGAGGACAGTAAAAAACTGTTGGATGATGGATGGATGGACAGATTAATCTTTGCAAATATCTAACTGGAATCTGAAACTCAACATGAAGGTTAGACTTCTTTAGACAGATCAGTTGCTAAAGTGTTCCTGTTCTCTCCAAGTTACTCGGTCCCAATGCCCCCTCTCTTTCACTCTCTCTATCTCACATTCTCTCTCTCTCTCTCTTTCTTTCAGTGCTCAGTACCATTCCCAACAAATGCCTCTGCAGAGGTCTGGAGTTGGACTGTGACAACGCTCTGCTTCGGGTCATCCCATCTGTGTCCACCAACGTCACCATGATGTGAGTGTCTGTCAGCTGCACGTAGGACAAGTCAAGCGTTCCTCCACTGTTAGGCACGCTGGTTTATTTGCACATGAAAAAGGGGTTGACACAGCATGACACATCTTTGGTGTGAAGTTGCAGGAACACTTTTTTTTCCGCAGGGATTTTCTGGATTGTCACACGTTTAATACATTCGGTCAAGAGTCACAACTTAGGGCGCTATTTTAAGCCAGGGTCCAAGAGGAGGTTGCTCACGTGTTTATGACATCATGCGGTAACAAGGAACAGCACTTTTACCTACGGCTGATCCTGCGAGAAGGGCTATAAGGGAATTTGTGCCCAGAAGAGGCAGAATCACAACCACTTTTTGTGCTGCACAACTGAATAATAAAATTAGAATTGTCTGGCTTGTTGTAAATAAAATTTTTAGACATGTGCCATACTTTATTCTGCACTTGTTTCTTCTATGTGGCCTCTGCTGGTCCCGGACACCTGCAGGAGTGTGGGCTGTGCACATTCACGCAGGGATTACACACTTGGCTGCCCAAAAACAAACACATTATTTTGGCATTTACAGTACATGTGAGTTACGCACATAATGTAGCCCCCTTGCTCTGTTAGCCGTGCTTATTCATTTATTTTAATAATATGCTCACTTCTCTCTTGTCTAGTGCTACTTTGTCTTTCTCTTTTTTTGCCTGTTGGATAATTTAGAGAAAATAGCACTGGCAGTGAGGAGAGCGACCATTAAGGCTTTCCGAAATGTGTCCACATTTGAGTAGCTTCAAAACCTGTTTTGACTGATCAATGTGAGTAGTAGGAGAAACGGCGTATAAACAGGTGGGCACAGTTGGAAATAAAGTGAAGGAGAAAGCTCTGAACTGGGGCCAGTCGTATAATTTTATCAAAGGGGGGGTACGAGGGAGGTCTCAGAGTTGTGGGACTGGAACTAATAGCCAGCTGTTCCAATTTCAGGTCTCTGCAGAGGAACAGGCTGAGGAAGTTGAACGCTGATTTATTCTATAATTACAGTAATCTTCAGAAGCTGTAAGTTTTTCCCTATTATTATACATTTTTGCATTTTGCAAGTATTAGTGTGGCTGGAGAGAAAACAATGCATGATAAACAAGTGGAGTGAATCGGCGCTGAGGCTAGGGACGCCAGTCATTTCACATGGATACGGCCGTCCCGGGAAGGATTAATTGTTTAAGATTCAGATATCCTGGCGAATGGCCTCTCTGAGTGCTTAAAATTAAAATATATATTCATGCCATAAGTTTTTTTCCCCCGAAAACATGCATATGGGAGTATGGTTTAATATTTTAGCACATCTCCCATCTCTGTCCTGGACTAAGGATGAGTGTCACAGAGGGGGCAGAGGTGCCATAGCTGCTTAGAACCTGCTGGCTGTAATCGCTCAGAGGGGTGCTGACAGGCCGGAGGAGAACCGGCCATGACAGCGGCAGGATGTTGTGGGAAGTGCACTTAAATTACATGTCATCTCGAACCATTTGTTGTTACAGATACCTGCAGCACAACAATATTCGGTCCGTGAGCCCTAACGCATTCCGAGGACTCTTCAATTTGACACGGCTGTGAGTGCCGCGCTTGTCCATTCGTCTTTACTTGTGTTCCATGTTATCCCAACAATTTGTGTGTGTGGTCAGGTTTGTTCAGAGGTGGGAATGAGTGTCATAGCCATAGCTGCTAAACAACATGCATGCAGCAGCGAGTGAGCAGCGCCCAGAGGGGAGCGCTGTGTGGCAGCTGTTGTCTCAACCCAACATCAGATGGTTGACGAGGGCTTCAGAGGCTGTCGGACCTTCTGGTGCAACAGCTTGCGCTGGGTGGAGGACTCCTTTGGGTTTGCCTTTGAACCTGACCCAATACCCGCAACTACGCTGCCACCACAGAAGCTGGGACCCTCCTGGTACCGCTCAATGAACATTTACAGTTTCAGTGGTTTCTTTGCATCATTACTGTATGGTCACAAAGGGTGCACACAGCATGATTCACACACAGAAATCACAAATACCAAGACATGAGGATATTTTCATGCCAGTATTGTACCGAATTACATTAGGGAGACTATTTTTGTGCTTTATTAGATGAATTCATCAGCAGGATTCAGTTTTTATTAGTGCTGAAATGAGGACCATAGTAATACACAAGGGCCTATTGTAGAGTCACTGTTCACCTTGAAATGGAACAATGATCATTATTTTGCATTTCCTTTACAGCTATTTGAGCCATAACAAGATATCCACTCTGAAGCCAGGAGTTTTCCAAGACCTTCACAAACTCGAGTGGTTGTAAGTTTTGGATATATTGCACATTTTTAGCACTTACTGAATTTGGTACCTTGACCAAGCTGCAGATTTTGCATATAATTCCCGCTCAGGGTGAGAATGAACTGCAAGAATAGTTTAAACTGCAGAATTCTGGACTCTGTATAAGTTGTAGAGCACATGCCGGCATGCTGCATAATATGAAATACATTACCAAGTAATAGAATATTCCAGTAGTAAAGGCTGAATTCCAAACTAAAAGCCAAACTGTTACTGTCAGCAACATAAACTACATTATTGCTCTCTGTTTTTGTTCAGCTATTGCATGACACCACCTAATACAGGGGGCAAAAAATGTAAATACTTTGCTAACATTGTATGCTCTTTTAACTCTTTTTAAATTCCATGATAACCGGCATCTTTAGCAAAATCTTTTTTTTTTGTGTGTCAATCGTAGGATACTGGAAAACAACAAAATCAGCCAGATATCCTCGCTGACGTTTTCAGGCTTACGCTCCCTGGTCCTTTTGTAAGTTTACCTTTTCTTCATATTTGTGTGGCTGCAATGGCGGCGATTTGGCACTCGTTTAGCAGCATGTGGCCTGGAAGCCAGAGCATGTCGCTCTGGGGGTAAAAGAGTGTTCCTTGCCACAGGGTTTTGCTCAACAACGCCCTGAATGAGCTCCCCAACAAAGGCTTCTGTCAGGAGATGCCCAGACTCAACTGGCTGTATGTCCATTTCTTCTCTGTCTTCAGGCCATTATCCAGACTTTATTGATTTTTCTCCCAGAGCACTGAAATACATTACTGCTAGCAATATACTGGATACCCATATATTATTTTGGCCACCTGTATGCTACTTTTTCACAAGGAAAATGTATAGGCATAACTCTGAAAGGCTTGCTTTCTTTCAGGGACATGGAAGGAAACCAGATTGAGAGCGTTGGAAATGTAACTTTCTCCTCCTGCAATATGCTGACTGTTCTGTAAGTGCATTTTTTTAATGAGAAAAAGGGCAAGGAAGGATATTTCTCCATTATCCTTCCCTTCTCTTTAATATGCAGTTGTTAATGTATCCACACCCTGGCATTTGAGTGTAACTGATTCCTAGAAATCGCTCAGCTATCGCACACACGGGTATCGTGAAGCTACTTCCATTATTTCTAAGGTGGAAAACTGCGATTCGCTCCAAGTCCATCCAAGGAACCCAAATTTATTTTATTTGTTTTCCCAAACTATCCCTAACACTCTTAAACACCTTCTTCAGTGTGATAAAGATCATTTTAAACACAGTTAATGGGGTAATTAACGTGGATTAGTGTGTTCATGTGGAGTTAATTTTTTATTTTGTATTACACATTACATTTTGTTCCTTATTAAAGACAAACATTAAATAGCCAAATTTATGTAAAAAGAGAATAAACGAAACTACAGAAAACAGAAAAAAATGGTATAATGCGCCTACGATAATGGGCCGTTACTGTAATGAGTTGTTACTGGGGGACTAACATGAATGTTCACAGCTACCGGAGCCAGACTGCCCCCTCCACACTATAAGGCGACAGGTATACCTGCTGATCCACAGCAGGGCCCTTTTGGAATCAGAACCTGCGCACCCCCATGGACACAAGTCCTGTGCTTTAAACATGTTTGTCTCCCGCTGCACCAAAAGAGTGGCCCCAACTCCTAGCACTCTGACTGCCTTAAAAGTTGGTATTTGAGCAGAAAATGTCTCCATTAATTCTGCACTTATCAAATCCCCTGAAAATGGCCTTCACTTTTGTGGGGAAAAAGGGAAGTAAAAAAAAAGACGACAATTTGCCCTGATTGTGGCCCTTTATGTCTTCAACTTGCAGCGTTCTTCAGCGAAACAGAATCACCACCTTACATGAAAATGCTTTCTCACCTTTGCAAAAACTTGGAGAACTGTAAGTAACACACTGATAAGTGTAGCTTCAGCTATTAATTTTTAATGCTTATACAGATGGTCCCTGACTTGCGATGGGGTTACATTCCGATAAGCCCATCATAAGTCTTCAGAGTGAGCACTGATTGGAGTAGGAACCAATCATGGACAGGATTTAGTTCCATCCCGGACTTCATGTCAGTGCTCATTTTCCGCTTCTCCTTGTGATCTCTCCTGCAACCACTGTGTTGCTAAGACCTTGTATTTTATTTATTTTGAATTGTAGCATCTTCTGTTTTTGTTTACTACCAATCACTAATGTTTAGCACTAGTTTCTGGCTAATGGCAACACTTAGTAAAGAGTTTAATGGAACTTACACTTATTACCGTGGTGTCTTACAATTGCTTCCACACACCAACCCATGCCATAACACCTACCAAGCATCATAACCTAGCCTAACCTGCCATAAAAGTCATTTCGGGCTTGCTGCTTTCGTGCCACTTTCAGAAGACACAAATGGGCGTTTCGTAGACATGAAGGATGCACAAAACACAACATAGATACGGGGGGAATCCAAAAAAATGCTGGCAACACAGAACACTGTAGAGTATCGGTTGTATATGCTAGTGCCCATGTGGCAGACTGGAAGATGTGGATCGCTGCTGCTGCCGAGCATCAGGAGAGTGCCGTACTGCATATCGCTTGCCTGGAAAAAAATCTAAATTCAAAGTATGGTTTCTACTGAACGTGCATTGCTATCACATCATTGTAAAGTCAAAAAATCATAAGTCGGACCATCTTAACTCAGGGACCATCTGTATATAATTCTGCATTTATCTGGGATTAAAAAGTACAGATCTTACAATACAAAAGGGGTTGTTGATGTTATAACTGTAATCTGTAGTCCCGAACCTTTGTTTTTTAAGAGTAGCCTAATTCAGTACTTTCATAAAAGTTATACTCTTGCATATCCAGTAATAATAATGGTAATTTATAGTACATTACCTGTTAGATGAATAAGTAGAGGCATCTTTGAGATCACATTCATATACTGGGATTTTAATGGAAAACATTTTTTTTGCCTTTTCACAGGGATTTATCCAGTAATAGAATTAACACAATACCTCCTAATTTATTTGTGGATCTGGGAGAGCTGCTGCAACTGTAAGTTTGCTGTGTTGTCTTTTCTGCATCAAGCTCATCAGACTTTTCAGGGCTGCAGTGAAATACCTAAATGTGATTTAGGTCATTTAGAACCACTAAATGAACAATCATTTGTTGACCACTGTAGGGGGGGGGGTCACAAAGCCTAGCTGGATCTATTTGAAGACATAGGCCTGTTTTTATTGATAAAACACTGAATTTTAAACTGTGATTTCATTTTAGCTGCTGTTTGTGCTAATAAAGCTCAATTTCTTTTCCCTTTTAACTTTCTTCAACAGAAATATTTCATATAACCCAATTGCAGAGTTACATGTGGACCACTTTGACAACCTAAGTAAATTAAAGTCACTGTAAGTTTTGTCCTTTTTTTATTTGTTTAATTTGTTTCTCTCTCTGTCGCACACATACACACACAAGCATACGCACACTTAGATATGGCTAATGGCATTACTCAGATATTTTTTATGTGTTCTTTCACAAGTAATTTTCTTAGCTGTAGGAAAAATATTATCACTTGAGGTCATACTTCAAAGATATTTCAAAAGCTATTTTCAGAATTTGCCACTATGCATACAATTGCCGTGAAAATGAATGACTTCAAGGGCCTTTGTAACCATTTTAAATACATAACTACCAAGTTCTGATAATTTTTTGGAAATGGCTTTTTAAAAAGTAGAATGAATGACATTTTAAATTATTAAAATGTGCAATATTTTTGGCCCATTGTGGTCTACAGGCTATCCAGCAAATCTGTAAGGGTGGTCACATGTTGACCATGTAGTAGTTATGCTGCTGGCTGATTTAACGTCTGTGGAAATAACAGAGCCCAGAATTTTCATTAAGAAAGAGGATACCTCACACATCGCTGAAGTAAACAAGATCTGACCTGTATTTTTGGAAAAGGGGGATCGGTTTACATGGTTGTAATGCAGTTATTGGTTAGTGGAACAGTATGGTAGGATATGCTAACACCACAGAAGTCCCCAGTCCCCACTGGGAAATTTGCCTGTCCAGTGGCTGGACACAGAAAACAAGATGAAGAACAAGTTACAGGATTAAATTATATCCAAAGCTAGTTACATCCCAATAGAAATATTTATTTGTTGTTTGTTTTTTACTTTGATGAAGATGTTCCGAGGGAAAACAGTTGTTTGTGATTTTCAGAAGCATAGAGGGAATAGAGATCGGGAACATACAGAGGAGAATGTTTGAGCCTCTGAAAAACTTGACGCACATGTGAGTAGGTCCTTCACAGTCTGCGTTGTCACTGTCTATTTGGGATTAAATACAAAATTCTGTGTTGAACACATTGCTCACCACTGTTTGTGTTGAAAGCTGAATGAGTTTATTGTGATCATATAGATTTTATTGTTTATATCAAATAGCCGTGGACATCATTTTGATGAGTGGTTCACCCTTGTGACAGGGATCGTTCCAACGTTCCTACCGCTTCTGGAAGCAAAGATTGAATGTCCAGATCTCCTTCCTTTCAGCTTCACTTTGAATGTTTTCTTTTTCTGTCAACAAATGTTGAATAAAGACAGCAGTGTGTGAAGTACAGTTGTCATGGTGCAGAAACCGCTGACCATTTTCTCATGGCAGATAGCAGAAGAAATAACCAAACCTTGACCCACATATTTTATTCTGCTCCCAAGAATCAAGGTGAAGCAAAAGGGAAGGAAATCTGATACAAAGCCTCCATGATTATGTAAAGGCAGATGTTATTCACTTCACAGCTTCCAGCAGTGATTCTAACGGTGGCAGAAATGCTAGGGAAGGCACATGGGGTCAAAGGTAGTCTGGAAGGGGCCAACAAATAAAAATGACTTATGCATATGGATGTGCTGATTTATACCAGATACTTTAAGAAGTTCCAGTACTGTGGCTACGCTCCCCACGTGCGCAGTTGCAAACCCAACACCGATGGCATCTCCTCCTTTGAGAACCTGCTGGCCAACATCGTCCTGCGAGTGTTCGTCTGGGTAGTGTCCGCAACCACCTGCTTCGGGAACCTTTTTGTCATTTGCATGAGGTCTTATATCCGGTCGGAGAACAAACTGCATGCCCTGTGCATCATATCCCTCTGCTGTAAGTACAGTGCAGGTGACACAGCTTTGTGACCCTCTTACCCCTAGGAAAGAATCAATGCGGTGCTCCTCAAACTTCTATCTCCAATTTAATAAAAGTACACCATAAAGTGTGTCTGTGTGTATGTATGTATGTGTGTGCAGCATCATATAGAGAGAAAGATTGAGTTACTTTAAAAATTGGTTTAGACTTCATGTGGTACATAGTAGTAAATGTGACATAAAAATATTCAGTTGGATGTTTTTATATATATATTTTTTAAATATCAATTTATTTTTCAATTTTTTGTAGCAAAATTTGGCACCCCAAATTTCAGTGCCCCTGGGCAATTACCTAGGTTCATTTTAGTGTAAAACCAGCCATGTGAAAGTTATGCTAAGCAGTTAAAAACAGAATAAGAACCATCTGTTCTAGGAATGGGCTGGGAGACAAGCACCCGGGAACACCTTTCACTAAACCATTCATGCGGTCTTTACGTAACAAAACGTTATAACTCTCCCACTACTCTGACGTTAACATGGAGGTGAAAAATCGTATGAGAATGAATAAAGTTGTTTTACTGCATTTTTTACTCCATGATAATTTGAACTGTCTGATTCTAAAGAAACTCTGATTACTTTACTGATTGCCTTTAAAAAAGTTCCACTGGGGGGTTTCATTCATTTTAGCCAGTTTTTATCATTCGCTGCCACTCCTCTCTGACAGTACATTGCCAATTTAATGATGGCCTTATTTCATTTTTTTCCCATATGGTTTCTGTCGCTCTCTGACAGAAATAATACAATCACACAAATGTGTTTTTGTGCTTGTATTGCATCAATACTACAGCAGGTGGCGTAGTGGTTGGAGCCGATGCCTTATACCCAAAGGGCCCAGGTTTGAATCTCATCCGTTCAGTTGCACCCATTGATCAAGCTACTTACCCTGAATCCATAGGTTAAAAATTACCCAGCAGTATAATAGGGTAAATCACTGCAATAAGATCAGCGCTGTCAGCTGCTTTGGGGGAAAGATCCAGCCAAATGTATAAATAATATGCTGACTCCTCAGTTTCAAGACTTTGGTGGTTCTCCGCAGGTGCCGACGGCCTGATGGGTGTGTACCTGTTTGTGGTCGGGGCATTCGATCTCAAGTTTCGGGGCGAGTACAACCGGCACGCGCAGGCCTGGATGGACAGTGTGCAGTGTCAGGTGATCGGCTCCCTGGCCATGCTCTCCACAGAGGTGTCTGTGTTGCTGCTCACCTACCTGACCCTGGAGAAGTACGTGTGCATTGTGTACCCATTCCGGTACCTTGCCCCGGGCAGACTGCGCACCGTCAGCATCCTCGTGGCCATATGGGTCCTGGGCTTCGTCATCGCCTTCATCCCTTTGGTGGCCAAGGGCTTCTTCAGGAATTTCTATGGCACCAATGGTGTGTGCTTCCCTCTTCATTCGGAACAGCCAGAGACCTTTGGGGCACAGGTTTACTCCATTATCATCTTCCTGGGTGAGTATGACACACTCTTTCCTTCCTTCCTTCCTCCCTCGCTCCCTCCCTCCCAAACCACTTTTCTATTTGAGACTACATGGCCTTCATTTGTTTGACCTTTGGTGACCAGCACATAAACACAGCTCCTTTGACCCAGTGCTTGACACTTTATAAGTTTATAGCATTGATGAAATGTATTACAGATATTACAGTACTCATAACATACTCATATGTGATCAAAGCATTTTGCAGTATGACATTTGCTTATTTTGGCAATACAACACACTCAGTACAATCATGTAGGGTTTAGTGATGTACAGTGTTTACTGTGGAGGGTTCAGCTGATATACAACACTCGAAACGCTACACTCCTTCCAACAGCACAGCGATATAACACACACTCGCTTAAGGGCAATGTACAGTCAACAATGTAACCAAATGCGTTTTTAGGCTGTGGGAGGAAACCGGAGCACGAGAAAAACCCACACAAACGCAGCAGATTCCACACAAAACTGAATAGGGATCAAAAGCACACCCAGTCACACCACGTAAGGACCGCCAGACACCGGCATGACCCCCTGCCCCACCGCGCCTCACATACGATTCTCTTATTCTTTTAAAGGTGTGAACTTGGTGGCGTTTCTTATAATCGTCTTTTCCTACGGAAGCATGTTCTATAACATTCAGAAAACTGGCACCCGAGCAACAGAATACAGCAATCACATCAAGAACGAGGTGACCATCGCCAAGCGCTTCTTCTCCATTGTAATTACAGACTCTCTCTGCTGGATTCCCATATTTATCCTAAAGATTCTATCATTACTGCACGTGGAGATACCAGGTAAGATGCTTATAATCAACCACAACACAAAATGAAAACCACTGACTTTAAATCATGCAATTCTTCTTCTCATTTTGGCTGCTCCCGTTAGGGGTCGCCACAGCGGATCAGCATTTTTGTCCGCATATTTGGTTTGGCAAATTTTTACACAGGATGCCCTTCCTGGTGCAACCCTCTCCATTTATCCGGGCTTGGGACCAGCACGAAGAATTACATTATTTGATCTAAAGTTTTTTTGTATACTTTTTTAACTTATGTGCTCAGTAATCTACAGGCTGAATGCATTTGTGTTCTGATTATGATAAGTTGTTTTTCTCAGGTCAATATTGGTAATGGATTTAAGTGTGAACTTTGTTTTTAATTTGATGTAATCAGAAGTTTATATGGTAAAATATGTCCAAATTGAGACAAAACTGTTTATTTTGTCCAGGCACCATCAGTTCCTGGGTGGTAATATTCATTCTGCCCATCAACAGCGCCCTGAATCCCATCCTGTACACACTGACAACAAGGCCATTCAAGGAGACCATCCTTCAGGTGTGGAACAACTACCGGCAGAGAAAGCCACGGTCCGGCAGTCAACAGGGGTACACGCCCTCCTTCACATGGCTGGAGATGTGGCCAATGCAGGAGAGCAACACTCTGCCTTCTCCAGAGTACCTGGCACACCCCTCAGAAATGTCTGTCACTTCAGGGAAGTTTGATCTGCTGCCGGTCAAAAGCATAAACGGAATATAAATCTACAGTCCTATTGAATGTTTTATTTTTTCACAGTTCGGTTAGCATACACAATTTTCTGTGCACCGATGCTGTTGCACTTTTGTAGATAAGAACCACTTCATGACAAGTCTGTAAACGCTCAAATGCGTGTGGAAATGCTGCGACCTGGCAAGTGGATCATTCAGACTTGTATGACAAAGTTCTCTATCACACGCATGACGCACGTCGTTTCCAGCACGTAACACACCAGTTAACACTTAAAAGCACTGAGCCATGTGCTACTTTAACCAGTACATGACTGTATATCAATGATCTGTCTGTTATAAATGCAACCTTTATGGCGAGTGTATGCACAATTTCTCATGTAAGAGTTCACGTAACATCTGTCATCATGTTCAGCTGTGGTGTTTCTATTCAATTGTTGTTCATTTTAAGTAATATGTCTTTAGTTATTTGTGAGATGATGTTTCTGGGTGTTGTGTCACATTATGCAACATACATCACAAAGAAAAGTGCATTACACCATTTGTCTTCTATGTGTGTGAATGGTGAGAGGTTTGGTCCATAAAGCAGGTTTTTTTTAACTGCACTTGAAAATTCAGAACTGGACAGCTTGGTGCCAGGACTGTAAAAACATGGCATGCACTGTTTTGTAGACAAATGGTACATAACTTTTGTACGACACTTTACATACGTTTATATGCACATTAAAAATACCCAGTAGAAACAAATGAATCTCAGCTTGCCAAGATGAACAGATGCTGCTCTTACACAGTTGGTGTTACACCCACTGAATGTAGTCATTGATAATGAATTCATACATCAACAACTTCCTGTATTAATTTCTGATTATTTTTTATTTCCAGCTGGCACCTGCCCAACACGTATTTGTCAAAATTATGGCCCAAACTGTTTGTATATGTGAACACACCAGGGATACTTAGTGAACAATTTTGTGCACAGACTTTATGCACCTCTTCAAGTGACAACCTGGGACTGTGTGAAAAAACAAGAATAAAAATATCCGGTCTGGTCTGTTAGAAACTGTCAGGTGTCCAGGGTGGATGGACTCGAGTCTTTGTGTGCATCTCTCAGTAGGTCCCGCCAGGCCTTAAGAAACTGGGCATTTGCTGAACATCTTGTGGCCAAATCCCTCACTTGTGTGGCAATGACTGAGGTGGCGTGGAGCATTTGGGTTAAGGAGACAGCAGCCTGCAAAACACACACACACACACACACACACACACACACACACACTATGTATGCATAGTATATATAAAATTTCACCTGAACTCTAAGTGATACCAATACACACAGACTAAACGACTTAACATACACATGATTTTATATTTCTATGTCTTTACTGAATACATGGTTTAAAGAGCTGAGGTTACTGATAGGAAAAGAACGTGAACTTCAACAGTCGTGTATATGTGTATACATATACACAACTTGCACGCATTCGCCACATATAAATCTACTTGACAGTCCTACAGAGACACACTGTACATGTTTTATATATGTGAAAATAATGTCATAAAAGACTCAATATCATTATCCAAGTCAGCTGGCAGCTACTTACATCATCGATCTGCACCTCGATTTCCTCCAACATTTCTGTGTCAGAGAGATTAAAGGCGCCTTCTGAGGGAACGGGAGAGTTTTCGGACATCTCGATTGCTGTATAATATAAAAAGAACTAATGTCTTCGGTCTTTCACAGCACCAGCTTGCCGAACTGAGCGCCTATATTTCAAGTTCCCGCAAAATGTGAGGCAAAGCGCATGTGCAGATCGAACAGTACTCCGTCTGCAACTATAGCGCCGTGTCTTCACCCTGTGGAAGGACTACGCCACTGCAACAAAGTTTTTTTTTTAAAAAAATATGCATTAAACTCGTAAGACAGCGTCTTTGTTATTTGCAGTTTTACACGCGTTTTGTCATCTTCGCTTAAAAAAAATAACAATAGATATGCGTGTGTGAAATCTGCTGTTTTTATGCAAAAACTCTCGGATTACATCTAAAACGATCGTGGTTCGTTGCGATGATAAACTGACGCTCTTTCCGTTTATAAAATGCGGCTTCCTGCTATAATTGAAACTTCATTAACCACAATCCTACTGTATCATTTGTATTGACACGTGATACTTTTCTAGAACTACATTGGCCAACTCGCTTTGCGATATCCAAGTGGTCATCATTCCGCCTCATTGCAGAATAGCTTCCCATTAAACTACTTTAACCAAAATCCTATGCGATAGTTACTTACGTGCATTTCCTGTCCGCTCAAGGTGGGTTCCTGTCCTCGTCTCGGTTTTGTAACTGCGGGGTCAACAGTGGTCGCTCACGGGCTTTAACTTTCACACAGCCAAGTGCACAAGCTGTTTGTACCTAGATGGCAACCAGAATGTGAATCACGTTCAACTGTAACACTAGTTGCGCGGAAGGTCGAAAATCTCCATGATGTTTCCAGTCAACAAGCTTTCCCAGCAAGGTACTGCAGTTATGAATGCCGTGTTTTTGTTCTTCACATATGGATGCGCTGCTGTGTTGTTCTGCACTGTGTTTTTGTCAACATCTTTCTGCACTGAGGGTAAACTGACGTAGTTTCACAAAGATGACATCAGGCTGCAAATTTATTTTAGCACTTTTTAAAAAAAAATAATTTGTGTGTCTGATGTGTGTCGTTTTTGTGGCGCGCGTGATTTTTGGAACGGAGATCTGTGTCTCTGGTAGTTTCCACACCCTGGAGGAGAGATCCCACAGTGTGCTGCAGTTGCGACCAGGATGTAGGGGAAAGGTCACTCCGGCAAAACACACACACACACACACACACACACACACACAGACAGAGCCTCAGCTGTGTACCTGTGGCTAAAGATTCGAGGTTGCCATGTTGTTATCTCTGCTTGTTTGGGGTTTTCCTGCTTTTTCTGCATTGACATTTTCTGAAGTTTTTTTTATTAAGTCAGTTTTTTGTAATCATTAAGCTCATAAGAATTTAACATGGTTACAGCTGACATTTTGGGAGACATTCGAAAGAATTTTCTTGTTGCATTAAGTTGTATATGTTATTTACAACTTGTGATATTTGCCCTCATTGTGGCTTTAAAGGTTTGTCTGCTTCTACATTGCAGTTTAATGATTTATACTTGTGCAGTTTTACATTCTGTGTTGCAGTCTGAAAGTTGTTAGTTTGGTCCTGTTCCCTTCACCATTATTTATGTCATCCCCTGTTATTTCCACTTATTCTCGAGCACTGTCAATGCATCTTTGCACTTGTATGTATGTGTGTGTATATGTATGTATGTTGTTTGTCTGCTGTACACTATGAGCCATTGGGAACTGAAGACAAATTCCCTGTATATGTGTGCATACGTGGCCAAATAAATTGGATTCTGATTCTTCTGATTCTGATCTAAGACTGCAAGTCACTTTGGAAAAATAAGCCAGATAATTATAGGGTGTTAATAAATGAGGGTGAATTGTCCTCTTACAGCACGGAAGTGCGTGCATGTCCTCAAGGCCCTTCAGGGAGAGTGTCTGCCATCCCACCTGTGCGCATCAAGATGGTCCTCCACGACAGCCCCTGCACCACGTATCACTACACACTACACCATCTGTCCCCGTGACAAGGACCCCCGGTGGGAAGGTACTCTGGAAAACAGCAAAAGTTTGGCTCATCTTCCCTATCATGTAAAAAGAATGGACTGGAAGATTGTGTCTGAAATTGTATCTGGATTAATGGAATCTGTTGTTTGCAGGAGATTGAAATCTTCTTTTTTGCATTGATCATTACAGGAGCACAACTTGAACTCTTGCATGGGTGTATCTTAGCCAGTAACAGCAGTGTTTTTGTTTACATGTTAGGTGTGGCGATGGAACGCTTTGCTGATGAGGCTGATGTGGTGATTGTGGGCGGAGGCCCCGCTGGTCTCTCGACGGCCATCCATCTGAAGCAGCTGGCCAGCCAGCACAACAAGGAGCTGCGCGTGTGTATTGTGGAGAAGGCCTCTCAGATCGGTGCTCACACCCTGTCTGGAGCCTGTCTGGAGCCCAGTGCTCTCACCGAGCTCATTCCAGACTGGAAGGACAGAGGAGTAAGTGTCATACTGCTGGTATGAAACAAGGAGGTTCACCTGTGGTTCTGATGGACTCAGTCCAGTAAGGTTGTACAGCTGCATTTGGTTTAACAAGGCAATGAAATGAGGTTTGCACTGCTCCTCTGCAGGTAGAACCATGGTCCCCTAGCCCTGTATTTAAATAGTACCTTCCTACTGGAGTTACTTAAAATAGTCCTGAAAAGCCATTACAGAATATACATGTATCCCTGGCTATCCAGATGTTCACTGTTTTTGTAGTCAGATTTCACTAACCAAATTGAAAACCTGCTATAATGAATCTGCATTTGAAAAATATGTATATATAGCGAGCACTAGTTGCAGCAAGTTTAGGTGAGAAGGTGTAGAGTGTCAGGAATGTGAAAGTACTGCTTTGAGTGGGGGCATTAATGGAAGTGAATGTAACTCCAGAAGCGAGTCCGTCGGCCATCTTGGGTGTGTTGCTTGTATCTCAGCTGTTCTGCCAAGAGGGTCGCATCTCGTGCTTGCATTGTGTTTTGTGTTTTATCGCCATCATCTTCACCACATTATTAAGTGAAAGATGCATAAAAGAAACATACTGCATTGTTTATTTACATTAGATGTTTGTTGAAGTGTAGAAAGAAAACCCAATTCGTATCCAATACAGTACAGTGTGTTTATGTTCTGCACATGAATATTTCCCACCAATGAGTTTAATAAGTGTTTATAAATTGGGTAATTGGTGTTTTAAATGTTTTAACATGCAAAAATCTTTGGTGGACATGCATTTGACTGTTTTGGTGATGTTTAGGAAAATGCTTAGGGATTTTGGGTTGGGCTGGGAACTCACTATTGTTATTCCCATTTGAAATAGAGGAGTATAGGCTTATATTGCAACCTAGGTTTCCAAGAGAATTTGTGGACTTATGTGATTCTGCGATGGACAAGTAGTTGTTGATAATAAATGGATGAAAGAAATTAAGTACAAAGAAGTAATGAATTGACACTATTGTCAATCATAATGAAGTAATATAATTTGCACAAAATGCAGAACCAAGCTTTTTTGTGTTTCAATCAATAGTTTTTGGTGCCTTATTTTTTATTTTGTTCTTATTTCTAAGATGTTAATTTTTCAATAATGCCAAATTTAAATAGGCAAAATGCACCATTACTAGTTTTTTTGCAGATTTATTTTTTCTTTATTTGAAGGCCCCTCTGACTACACCAGTGACGGAAGACAAGTTTGGGATTTTAACAGAGAAGCACAGAATCCCTGTTCCAATTCTCCCTGGTGAGTTTCATCCTCAGGATCATATTTTGTTACCGCAAAGGTTAGTTTAATTTGGTATTAGAGTACATTAATTAGATCTGACTTGTGAAAACTGCATGTGCCCTGATGTGAATTGATGCAGGGAGTTTACCAGGGGATCCAGTTGTTTGGCTGACATTGTCACGTGTGTTTACAGGGCTCCCCATGAACAACCACGGGAACTACATAGTTCGGCTGGGCCACTTTGTCCGCTGGCTGGGGGAACAAGCGGAGGAGCTCGGCGTGGAGCTCTATCCTGGCTATGCTGCCTCTGAGGTACAGCAGTTCTTTGCGCTATCCAGTTGTTCCTGACAACTGTCCAATGCAGCCTTTTTGGATGTCCACAGGGAGTTTGCTGATGCTGGAATCTCTGTACCCTGACAGGTGCTGTTTCATGAAGATGGCAGTGTGAAGGGAATTGCCACAAACGATGTGGGCATCTCCAAAGATGGATCACCAAAGGTGGGCATTGGAAGCAATCTTATGTCACATTTTAAATACAGTTAACTCCTGATTTATGAACGCTCGACCTACTAAAACATGTCATAATGAACAGTTTCATTTAGTGCTGCTGTTTCAATTTACAAATGTGTTCCCTGCAATAAAGAACAACCAATTCGATTTTTGGCGTTGATCTGCATTAACAATTTTTTTCCTGCCCAGGTGTGCCATTTCTACAGTGTGTCCACAGTGTGCAGCAGAGACATAAACTCTTAGTTGTCCCCGAGTATCTGTCCTCTCAATAGAATCTCTTTTTGCAGCAAACTTTTTTTTTTTTTTTAAAAGTTCAGAGCACCCCACATTACTTTTTTAAGCCTAACCATGTACAGAAAAACATCCCCGTTTTCCTTCCTAATGCTTGATACTGTGTTTTATAGAACAACAATGTAATTAAAAACTCCCCACATTCAATGTCCAAACGACAAGTGAGGGGAAAAAAATTATAAATAGCCTGCACAGCTTGAATAAGGGGGATCTGCTGCAGCCTTGTGTCCGGTCAACTGTGTCAGCAGGTGTTTTATTGTCCCAATCCAGCAGAACACACTGCACATGTGAGCACAAACACTCATTAAAGAATACATAACACTACACTTATAAAACACATGTAAGATTGCACTATGGACAAAAAAGTAAAGTTTTAAAGTAAAACTACACCTGAGAGAAAGGGCCAGGTGTAGTTTTAATACCTTTAAAACCTCACTCATTATTTATTCTTATTGTCCATCAGACATCTTGCACCTGTATGTATGCACGTGGGGTTTGTCTAATGAAAACTGAGCCATTGGGAACCGAAGCCAAATTCCCTGTATGCATGTGCAGAAAATGGTATTTTGTTGATGACAAACAAAACTTTAAAAAATGGTAAATTATTATGTTTAATTAGTGAAAGGGCTAAAGTAAAGAGTGCTGTAGCAAAACGGCACGGTAGGAGGTAGTGGTGATTGACGTATTACTGTAGTGATGGCCAGTAAGGAACCATTATAAATTGTATGACCTGGGTTTTCTCTGTGCTTCTGTGCAGGATGTTTTCGAGCGAGGTATGGAGCTTCATGCCAAGGTGACAGTGTTTGGTGAAGGCTGTCATGGACACTTGGCAAAGCAACTTTACAAGCGTTTCCAGTTGCGAGAAAACTGCCAGCCGCAGACGTACGCCATTGGGCTGAAGGAGGTGCTCCTGCTCCACATGCTTTGCCACCTCCACACTCCCTCACACCAGACATGACCGGTTTTCTCAGTACTTGTCTTTGACTTACGATGCGCTTGACATATGACAGACTTGTGCATAAGATGAGCAATAATTAAATAATAATGAAAAAATGAAATGGATGAAACTTGTCAGAAAAATTAACTTTTAATGACTTCCATGAATTCTGGTTAAGGAATAAGCATCGTATAGCTAATAAAAACATTAATGAACATCTTGTAATGTACAATAGGCAGTACCTGTACCGTACTTGTAGGACATTGTACGGTAACGAGAGTATCTGCCAATAACCGTACAAAAACACACAGTACTGTGAGTGCTTATAGCTTTTACTGTAGATAAAAAAAAAAAAGTTGTGAAAATGCATTATAACACGTTTCCCCCCCACTGTATGCACGTGTGAAATTGCCTCATAACGAATACATAAAGTGAACGTGGTACTATAGTGTGTGCTACAACATGGTGGCAACACCCCACCCACACAAAGCCAACAAACGTTTTGCACGTGCTAAACAACGGCCCCTCATCTCTTTCTTTGTCTCTTCTGCAAATAAGAGTTTGTGCAACATACAATGTTAGTTCTCACTGTTGAAATGCACAGACACGGATGTGGTGGGTTACTTCAGCACACGTCTTCCTTTTACTATGCATCTCACAGAATTGAACTCACCCCAAAAACCCTGAGCATGCACTCTTCTTGGGCTTTACCAACAGTCGCAAGAGATCATGTTTGTGCTTATTATGTCTTGCTGACATCCCTAACCGAGTCATAATTTGAGAACAATCTGTATTCTCTGTAGTTTTTGCTTATTAAACCTTTGCCCTGTTGATTCTTTATGGAACACCCCACCTCTCTACAGTATACTGCTGCTGAATTCTATAGATCAGTCTGAACCAGAAACACTGCTCTGCTAATGAAAATTTTCCTTGAAATTTGCTGAAGTTGTGGCTGATTGATGAGAAGAATTGGAGACCTGGGAGGGTGGAGCACACGGTCGGTTGGCCCCTGGACCGGAACACATACGGAGGCTCCTTTCTTTATCACCTGAATGAAAAGGAGCCATTGGTGGCCTTGGGCTTTGTGGTGAGTGGGTTGTCCAGAACATTATTTATTTATTTATTTATTTATTTAATTTATTTATTTATTTTTTTTAGTTCATGATTTTCTCCAAGGTATTTTACAGTATTAGGCTTTTACACCAAACTACTTAAGGTATTAGAGTAGGAGGTTCGGTTCAGACCCAATTCTTTAGATGGCAAAGAGGTGGGTTTAACCACTATACTACATGCTGCCCCAAGTCAAATGTATGGTTGTGTGATATAATATTGAAATTAGCTAGTTGTAGCATTACATAAATTAGATTTTTACAGTCGATGCTTTTATAAAGAGGTGCATTTAATTGGAATTAGGATAATTTATTTGGCAAAGGTACAGCAGGATATCTTTGTCCTTAGCCTTTATGTTACTCGCTGGTGTTTTCACAGGTTGGTCTGGACTATCAGAACCCCTATCTAAGCCCGTTTAGGGAGTTCCAGCGATGGAAGCACCACCCATCTGTTGCCTCGACTCTGCAGGGAGGCAGCAGGATCTCCTATGGAGCCAGGGCCCTGAATGAGGGCGGCTTCCAGGTAGGCCCGTCTGTGGTTGCACTCGGTCTGGAAGTTTCACTCAATAGCTGCTTCACAGTCATCATTTCTCATCTGCCTTCCAGTCTGTGCCCAAGCTCACTTTCCCTGGAGGTTTACTGGTAGGGTGCAGCCCTGGTTTCATGAACGTCCCCAAGATTAAAGGCACTCACACAGCCATGAAGAGTGGCATGCTGGCAGCCGAGTGCATCTTCCACAAGATCACGGATGAAAACGTACAGTCTGAGACTGCAGGTAATAACTTGCACAACACAGTTACTACCACAGACCTTCAGCTGGAATCTTCAACCTGCTGAAACTTTACTTGCACTAATCTTTTAGGAAAATCTTATCTATTCTATTTATATCTATTAGTCTTCCTTTATTAGGCCTTTTATCTATATTTATTCTATTTGTTCCATTAATCTACCTCTTCTTATTTACTTGCTTATTTAAATTCTACCTCAAAATTTATTTTGGTTTGTACTAGTGGTAATGGGCCAACTAAAGTAATTTCAGTATAAATATGTGTAATGTTATAGCCAAAACTTGGCTTCACCAACAAACTTGTGACATAAACACTTGTCATGTGACCAGCTGATATTTTTAAAACCATGTTGGCTACCAGTTGTTGAGTTGCTCGTGACATTTAAAAATAGTTTCAGAAAATGCTATCATTGCTAATTATTAAATATATTTTTATGCACTTTTTCATTGTTTTTTCTCCCAGGTATTCATGTTCCTGAGTATGAGGAGAGGTTCAGAAACTCTTGGGTCTGGAAAGAGTTGTATGCTGTGAGGAACATCAGACCCTCATTCCACAATTACTTTGGATTGTATGGAGGAATGATCTACACTGGGATTTTTTACTGGATCTTTAGAGGGAAGGAACCATGGACACTCAAACATATAGGTGAGACTCCTGACTATCCACAGAAGAGCACTGACTATTTGTGCTGTGCCTCAGGTGGACACATCTGCATCTTGATGACAGAAAACTATAGAAGCAGGCTGGGATCGCAGTCGTTCATTGTGTCCTGGGTTCCAGGTAAGGACTCAGATCAGCTGAAGCCAGCTAAGGACTGCACACCAATTGAATACCCAAAGCCAGATGGAAAGCTGAGCTTCGACCTGCTCTCCTCCGTGGCTCTGAGCGGCACCAACCATGAACACGACCAGCCCCCCCACCTTACTCTCATGGATGACAGTGTTCCTGTGGCCAAGAACCTGGCAGTCTACGATGGACCTGAACAGCGTTTCTGTCCAGCAGGTACCTGCACACTATTTTGGTACAGTTTGTTACAGATGGCATCCATCTGGGTTCTACTTTTGTTTGCAGGCTTCTGTGCCACCGTTACATTCAAACATACACATTTGAATCATTTCCCCAAACGGACCTACAGCTTAGAGGAAACAAAAGCACATTTGAGACCACAGAGAGGGCTTAGATGCATCTGAATTATTTTAGTCATTATGTGACCAACTTGACCAGGTGGCAAAAGTTATCCCCCAGGGACATGAATGCAGCTTGAATGAATGTATACTGATGCTGGTTTTCATTAACCAGGGGCAGAACCATATTTAGAAGTAACTGTTGTTTTACAGGGGTGTACGAGTACGTGCCTCTCGAATCAGGAGATGGCATGAGGCTGCAGATCAACGCTCAGAACTGCGTTCACTGCAAGACGTGCGACATCAAGGACCCAAGCCAGAACATCAACTGGGTGGTCCCTGAAGGAAGCGGGGGACCGGCGTACAATGGCATGTGACCGGATGGAGGTCTGGTCCAATAGACTGACTGAAGACTTCTTACTGTAAACATAGCCCTTTACAATGTGCCTCAGTATCAACAAATTGTTTCCATTATGGCAGTTTAAAAAAAAAAAAAAACAGATTTGCTGTTTTGTTTATAGAACATTCACATGTATACAATTGTGAAGATGAAATGCTGTGACGTGTTCAGAATATTGCTGCACTTGTTTCAAGTTATACTTTAATTTCAGAAACAGCGGCTTTTATTGTCGTATGACATAGTTGAAGAAGTTTAAAATCTTAACTATAAGCAGTTAAAGAATTTGAATCACTGTTCATAAATTTTACACATAAACTATCCTTGGAGCAAATGACTACTGATCAATTTAGTTAAGGCTGTTTCTTTGACACAGTTTCAATCTTTTAAACATATACAGAAATTAAGGTTCACAAATACTTTATTCAAAAATGTGCAGGCCAATACAAGAGATACTGGGACCCTCTACAGTATGATGCACTCAGATGCAGTGAAGGCAATGCACATTCTTTTTGTCTGAAATAAATGTCAGCATTTCCACAGTGAGGATTCTCACATGAACACGAAGAACACATTTAGATATTTAGATGGACATGTTTTACGAATGCTAGAAGATGAACGTTTCTTCTCTGAATACAGTAAATATTAGGACCTGGAACACCATACTTGCAGATGGCTCATATGACCCTTAATCATGTGTTCTTAACCATATGTAGGACCGACCTGTTCATGATGTATTTTAATGTGCTGATTTAGTCTCCACCCCCACTATGAGGTCTTCAGGCAAACATTTTTGCATAGGTCTTCTTTTCCTTTTCTTTCTCCTCCTTCATTTTTTGTTTGACTCTCAGCATTTCATTCCCAATAGCTGCAAACATATGGGAACCAGTTACGGTCACGTATTGTGTTACAAATTAAACCAGTGTAAACCTTTTCAATCAATACCAATAGGCAAATAATGTCAGTGGTCTACTTTCAAAAATCAGGATTAAACAACTATTAATCAAGAATATGGGAAGAGTTGACATTTCTAAATGCTTACCTTTGTCTTCTGGTGATATTTCTTGAGCTTTCTTAAGGTCAGCCTGTAATTTAAAAAAAAAAAAAAATTACTTGTAGACATATTTCATATAAAATTCCAACTGTAAAGAGCACTGTAGTAACAACAGTACCATTGCTTGATTGTACTCCTTCATTCCCTGCCAGGCTTGAGCACGCCGGTACAGTGCTTTAGTGTTGGTCGGGTTCAAGTCAAGTGCCTTTATCCAGAAAAATAATGTATTCAAACACAAATGTAAAGCACCTTGGTGATACTTTTGGCATTTTGTAACTGCCTCTTTCTATTTAAAAAAAAAAAAAAAAAAAAAAAAAAAAAACTTTCAACTGCCTTTTTCTCTCGTTTCTACACCTACAGATGTTGATGCACTGCTGCACTTACCTGGGTGCAATTCTCGATGGCATCCTGCCACAGCTGTAGTTTCAGCTTACAAGCCGCAATGTTCAGGATGCAGCTCAGAGCAACCGGTTCTAGCTTCTTCTGGGAAGCGTTTTCTTCATCTTCATCGTCCACTACATCGTCACACACCTCCAGGTACCTGGACCAAGCATAGTCGGCTCAGACAGCTGACTGACTTAGCTGACGTTCTTCTTCAAAGCACATTTTTAATTTTGCTGTCCATTTATGCACCTGGATATTTTTACTGTAACAATACTGACTTTACTAAAGGATGTTAGCGCACGACCCACCCTGGGACTTGTCCATAAACGGTTCCTGCTGCTCGGTTATCCTCTGAGCCACATTTAGATCATGACTAAAGTTCTTCTGGCATTACAGCCACTGTTCACGTAAAATACATAACTAAAATTCACCAAGGTTTGTGTTTGATCTATGCACTATTCTACAATTTAAAAAACTGTACCTTAGAGCCTTGGAATACTTCTTATTAGCTGCCGCCCAGTTCTGGGATTTAAAGAAGTTATTCCCAATATTCTTGACACTCTCAGCAATAGACAGGATTTTATCAACCTGCGATAAACAAAATGATTAAAGAAAGTCAGCTGTAATTGTAAGTTGAGTACAAGTTAGTGTAGCACTACAAAGTGACAGCCAGTGGTACCTACATCTTTGAAGTCAATGTCTGCATCCTCAGGGAAGTCAGCATGGACATCTCCTGAGCCATCATCGACAGCGATGCCCCAGTCGTCTCCTTGATGGAGTTCACCACTGTCTGCCATTATACATGGCTGTCCAAACATCAAACATTGGATTAATCCTAATGGGGCATCATATTTTCTCAGAACACTGATTCTGCACTAACATACAGAGCTGTAAATTTTACTGGAGTTCATCGCTGTCAGCAAAACTGTTGTCCATCCACGTGTCCATTCTGCTCCAGTCAATGTTAATCTGTCGCAGTTTAGATGCATCCTGAACAGGATGATAGTTGTACCTGATGTACATAATGATGTCAGTCAACATTTTCTGACATACCTTTACTGGCACATCATCTTTGGTCTCAACCGCTTCCAGGATCTTAACAACACCCATGCCTTTGAGCACTTGTCCAAAGACCACATGCTTCCCATCGAGGTGGCTAGTCGGTACAGTGGTGATGAAGAACTGGGAGCCGTTGGTGTTAGGCCCAGAGTTGGCCATGCTGAGCAGTCCCTCCCTGTCATGCTAAAAAGATTACAAATACAAAAGTACAAGTGAACACTTCAGAACAGTCTAACTGTACCTACCTGAAGGAAAACAATTTCATAAAAAAAAAAAAAAAATTTGCAACACCAAACTTTAATGAACGGGCCGTCATTTCTGTTTTCAGTTCAGGACATCATTACCTTATAGTGAAAATTTTCATCTTCAAACTTCTCGCCATAAATGCTCTCTCCTCCAGTGCCATTTTGATTAGAAATATCCCCTCCCTGGATCATGAACTTCTTTATGACTGAGAATACGAAAAGAATAGCACCAGTTTAAAAAAAAGGTGAGGCCTAAAAAGGAGCATTTGTATGTACACAATACATGACCGACACAGTCCTGAGGTGCCGAGTACTTACTCCTGTGGAAAGGGCATCCTTTAAAGTGCAGCGGCTTCCCAGTGGATGGACCGGTGCCCTTCTCCCCGGTGCAAAGGGCTCTGAAGTTCTCTGCGGTTCTGGGCATGACGTCTGCAAACAGTTCCAGAACAATGCGGCCCACTGGAGGACAAGAAAGAGAGAGAAAATTGGGTGGATTACATAATGGGACCCCTGTCTACCTATAAATTTGCTAGTGATTTTTTAATGTAATTTCCACAATATTGACTAAAACACAATGAACTACAATTACACTCGATGCCTCAGCTACATAACACCAAAGAATTTATTTCCTGTGAAAGGAAATCATGCATCTGATCATAAAGCTGCATGTCTGTACTGTGGAGCGCAGAAAATCATGGAGGTTCAGGCTTTTATTTCTGTTCGGTAATTCACGAGGACACAATAACGACGATGTTCTTCATGGCTCCAACACGGTCACCGGACAGTGCGGCAAGAACCGGTCCGAACATACAAAACATACTAAAGACAAGTAAGTTTTACGTGTAATTGTGTGTCTTTCTTTTAACTATTAACTGTGTACAACGGGCTCATCGCGTCGAGTCTGCTCATTCTGGGTCAACTGCCGGGACAAAACCCCGGACAAATTACCTCTTTCACCGCCAACGTCAACATCGAGAAAAACCCGCGGGTTGTCCTGGTTCGAAAGCTTATTCTCGGGTGAGGGGTTTGACATTTCTTATGCACTTTTTAAAATAATAAAAACAATGAATTAAATCCACAGCAACGTTAGATCTGGATCAGTTGCGACAACGTTAACGACGGGAGCAAGAAAACTACTTCCGGTAGCTGCGGCACTGGAAAGGTCAAAATAAAAGTCTTCTTCGGGTATCTATGATATTAAAATTAAATGAAAATTTAAAAAAAAAAAATAGCAAAATAAAGGCTAAGTTCCACTAGAAACGACAGTGGAAGTTGAACGCTACATCTAGTCGCTGCAGCTCTGAAAATATTGCAGCAAAAACGTAAAAATACTCATTTAATTCTGATGACCGTGGAACTGAAGCGGTCATAAAACAAGCATTAAAGAGCACAAGTCTACTTCCGGTAGCGTTGGTATCTAAAGTGTCAAAATAAAAGCGGGACTTTTTAGAAACTGGATTTTAGAGCTATTATTTCGTATTTAGTTGCTAAAACGGTAACCCGACGAACCCCACAAAACTGTGCATCAAAACGTATGGTTATATGACACGAAAACAATAGTATGTAAGTATTTTGTGGACTTGGTATTAATTAATTATATATTTTCTTAGTAACACGGAGCACCTTCACCTAAGTGAAGCCACCTTTTTCCACATAAAAAGGGACAACTGGAAACGGCTGTAAGTCTATCTAGAGTGACTACGGGGTGGAACGTCGCGCTCTGTCAAATCGTGTGCTGGCTGCGTTTCCACACACGCGTGGGTCACCTGCTCACGAACGCGACCACGACACCGACTGCAAACGCTGCTGCTGCCGCCGCCTCCTTTACACGCGTCTGCTCCCCCCACCTCCCCCATGCCGGTCACATGACTCGCGATCGCTACATGGCGCTGGAGAGCAGGTCCGGCAGCCCAGCATGGCCGCGCAGCGCAGCCCCGTCGGCCGACGCGCGTCCCTGTGAGGCGGTGCACGATGGCGTCCACGCTGCTGCAAAGGCTCTTCGTTAAGAAGCCCCCTGCGACGCCCCCCCGGGACTACAGGGCTCCAGACGTGTGGTAAGCGCGAGCAGGGACGGGAAAAGAGGGCACGCTGGGCAAGGGGGGAGGGGGCGCGATAAATAATCAATTAATAAATCCTGTACATGGGGGATAAAGCATCGCGGCTACAGGGATCAACACTTTGGGAGACACGCGGTTCAGCTCCGATTTGCTGTGGTGAGTAGAGTGGCCCGTCTGTGAGCTCATCGTTCGGCGGCCAGCCGCTCCCACACATTAAACTGTGCGTTTTTCACGCACACACGCGTGCATGCGCGCACGCTGCACGGGCTCGAGGCATGTGCAAGTGCTGTGTTTTTCTCTCCCTCCCTCTCTCGCACACACACTGCACACAATGCACACATGACGCATTGGCGCGTGAATGGGAGAAGAGAGCGGTCATGTGACGGCGTGATGTGAGAGCAGGTGACCGTCTGCTGACCGACCGCACAGTACCGAACCGTGGAGTGGAACGCCATAGTCCCCCGACACCTGCACCATGACCGTAACCACCTCCTGCCCCCCCACCTTTTTAATTTTTTTTTTTTTACCCGGATCGCTTAACTGCCGATTTTGCCACTTAGCTACGTAACAAGCGGCACGTGTCGGACGCGGGCTGCCGCGAATAATAACGGTCCCGCCGTCCGTTTTCTCAGAAGCCCCGTGGCGCTAGCAAGCGGTTCAGCTGCGTTTGCTATGCGAGCTGAAGGAGAACCGCCAAAATGAGATGGTGAGACAAATGCAGCCTGCTCAGGTTTACCTTTTTTATTTTACTCCTCTGGCTGGTAAAATGCCACATGTCCTTTGAGTTCTGACTGCACTTTGTCACAGACAACAGTGACTAGCTGATACACAATGGTTGGTGAGGGTGGTAGAGCTGCACTCCGTCCATCCCTCTGTCTGTCTGTGAGAGAGACATAAAACACATTCTTTTTGTCCTTCATCTGTTGCAGAAAAATCAAAGTTGTAACCTCCCTTTTTTATTTTTTAAATCAGGCCTGTTCTTTAAATTGTGGAATAACTGTGCAGTTGAAAACTTTTTTTCTATTTTTGTCCATTTAATCTTACTAGTTTTTTCCCCCCTCCTCTCCATTATTTCTTCTCCTATTTGTTCAGGAGAATTAGGTGTGGCTCTTCAGGAGAATAAAACAAACACATGCATAGTCAGGGTGTGGAATTTTTTTGTTAGCTGATATTGAGGTCCAGAAAACTAGAGGCAGGCCAAGTGTCAGTTTTCCAAGGGGAGGCTGGACTGTATTGGTGAGGGTCCATTGTGATGCTCAGACTGCCTGCTTGTCACATGATGATGGGGGGGGACCTATTGTCACTGTCATCAAACATTATCTGCTGGAGGTGACAGATATCCCCACATCAACCCATACAAGATCCCATCTCCCAACGCTGTAGTTTCGACATCTCTGATGCTGGCTCTTTCGGGTGCTTTCTATACGTCTGCCCCTAGCCTAGTAGAGACTGTGCTATGAATTTAGTTTTATACTGCATGTTGTTTAAGGACAAACCGTAGTGGTATCGTGTAAATCGATCACAGACATCAGTCTTTCCTTTTGCATGTGCTTTTTGCATCATAGAGCAGTAAATGAAAGCAACACTGATGGCATTTGAAAACTTTCAGTTCACCACATACAAAAGGTGCCTGCTGTGCATGACATAGGATTCTGAGCAGAAGTTATGATCAGCAGCAGTCTTCTGAAATGGCCTAAAAGTTTTTCATGCTCTTTTGTGTTGATAGTGTTTGTCTAGCACTACTGCAGTTAATGATAATGCAGGGATAACTTGATGCTTGCATTTATTGTTTGGAAACCTCTAGAAAGCAGCTTGCAATATAAGGGTATTGACATCAATTTTCCCATGTGAACAGCTGGGTGACTTTTACTGCATCAACTCAGGGTAAGCACCACACTGGAAGGTGCAACAGCGAGGGAGAACCTGGCTCCTCTGGGTGGAAGGTGATAGCTCCAACCACTGTGGTACCTGCTGTTTTTATTCAACTATTTGATCCTTTTTGGGGTCATACTGCACTTTTATGTGTGACAGAATTGCAAGAATGTGACAAAATTGCCCCCTTTAAAATAAATTCAGCCGTACACATCACCTCTACACAGGAAATGCATTTTGTGAGAGGATTAATTACATTTGCACTGATCAGGAGCATCCAGGAAAAGGATGCAATGGTGCATCACTGCCCAGCAGAAAAGCAATCCATAACTGGGAATGTCAGCGCTGACTGATGTGTATCTGGATTTCCTCTGATGCTGATTTCGGGGGCCAGATGGAAGGCACATTGGTCTCAACAGCTGGACAGCCCTAGGTTCCACTTGAGGACTTCCTCCTGTTAACTGTGTCCTTAAATCAGCTGACTTCGAGTCATGCTGCAGTAAATGCTGGTTTTGGCTGGAAATGGAAGTTGGAAGTTGCAGATCCTTCTACAGACAGGTTGTAGAAAACTAAATCTTGTGAAAATACCAGAAGGGCCACAGATTAGTGATGGACGGATGCTGGACTGTCTTGCTGGAGATCCGGTTATCCCTAGGGATGGGAATGTTTCCGATGCCAAAGATGGAGCCCAGATTTGCATTCCATAAAGATCGCTGATGCCTGCAGCAGTTGCTAAGCGATGTCATATGACTGTCAGGTCATGTGGAGGTAATTAAGTACGAGGCATTGTATCTGTGGGTGGAGCTCCCTCTGCTCTCGCCCACATTAGCAAGTTTGCAGTCCTTATCGTGCACTTTAGCCTGGGAGTTTTGTGAGCTGTCATTCAGGGAATCCTGGCCAATCCAGTCTGGGAAAGAGGGTTAGGAGGCGCTGCTGAATGGGATGGTGTTGCATGGTGACAGGAAGTAGGGACTTGAAGGAACCATGTGATGGACCTGGCGTCCTTGTCTTGTGCAACCACCGAGGACCACAGAAGGTCTCCCTCGGTGTTAGCTCAAGGTTCACCATGAAGATAAAAAGGAAAGTAAAATCCAGCTTTCAGCCTCCACTTCCTCAGGTCACTGCTGCTTTCCACAGGTAATGTGATCACATGTTGTCTTGAATTCCAGTTAATAAAAGATGTTTCTCACCAGCTGCTTATCACTGAGTGTCTTTATTTCTGTCTATGACTGTGAGTGAAGCTGTAGCTTACCATTAATGCCAACCTGGTGCTCAAATGTATATTTTTTGGGTAATGCTTGCTGCAGTAGTTAGAGCAATTCCTGGGACCTGGGATTGAAGTACCGTTCCAGCCGCAGTACTCTTAAATGTGGTACTTTACCCTGAACTGATACAGTAAAGATACCCTGCTGTTTAATGGGAAATGACTGTAAAGATGTGCAGTTTTCCAAGTGTCTTGGACACTGGAGTCCATTTATCCAATGAGGTGGGCTTCAAGTGGACATGATTATTTTATTTATTTTTGTTTGTGTGCTGAAGGGAGTCTTCAAAGTTGTAGCGTTTAATTCTGTTTATGCCACTGTATAACACAATGACATCATTTGGATGGAAACTGCCACGTTTAACCTAGTTGCACTACCATATATTTATTACTCGGTGACAGACAGGGCTGCGAAAAAGTATTTGCCCTGCTTCTAGTTTTCCTCTGCAGGTTTTTGACTTGGTCTAGGATTTTTTTTTTTTTTTTTTTTTTCTTGTCAGTTCCAACAGAGTGTGAATGGAATGGAAGCTAAGAGGAAAAGGAGCACCACTCTCTCCACCCCCTCCTTTTTTCCTGTTTTCTTGGTGTGGAACATGATGAAATGTACAGTCATAGGTATGAAAAAGTATTGAAGTGGCGGTTTTACCAAATGGGTTGAATCTAATGTTGAAAAGCCTGAAAAAAGAGGAAGTTTGGAAGAGGCTAAATGCCTTTTGACTGTGATCGGGTTAGTTAGACCTGCAGGCATGCGATATTACAAAAGTTAATCACTTTTAAGATGCTTATTTGAAATTGCAATATTTTTCACACTTTTAATGAAGACATTTAATACAGTGTCGTCTAACTTTTTGCTTTGGCTGTTTTTGTACACTATGGATATGTTTTGTATTAGTTTAGACCTGTATATATGTATATAGGTTATATTTCTGTAAGGTGTACTTCACCAGTGCAGTGGAAGAACACATTCCCACCAGTGCTCTGTTGATGGGAGTGTGTTCTTCCCAAGTTGTCTTGGCTCCTGCTCGTGCATCATGCGGCAGACAGTCAAGGTCACTTGGCCTGGCATCGCTCAGTAGAGCACCAGAGGATCTGCGGGGGCTGAAGTGTCAAGTGTTTCCTGCTGCAGGGCTTTGACTTTTAGAGCTCTGTTCTCAGTGTGACAAGGGGTCATCAGGTAAAGAGAAGCGCGTGTGGAAGGTTGTGATGAATTTATACCACAGTCCACATTATACATCCCTAATCTTAATGTCCGTCCCCAATATTTGTTGTGTTTTTGTTTGCCATTGAGTCAAGAGTCAAAAGAGTTTATTTGTCAAGCACATGGTTGTGTACCATGTGTTGAAATGTGCACCGATCTGAACCAGGATGACTGTGCGAACAATCTATAGAAATTAAGGAAAAAACGCACAGTCTTCCTGGAGCGATCAGGTAGGCGTCTGGACGTGGCCGCGCCATTTTGAGGAAGCTCCTCTGTCAAGCACAGAAAGTCAGGCAGGGGTTTGGTGACATACTGGTGGCTCTGGCCATGAGCAGCGCCTTTGATTCCATGGTGGCGTGTACTACCAGCTCATGGGCCCTGCCTGGGTCACAGCGAAAGCCAGCAGATTCATAATGTCAAGAGTATAAAGGGAGGGTTTGTCAGGGTCCGAGAAAGCAGGCGCTGTGCTGCCCATCGCATTGTTTCTTGTTACTTGAGGCATGCAGCTGGATAGCTGTGTGTGTGGGGGGGGGGCACACCACACCAGGGGACAAGATCGAAAGGCATACCAATAACTTTCCCTGCTATTCAGATTTTACTCTGGCAGCGGTAGTCCACCTAGGTTGGGTGAAGTGGTTGTGCTGACTCTGGGATTTTTGATCTTGTAATTTCCAGGTCAGTGTTATGGGCTAGAAGGGCATGCAACGCTAGGAGTTGGGACATTGCAAGCGCAGAGCTTTGACTCTTGTGAATGGGACATGGGGCACACTGGTTTCCCCCACTGCCCTGCAGACCCATGCAGCCTGCTGCATGCATGCAGCCCTGTGAGCTGTAGCATAGCCCCCTTCGGCAGGTCATCTGACAGTCTCGTGCTCTAGGATGTGCTGCACAGAGCGGTAATAATAGCTGACAGGGGGCGAGCGAGGGAGCGGCGCTGGGGCAAGGATGGAAAGCAGGTACAGTAAAGCCATTCTCTGGCAGGAATGGGAAATCCAGTTTTGTGTGCGTGAGTAAGAGAGAGGCAGTGCCTAGTTAGTAAAATGCTCTCTGCATGGTGCTAGTCGATGAGAGAATTTTCCAGTGTAACTAACTTTTTGCTCAGCTGCAATGGGACGACATCTTAGCTGATCTTGTGCACGCTGTGTCTGTTTGCCATTTTTCATGTTTTACTACAACAGTGTTGAAAACCAACCAGCCCAGCTTGTTCTTATAAGGCAGTATAACCAGCCTAGGCTGAGAGTACAGGATGAAATGTGGACTTGTTATCTAGTTGGGTGGGGTTCCTTTTATTATGTCTGTATGAATTACTGTACATAACGTCAAAGATGTTGCACTGATCAAGGGTGCTTTTGTTTGATATATTCTACAAAATTTTGAGCCCCTGATATGGATGCTGGTAGTGCTCACACTTGGGACTGACCAGGACTGGTCTTCTTTCAGTTGGGCGTCCTCCGAATTGGACCTCGACCAGATCCGTTTGATCGTCTACCAGGACTGCGAGCGCAGGGGACGCCAGGTCCTGTTTGACTCCAAAGCAATCCGAAAACTCGACACGGCAGATCAGGTATGGGATACAGCAGCTGAGCAGTTCCTGTTTGGTTGGCAGAAGTCATAGTGGTGAGTGGGCACAAGAATTATAATAATTTTAAGGTTAATTTTGTAAAATATAAGCGAGCTGTCAGTGTGTTGTAGTCTTTGTCAAATCTGTGCGATGCATTTATCCAAATTCTTGTCCATCTTTCCAGACTATGCACAATTTTTTTTTTTTTTTTTTCATTGCAGTTTTTAATGTATACAGTTGTATGCAAAATTTTTGGCACCCCTAGTTAAGTCACATTTTGGTGATATTCTACACAAAACGATGTGAACACAACCGCCGCATCCGCTAATTTTTATTGCACTATTTATTTGCTGAATTTAACAGATTGAGCATTTTCTTTTTAATGTGCAAAAGTTTGGGTATCATTTTAGTTGACCCGCTAGTGTTTTTCGTAAAGCTTCAGAACTTCATTGACTCATTAGGTCTTACTCCAAGTCAGGTGATGACAATTCCAGAGCTTGATAATAAATTCGGAGTCTTCAAACTGCTCAAGTTGTCTTGCTTGTGTTTAGCAACCACGATCTCTTCTAAACAGCTTTCTGCAGATTAGAAAATGAAGATAACTGACTGTTACAAAGCAGGGGAAAACCATGAAAAGATATTTAAATGCTTCCTGTTGGCAATTTCTACTGTTTAAAATATCATTAATAAATGGAAGCTAAGGGGAAGTTGAGACAAATCTGGAAGATGAAGAGTCTTTGACATCCTGATCAGTCTCCAAGCAGTTCTATGAACGTAAAACCATCATATCTCTGCAAAGGAACTTCTGGAAGGTTTAGCTGACACAGGACTAGCAGTGCATCAGGCCACTGTGCACTGTTGCCTGCACAAACATGGTCTAAAGAAGGAACCCTTACCTGCAATCTCATTACGAAGGCAGCATCTGAAGTGCAGAATGTATATTGTAAATAAGCCAGACGTTTTTTTGGAGCCAAGTGCTGTGGTTTCATGTTGTGAATTGAACTCTTTTGGGTGCAGTCAACAAAGGTACTGTTAAGTTTGGAAGGGAAAAAAAATCATTTGAAAAAAAGATTACCTGTTCAGCATGGGGTGCATCTCTTATGGCAGCCAGTGGAAATGCTGATAGTGAGATGAGTAGATTTTGCTCGGCATCAAAAATCTAATTGAGTTTTGAGTCTAATGTCCCACGGTCAGTGAAGAAACTGAAGAGGTTTGAATTTTTGAACAGATAAGATACAAAATGTACCTTAAAATTAACCATGAAAAATATCAAGGTTTTGGAATGACCTTCAATCCTTGGACTTGGATATTATTGAAAATTTGTGGGTAGATCTCAAACATGCAGTGAATGCAAGATGAATTAAGACCTTTTTTGAATTTGAAGCCTTCTGCAAGGAATGTCTGCAGCAAAAATGGAAGAAAAAAGCTTAGCTGGATACAGGAGACATTTGGAGGCTGTGATTTCTGCAAAAGGAGGTGTTACTATGTACTGACAGACAGGGTACCTAAATTTGTAGACATGCCACATTTAGCTTTTTTTTTTTTTTTTTTTTAAATCAAACCATTAAATTCAGCATATCTGTAGTAACTGGATTAAAATTAGTAGAAATGTCATCAAGTTGCCCCCCTTCTATGCAGAGATTTTTGGCATTGTTTTATGTAGAATATCACCAAAGTGTGTAATGTGGCCAGGGGTGTCCAAACCTTTGCATATAACTGCATATATTCATTCCCCCCCCACCCCCTTCATTCACATCAAAATGTGTACCTTCAGAATTTCTCTTGAAAGGGTTGCTTGCCTGCAAACCAGATTCTGTGTTGCTCATGCTGACTAATGGCAACTCACTGTGGACAACTGAGATCTAGAATCCACCATGGGGTTTGTCTGCTGAACGGCATCCTAATGAAAGGCGTATGACCGCCGAATGGCGCGAGTCATAATGCTGTATTAGGTGCTCAAAGTATTTATTTGTGTTGTGATAAAAAGCCTGAACGAAGCAGTCAGTTGAAAGGGCTCGCCTCCGAATTGAGCCGCAAAATATCACATGCTTCGTAATCCAAGTTTGTAAGGATCTCATGACAGGTCTGACTGATCAGCTGCTGGGTTCTGTAGCCCAAATAGGTCAGGGAGTTTAGCACCCACATGTTTGAACTGTCCGGATGGTTGGCAGCCCTTGCGAGGGATAGGAGTGCAGGCAAGGTCCGATGAAAACTGACCATTAAGCCAACCTACAGCTCTTGATCTATGTAATTTGGTGTGTTTCTCAAAGCTCAGGAAAAAAGAAATTACTGGAATTCACCTGGACTTGAGTGTTTATGCAGCAGTGATATTTGAAGTCCTATTGCGTATTTATAGCAAGGTTTTTGCTCCTCAGCAAGGAGAACTTCCTAGATGCAGCTACAGTTGTGGTTCAGAGATTTTTCTTTCTTTTTGGTAGCATGAGAAGGAAACATTGAGTAGATTCATAAATGTTTCAGTTATCAGTGGTGTTTAAGCTTATTGACCGATTTCACAGATGCTGATCTGCAACGCGATAGAAACTATGGTCTTGCACAACCAGTATCAGTGCATTTCACGGCACTTGAAAAAAATCCTGCGTCAGGAGCTGGCATGTCCCTTGCAGCTCGCTTCACATCACATGGCTGTTATTTTTGGTGATGCGTTAAGGAGCAGACAGGTCTCGTGAGCAACCTCTGCTCCATGGGCTTGGTGAACTGAGTGCTGGCCAACTTCCCATTTCCTACTGTTCCCTTAATGGCCATTTACAGGGTTGTCAGATTTCAGTGCCGTAAATGTAGATGCACTACCTCCCCCCCCCTTTGTTAATGAAAATTAGCTGTGAATAAATGTTTCTCCCTCTGTGAATGGCTAGCCTCCCCCGCCAGCTCCACTCGTGTCCGGTGGTGGGTGAGAGGCCACAGGGGACAATGGTGTCAACAGCACAGCTCCCTGGAACACTGCCTCTCCTTTATGGCCCCGGCTTCCCGGTCAATAAGTTGACAGCAGCATGTGACTGCAATTGTTTCAACATTTATTATGCTGTAAAGGCAGTCATACTGGGGGTAGATAAATGGCTGTTAGATTTAAAAAAAAAAAAAAAAAAAAAAAAAAAAAGGCAAATCTGTGCAGTGAGCGATAAGGAAGTTACTGATACTGTTAAATAAACCCTTTGAGGGCTTGTATTTTCCCTCTTTCTTTGTCGCTTTAGTAAACATGGTGATTCACAGAATAGACAACGGAATGGTAAATACTGATAGATTATGGGGCAAAGTTTGTCCGGTTCACTGTGTAATAAATGACTTCCCTAAATCAAGAAGCTGACTCTTTTTAAAGGAAATGATTGTTGACTTTCAGTCTCATGTTTGTGATCCTTAGAACATTCTGTTGCCATTTGGTCTGTTTCTCTCTTCAAAAGAATTTACAGCACACTTAAATTTATTAGTGTTTATGCACTAAACCAGTACATATGGAGGTGAACATTACTGGTCACAATGGGCCATGGTTCCATTCTTGACCTTCTATCAAAGGTAGCAGATGACAGATGTTTTGCTGCATTGTGATCTCTATATGGCAGATACGTTTCTCAAGGGCAAATTACGATTTTAGGTTTGAACCAACAAGACATGGGTCAAACTCTGCAGCAGCTCTACTTTCTTTTATTTGGGTTTCTTTAATCTGCTTCAGAAGAATGGTGATGGCACCCAGCCAAAAACACACACCAAGTGCTACCAGACCAGCAGGAGTGGGGCGTGTGCCATCAGCACCCAGAATACCTCTGCGCATGGTCCAAACTGTGATAAAGAGGCCCTGCCTAGCTACCAGGTAAGTAGGTTGTTTGGCCAACATCCTATCTGTACAGCTGAATTTTATTCATTTATTTATTGAAGCCCTTCAGGCTAAGTGGAACCTGATCCAGCAACCTTCGGGTTACAGCAAATCTCTTGCTTGCTTATTTCAGTACACGAGGCCAGCGTCGGATGTCAACATGCTCGGCGAAATGATGTTTGGCTCGGTGGCCATGAGCTACAGAGGTTCCACGCTGAAGATCCATTACATCCGGTAAACTGCTTGCTCCGATGTGATTATGATGCCCCTCCACTGCGGTTGCATTTTTTTTTTTTTTAAACCAGCTTGTGTTTCCTCCTGCCAGCTCTCCACCTCAGCTCATGGTCAGCAAAGTCTTTTCCACCCGAGTCGGCAACACCTCTGGAAGCACTAACACGTAAGAGAGTCTTAGTTTAAAGTCTTACTTGCTCTATGTTTTTCGTAGTTTGAGCGCAGCTTATGGGACATGGGAGGATATGGATATTTGCTTAATGATCATTTTGAAGTGGGGCTAAAGACATTTTTCTAAAAATAAATCTTTAATTTAGAATTAAGGTTTGAGAGAAATTAATGTACCAGGGTGAGCCTTGCTGCACACCTTAGTCGAATGTTAGTGCAGTGGCTTGACAAGCAGGGGCCGCTAATCTGGCTGAGGTCCAGTGTTCTATTGAGTTGCCTTCTTTTGCAGGCTGCAGGACAGCTTTGAGTACATCAACCAAGAGTCTGCAGCGGGGAAGTCCTGTCCCAGCCAAAGTGGTCTGGGCATCCGGAGTGTCAGCAGCATAGGTACAGGTGCACCTCTTTTCCGCTCTGTTGCCACGGTGGTGTCACGTCCTTGCCGTGTCTGGGGATGCTTGTTCTTGACCATAGCCTGTGCCTCTTTCAGGCCACAGGCTGCATCCACCCTGCCCCCCTGATGCTGGGCCACTCCGGCTTGTTCGCAGCGCCTCTTTCTTTGCAGGTTTGTGCTGGAATGCCAGGCCTGATGTGAGCCGCACGAAACGTACAACATCACTTCCCTGCTGCTGCTGTGGCAACGGCCTCATCGTCCACCTGCCAAATCAGAGGGCATGCAGTGGACAGTGCTGGAAGGTTTTCCATTAGTGCGACTTAAGCCTATCCTACCTTGTTCCCATATAACGCGTTCAGCCTGGTGAGGTCCCTTCTACAGAGTGAGTCGTGTCTTGGAACCACACGTTTTTAACTGCCTAATGTTTAGTTGATGTAACCAGTGCCATTTTCCATTGGGCCAATGGGTGTATCTGAAGTGTGAACACCTCTGTCATCTGAAGGCAGCCATCTTGAGTTCAACTCAGTAATTCCAAGTGGAAAATAGAGGGGTAATGTGATCACTCTAAGATGGTTAAAATTTCAAACAAACCTGCTGAGGTTGCCTGGGAGGAGATGTCTGCAGCTGTGCCATGCTCAACATACACTACATTAAATGCACGCTATAAAATGGTCAGTTTTATGGCTGCATTATTCTCTGCATGGTTGCATTAACGTCTGCATCATAGTGGGTCAAAGTGCATGAACAATAAAGATATCAGAAAAATTGACATCCCTCAAATTTCTCAAAAAATGCACCCATGGGTCTAATGCCAACTTTATTGGTTAGATGAAACCAATGTTTGGGATATTAAAAAATGAAAATATTTGGGTGGTTCCAGACTTTTGAGTCACTCTGTATATGTGAACGGGAGATGAGGCAGTAGGTGTCAGTGTTTATTGTTGTCACCTTAAAACTTGAAGGTTGCAGATTCAGATCCAGCCTTCTGCTGTCGTACCTACAAGGTAATAACCCTACATTGCCCCTGGAAATATTACCCTGCTGTATAAATGGGTAGGTTGTATTACACAGCTAAACTCTATTAGTTGCTTTGGAGAAAAGCATCAGACAAATAAATGGAATGTAATGGAACTGGTGGTAAGATAAGCCCACAGCCCTGTCTGCATGCCCTCTGATGACCCCGAGTGTGTTTGCTATGGACACTGACAGTTTGCTGTCTGGTATGGACCTTGTTCTCCTAGTGGTCATGGTCAGGTTTGCCTTCCTGTGATGACTTGTGCAGGAGGCGCCTGGTGTGCTGCACCTCCTGGACCCTTCAGAAACTCCTTCCTTTGCAGTTAGGCATTTATTTTCATGGAAGATCTGCCATATTTGGGCTGTATAATTAATATGGGGGGGGGGCATTTGTACACAAATGTGTTTAAAATGCATTTTTGCTGTGAAGTGTCCAGGAAGAGTTGGTGACACAGCTGTCCTCCCTGCCGTGATCCCCAGAATAGCTGCACATTGCAGAAATGCACCACTTGGGTTTCCGGAACTTTCCAGCATACTTTGGTGTGGATTCGGACACGGCTGTTTGTGTGATGCCAAGTGTGTGTCGCCGTCACTTGTCTTGTGCATGGTTTTTGGATTCCCAACCTTGCTGCAAATCACACCGTGCACTGTTGGCCACAGTGTTTTTAAGAGGAATTGGTATCCTCCTCCTGATGTCATAGTCCCTCAACACTGGGGAAAAAATGTGATTAACCCCTCAGCATGTCCCCGCTGCTCTGGGTTTCTCTTTTTTGATGTGCGAGTTGAGCTCGTGCTGGACATGAGGAAAGCCAGAGCGTGAAATAGTGTGTTTGTGTCTGTCCTGTTTGGATGACAGAGAATGGGGGGGGGCAAGGAGATGAATAACCAGAATACCATATGCTTCCAGCTCACAGCACACCAGTGGACATGCCAAGCCGAGGACACAATGAGGATCGAGATAGTGGCATTGCCCGATCAGGTACCCCTCACCATGTTTATTGTAACTTTAACCTTTTCAATTTAAAAAAAAAAATTAAAAAAAAAATGTCCTGCTGTGTAAGTTGGTAAGCCACTGTATGTAGTGGAACTTTGTAAGCTGTTTTGGAAGAAAGTGTCAGAAAAGTGAGTAAGTTGTGCT
The DNA here is from genome assembly GCA_018136845.1 of Heterotis niloticus. NCBI lineage: Eukaryota > Metazoa > Chordata > Actinopteri > Osteoglossiformes > Osteoglossidae > Heterotis > Heterotis niloticus. The sequence continues at coordinate 13,446,059 of CM030893.1, forward strand.
GGTATGTAAGAGCAGGGTGCATGAAATGGCATAGTGGTTAAGGAACTGGATTAGTGAACTGCAGATCAGTTTACATCACTTTCAAACACGCTGACTCTTCAACTTATGAATGCGGATGGGACCAGTGGTCTGTTCATAATACATTTTATTTGCAACTCCAAAGTCACTTTTACCATAAAGCTGTGACCTGTATTAGGTTAATATTAGTAACATTTTTTCAGTTTGTTTGCTGGTTATTTTCTGTATACCATAGATCTGTGCTGAATTTGGGGGTGGAACACCATATTTTAACCTACATTAAAACTAAAATGCCTGAAAATAGAATCCACCTTCTCTCCACACGCTTCTCATCAGCCCTGGTTCATTCCTTAAACTTTTCAAATGCTTTTCACCGATGAGCAGGCATCAGTAGTAAACACTGTGAAAGTAAGTTGAAATGAGATTGTCCTAGACTTCTTTTCTGATTGGATACATTTGATTGACACCTGTTGGCTGTGTGTAAATGCTGGTTTTATTCGATCTGCTGCAAGCAGAAATGTTAGAAAGTAAGTGAAGAAAATTTAATAAACAAAATGACAAATTGGGGGTAGCCATTGTACATGCTTCAGCAAATCTGTAGCTTTGTACAGTAGTACCTCACCATTGTTTTGCAATGCCACTCTTAATTTTATCAAAATCATTTACTTTAACATTTAAATTTCTGAACACATTTTTGGAGTTTTGCTATCCATAAAATAGACTTCTCTGTTAATTTGCTATTAAACATATAACAAATCCAATCTGTATTATGTTGCACATGCTTAGTTTTCAAGCTCCCTTTATACAGTATTCTGTATTATTGACCTCTTGTGACGCTATTTCGTTACGCTCCATTTCTCAACTATAAAGTTAGGCTGCTAATCCGAGTATTACTGTACATGCCCGAGTTATGAAGCTCTAAGCCGCACAACAAAATTGCAAGATAGACCTGTGCATGTCAATACATGTTTGTGTCCTATAGCTTCCCTCAGCAGCCTTCTAGTGACCCCTCTCCCATCCCCTGGAAGCTCCTCCAGCAGCTGTGCCAGCAGTTATCAGCGTCGATGGCTGCGCAGCCAGACCACCAGCCTGGAGAATGGACCCATGCCTCGCTGGTAAGCACTCTTGTGCGCACTTGGATCTCGCAGTGTGTGCATGCACACCTGCACCTTTTGTACTAACCACGCTGAGGTGAGATATGCATTTTGTCTTGGATGAATGCAGCACTGTGACAATGTGTATTTCAGGAGCAATGAAGAGACCTTTAGCCTGTCTGACGAGGGCTGCAGCTCTAACCCAGCCATCATCCGCCGAAAGAAGATCGCCATCAGTATCATCTTCTCCCTGCCCGAGAAGGACGAGGAGAACCGCAGCTTCCAAGATTTCTTTTTCTCTCACTTCCCGCTCTTTGAGTCCCACATGAACAAACTCAAGATGTCCATCGAGAAGGTATGAGGCTAAGCTCATTCAGTGGCATCACTCCCTGTAATTACAATGTGGCAGATTATTTAAAAATGAGATGGATTCATGCTCTTGCGTGACATCAGAGCACAGCTTTGCTGTGACTTGTGGTGGTCTCAGCCCATTCTGGTGGGATGTACAAAGCAATTGCCAACTGTCACATCTTCATTCAGTTTTAACCCAAGAATGTCAAGAAAAGGTGAATATCAGTCCAAATGTCATTTATCTGCTTAATTGACCTGAGTAGAATTGAACTTGAAAGCACACACACAAGACTTAGAGGGTGAATTTTAAATTGAACTTTTGAACAAATAAGGAAAGCTTTTTTTTTTTTTTTCTTCTTCTTCTTTAAAATAGGTTACATTCAAGGGGAGTTGAGGCCAATGCGAATCTGTGGGGAAACCTATTCTGGGTATCAGTATGATTTATTTTTGAAGCCATGCTACTGTCTGTGTTCCATTTTTAAACCTGGAACCATTGTGTTTAAATGTGAGGTTGTTGAGTTCAACTCGGATGTGTAGAGTCTGGACAAAGGCAGCCTTTGTGTTTAGAAGATGCCAAGGAAAAGAGGCGAACTGGCAGAGGAAGGCCTCCGCTCCCAAGTTAAAGCTTATGTCTGTCAGCCAAGTGTTGCTGTGATTTCCTGAGCAAGTTGGGGGGGCTTTGACCTTTGAGAGATGGGGCTTTACAAAGCAGGGTGTCTTTTAATAAAGATGTTTATTAATGACGGGCCGCCTTATCTCAGGCCATGATCCTGTGCAGGAAGATTGCAGAGTCAAGCCAGCGGGTACAGGTGTACCTGTGTCGTGTGATGGACGCGCTGGGGGAGTTTCGGTGAGTGACGGGGAGAGTGGACAGGTGGCCACTATTCAGTCAACTGTGGATGTACATTGTTTTGGATTTTTATTGTATAAGTGATTGTGTTGACCTTAGTTATATCTGCTGCTGTGTACATATGCAATACTACATCGTGTATTTATAATTTGCATCACACCGGGGAGTAATAGGAATAGCCCATTGTGACCCATCACTACCTTTAAGCACCGCAGTTGAGTCTCCTACCTTCACACACAGGGACCTGACTTCATACAGAATGATGCACTGAAAAACTGATATTTAGTGGCATGAACTCATTGTTGCATTTATCTACTTTAACTGAATTGTGCAACAAACAGTTGAAACCCATTTGTTTGATCTGACTCATTCTACCTGCTTTAGATAATTTTCATTCCATGGGCAGTTAGACTGCAGCAAAGATTTGTAGTTACTGTAACAGTTATTGCTGTTAATTTATGGAAGATACAATGCTATGCAGTGTTGTTGCTACAGTTGGACTGCGGTTAATGTTTTCATGTCTGTGAGCCAGGACCACCGTGTGGAACCTATACATGGCCCCCCGGATAACGGAGCCAATTTGGCTCACCATGGTGTCTCAGACAGCAGACAAGACCCAGCTGTGCCGGCACTTCCTGCTTGAGCTGACCCTCCTGCTGGAGCACACGGCCAAGAGCCAGTGAGTCCCAAGCTCGGTTGAGCGGGGCTGATCTGTATATCCAGAATGAGACCTTTAAGCGCATGATTTTACACTGTTAGGCTGAATTATAAACAAATAACTAACACTACTTCAGTACAGTAGTCAGCCTTATTTTTAAAATATGAATGTCCAGAACCTGACTTCTACAAAATGAAAAGGTCTCTCAAGGGTCAGAAAAATCTTTACACCGGTTTGCCATCTTTTGTGATGAAGGTTCCTGGCTGCTCTGCTCACAGCAGTCTTGACGTACCACCTTGCATGGGTGCCCACAGTGATGCCCAACGATCACCCACCCATCAAGGCCTTCTCCGAGAAGCACACGTCCCACTCGGTGGACATGCTCGCCAAGTCCCACCCATACAACCCTCTGTGGGCTCAGCTAGGTAAGTGACTGACTGAGTGAGTGGCTGTTAACATAGTGCCACATTTGTAAATTAAGCAAATAAAACAATTAAGAAGGTATGTTTGTGCTTGTAATGATATAGTCATATTTATTGTGAGAGGAAATTACCTCTTTTTGTGAATCATAGTTGTGCAAATGGAAAATACAATATTTATCTATTTATTTAGAGGGAGATTTATTGTATGAAATGTAAAAGCTGCAGAGTGCCTTTTTTTTAAATCTGGGTGTTCCCAAAAAGCACAATTTGAGTTTTTTGCTCTGGTGCAGGTGACCTGTATGGGGCCATGGGATCCCCAGTACGGCTGGCCCGTACTGTGGTGGTGGGCCGCCGGCGTGAGCTGGTGCAGCAAGTCCTCTATGTGCTTACCTACTTCATCCGCTGCTCAGATCTGCAGGAGAATGTCCAGAGCCTAAGTGGGCAGGCCCAGGAGAGTGAACTGCATCCTGTGTTCACCACTACGTTAGAGAAGGGAGAGGTGGAGCAATCCGAGTACGTGGTGGTCAGTATGCACACTGAGGCAGGAGGGTCCAAGTCCCTTTCCGGAGAGTCTGGTTCCAGGGAGATGGAGAAGGTTCCCCATGTTGCAGAAACACTCCCTGAGCCATCGACAGAGGGCTCCCCTGAGGCTCCAGAACAGATGCCCCATGTCACCACATTACCACAGCAGAGTCCACTGCTGCAAAAAGTAAAATTCCAGATTGGCAGTGCTGAGTCCCCAGAGTCTGACCTGGAGTCCCGGCAGAAGATGATGGATCAAAGTTATGGTTGGTACAAGGAAAGTGTAAAAGATGAGGATCGGGACTCCAGGAATCAGTGTGTCCAATGCAAGGTGGGAGACCACAGCTTCAACCAGCCCCCTGTTCTCGGGCATGAGGCTGAATCTGCTGCACGGGGAAGGACACTCACTACAATGTCTCCGCTAGCAGGCAGGGACATGAGGCCCCATCTGGGCCGTTCTGCTCCCTATGGGAGCATAGGAAGGAAGCTACCTTTAAGGGCACAGGGGGACATCCGGCGGAACGAGAGTTCTGACAGTGCCCTTGGGGACAGTGATGATGAGGAGCCTTCGCTGCAGCGGCCAGCTGCACAGGGGCAGAAGGAGCAGCCTGGGGAAACGAACGAGGAGCTCGAGCTGCCGTTGCCCAGGTAACCAGCCTGTGCCTGCCCTCTGCACCCGTATGTCTCACTGGACCAGACCACATCTACGGGTACTTTTTAACTGCTGCTTTTCTGTTAACTGATGTCTGTTGCCACATGTACATGGGTCTATATGCAAGTAAATGCAAGCAGTACTTCCAGGTACTATAAACACTTTATAAAGATTATTTTGAAGCAAATCAGAAAACAAAACAAACAAAAAAAAAAAAACTGCGTGATGATGTCAGATCTCTGTTTGGGTTAAGATAAATTGGGGAAAATGAATTTGAAATGGCATGCATCGAGTAAAATATGTGGCCGGTTGATGACCATTTTTGGACCATGTTCACTAATGTTTTTTGATTTAGCAACTACCCTCATAAGTAGTTTGACATTAAAACTCGCATGTTTGACCAAAATTGGGTGACCTACCATTAATGCACATCTGCACAGGTGGTGCAGCTTACATTTGTGCATCAGTTACACATTTTGAATGAATTAAAAAAAAAAAAAAAAGTACATATAAGCAAACATAATGAAAGCCAAGACATGAGCTTTAAGCAGCAACCACATTAACACCACTGTGATCCACAGGACAACCCTCCTGTCTTCTGTCAGTCCATGAAATGCAGATAGTCCTCAACTTACAACCAGGTTAGGAACAGACAACCTGGTCATTGCTTAATGGCATTTCTAAGTGAGCATTCCACCATATTCATAACAAACACATAGTGCTAATAAAGGAAATCACACTATAAAAGGGATCCCAATACCTGCCTAATCTTCACTTGAAGCCCTGCTTTTCCTTCCCCTAACCCTCCACCACCACAGCAACCCCACAGTAAGATCTAGCTACTATGCAACAGTTTGTACCTCCCTGATACTGATGCTAGCAAACTACAAATCCATGCATGGTATAATAACATTTCAAACATTTGTTGATTTGTTTTATTTCTGGCCATAGTATATAATCCATACAATTATTTAACAATTCAATACTTTATTCTGTACAAAAGTTTCTTTTGAAAAAGTACAGTATGTTACAATTTTGAAAAAAATCAGCATTGTGTGTTATGATAGTGAGATGTAGTTAAGTGCAAGCAACATGATCTCTTGCGACTCCTGTTGGTAACAGCTGGACGTGGTGCTGTGGGGGAAACGGTGGCAGTTGTGGAAAGCTTTCGGTGTGAATTCAGTTTTGCAAGAAATATACAATAAAGAGATGTTTGTGTCTTTTTGCATTAACCATTAAAAACTGCGTGTGTTGCCTGATCTTTCAGGCGTGAACAGGAGGGAGAGGGCAGGTAATGCAGTGGAGCACCTGCATGAGTTCCTAGTTGTGTGTAGCACAGAGTTTTGTGCAGTTGTTGTGTTACGATGTCACGTGCATACAGTGCAGGTGCACATGCTATGTTTAATACATTTTCAATATATGGTATAAGCTGTAAAGGCTGAATTGTCATACTACTGTGTTTGTACAGCTGTTAACAGACACAGTTGTTGCGCTATGATGTCATGCATCTGCACTACAGGTACTGTATTGTACATTATAAACTTTTAATGTATGTTTTAATTGGCTATAAGATCGTCATTCACTTGGCAGAATTCTGAGAATTGTCAATCTTTTGTCAATTAAATTTTTATTTATTATGCTTGAATGTTGTAACTTGAGGACTACCTGTACTAAGGTCACACTTCTAACCATTAATCCCAGAGGGAGTGTGACTATGCTCCTGGTTGCCAAAAATATTTTGGTGTCAGTTAATTTTACATCTCTGGTATTTATTTTTATTTTGTGATTATATATTAGGAAAAGGCAAGTCATTTTAGTAACAATTGAACCAAATCTGTACGGGTCATAGGAGTGGGTATGTGCCCTAGTCACAGTTTCTGGGCAAAATATGGTTGCTGGCAGAACTTCATATCTATGTACACACATGTAAATGTACACCTGTTTCCCTGTTCCTTACAGGTCAGAAACGGTTAGCAAGCCAGACGTGAACAACTTTGGGCGCTCACTCTTTGGTGGCTACTGTCCACAGTACATGCCGGACTTCGTGCTGCATGGCATCAGTTCGGATGAGAGGCTCAAGCAGTGTCTTGTGGCTGACCTGGAGCACACAGTTCTTGTAAGTACACTCCTTTTTCTGCGACTTGTAAATAATTTTTTCCTTAATCTTTAGTGTCTTAGTACATTGCTTTTACATAATATTTTCCTCCTCTATTTCTAATGAACAGTTTATTTGTTTTTTGAAATAACTGAAACAGTCTATTGTCTATTGACATGTTTGCACTTCAACTGCTGTGCTATTTGATGTCATCCTTAGCTATATGCTAATGACTATTTTTAGAAACTTCTGAAAAATTTAGCAGGGCTATTAAACACCATACAGTTTGAGACTTGTAGTAGCTTTGTGAAGTGCTTTTAGAATGTAGCTGACTTCCAAAGCACCCATAGCTTATACAACGGTTGGTCATGAGTGTAATGCTCTGCTCTCGTGTCAGCATCCGGCTCTGGACGAGCCCATTGCTGAGGCTGTCTGCATCATCGCCGACACGGACAAGCTAACTGTGCAGGTGGCCACCAGTCAGCGCCGGGTGATGGACCACAGTGCGATGGGGAAAGATGTGCTCGTGTCCAGCTTGGTCAGCAACCTGCTCCATTCCATTTTACAGCTTGCCAAGCTCAATATTTCCCCAGACTTTGTGAGTAGTTATTACATGGTTCTATGTCAAATATTACATCACAAGCCTTACTTATGTGTCTACTGATGGTTTTTTTTTGTGTGTGTGTGTGTGTGTGTGTCCGGATTTATTGGGTACTCCCCAATGTTTTACGGGCTTTTTCTTGACTTGGCAAACTCACCCCAGTGTGTCATGCACCTCGAAGATCGGCTTCAAGAAGTTTACTTCAAAAGCAAGATGTTGTCAGAATACTTAAAGGGACACACACGGGTACACGTGAAGGAGCTTAGCGTCATGCTGGGGTAAGCAGTCTCTATTGTCTCTGTCATATCTCACCTGTATATTCAGCCCATGTAAGCCCAGTAAAAATCATTATTAGAAGTTATGGGAGTCCTGCTTTGCCAGTTATCCAGAATAAACAGTAGGACAGACCCATGTAAACCCTGTAAAATTCTACATTGTAAACATTACCATGCGGTTGTGTAAATGTTTTCCAAAATTAGATTGTGCCTTAATCTTTTGCGCTGTTTGCGTTGTTTTCATGCATTCCAGGATTGAATCGAATGACCTCCCGTTGCTCGCAGCTGTGGCAAGCACACACTCTCCCTATGTGGCCCAGCTACTGCTGTAGGTGAAGTTCTCAGGTCCCTGCACCAGAGGCATTTCCATAATCCTCCTCTTTAGGATGCTTTCATTCCAGAGCAGGAGAAAAAAACTTGAACTCTTATGACGGCTGGATCCCTTTTGGTGGCGAAGTGGACGTCGCACCCAACCCCAGCAGCTGTTGCGCTCCGCTTTGGATGTGAATTTAACCCAAGAACCTGGGTGATTCATGCAAGTAGTTACCATTGCTTGCATTTTTGGTTGTGCAATTTTCTTTTTAGTACTTTTTTTAATATAAAAAAGGGATTAAAAACCAAGAAAAAAAAAAGATGAAGGGAAAGCCTTATACTTGGAATAAGTTTACATAAATCTTCAGAATGAGGCTGGCACAGTAATTGTCTGGTACAGTGTTTTTAACGTATTAACATTATTTACAAAACTGACACAATTCAGTATCCTAGTTGTACTTGCTGTTCAGGTATAACTTTCTGCTATGTTAATTTGTTTCTTGAAGTGTTTTTAGCAGTTAAAATTTGAATGTCTGGACCCCATTCACATGATGAACCTCTTTATGAACCGACCTTGCACAGCTCTTCGCTAAGCAGTTCTGTTTCCTTCTAGTCCTTTACACTCTCTTTCATACAGTATAGTCTTACAGATGCTTTGAAATACCCTCAGAGTGCCTTCTGCACAAAACAAGCAACCTGGGCAACACGGTCAACTTGTTTATTACCTTTATTTCTTTAGCTTTTTTGATATCGCTGTATGCACCAACAAGCTTCCAATTGCTGCATGTGAAGAGTCCCTGTTCGCCTCTGCTTGGAAACAGGCAGGTAGGTAGATGCGCTGGTACCCACAGCAGGGATTTTCCCCCAGTTGCGTTCATCCACCGGGCCTTTGTGGCTTCCGATCAGTGACCCTGTCTTGGTTGGGAGACCACAGCAATTGGCTGTTGCCCAGCGACCACGATCCACTGTGACTGAACACTGCGCCTTTATCCAGTTTTTCAATCCAGGGATGTGGTTCTTCAGGTCCACCGGCACTAACACTCACTGACGTTCTGTCCGTCACGGACTGCTCTTTTTTTTTTTTGGGGGAGGGGGGTTGTGGTTTGCGATGGACATACAGTATTTCCCTCATTTCTTAAACGATTCACAGTTTTACACAGGTGCAGTGGTGGTGCACACTTCAGTAATGGCACCTTTCTCGTACATGGGCGACTCTAATTCCAGCGATTCTTAATAAAACCGAAGCACTACTTTTCCTACTTTTTCTACACTAAACACTACCTCAGTTGGCAGGATCGACCTGTTCAGTTTTACTTGTTGGAAGGTTTGTTTGTCTTTAAGGTTCTGCATTATGCCATGAAAAATAAACAGCCTGAATATTTTAAACGGTATAACAAAATAGGTGGTCTCACTGTATTAGCATGCATGTGGTTTTGGAATAATTTAGAATGCGACAAGCATGAGATTTGTATATTGTGTATGAAGAAATTTAAACTTATGTTCATGAGGCTTAATTGAAGGTGTTGCTTGTGATTTGTCTTTATAAACTTTGTTCAGTAATAGTTCATGTTCGAAAGAAATGTTTAATAAAATGCTGGTAACTGTAATGTTGTGTATGTGTTCATATTCTGTATTCCTTTGGCAATTTTGATTTATAAACAGTATGTTTAACAGTCCCTCAAACGTACTATGTATTATGTAATGAATGAACAAGAACTTTATTGATGACATGAACAATGGAATTGTGCTAGAGGTAAATAAATACATTTAGACAAAAGCTGGAAAAGTATGTAAAAACATGTCAGTACTAATGTCTAAAGTGCTCTTGTAACCCTAATAGATGATAAAGTTTACAGACAATAACACTAATAGCACTCATTTTTGTCTTAGCATGTATACAGTGCCTCCTCTGGTAAGCAGGTACAGTATGTTTTAATTTCATATAAATTGAACATAAAACTGCTTTGCCTTGAGCTGATGCTCTTCTCCTTGGCTACTAAAAATGTTAGTACAAAGCAAATGCTTGCAAGCTCTTGTGATTGCCATCTGCTCTGATTATTTCCTCCTTGTTGCTGAATTTAGCTTTTCAGTGAAATCAACAAATCAGAAAGTGGTTGATGTTGCATACATAAGTTAACAATATTACAGGTTTAAAGTGTACTGCATAGTAACTTACAAATTTCAACACATTGTACCAGTTTTTTTTTTAATAGTTTTATAAACATACTTGTCTGTAATATAACCGTTTAAAAGGAATGTTAGCGTTCCAATAAATTTGTATTTGAACAGAGCTATCTCCAAGGCACATACACAATTAACAGGAGGTTCTGTCAGTGAAAGAAAAATGGTCTGGTATGTGGGGGTTGAGTTGTTTATGATCTGCAGTATAAGTTTGAGTGGTTAAAGATTAGTGTAGTTGTGACAGATCGGTCACTTGGACAAGGTCCCTGGGTGGCAGAAGCAAAACCAAGCTAGTGTGAACAGCCAGCGTGGAGCAGGAAATGACACTCCCACCACCACCATGTCAGTACTATTCTCCCATTGTAGTTTCCACTAAGTCTGTCATAGTAAAAGATAAGCTGTTAATCTTGTGTATGTATATAAATTGTATAATAATTGACAAGTTGCCATAACACAATTATTGGTACTTTTTGAGGAGCTCTAACTTGTTTTATACTAGCATCTCACTGCAGTGAAATTACTCTGATCTCTAATAAATTGCCAGTACTTGCTTGACAATTGATTAATAATAGCTTTAATGCTTTCAAAAGGCCACTTTCATTCCCAGTTCCTGTAAGACAATGGTGACAATGCAACAGAGCTATCTGAGACCAGAAATCCCAAATGTAAAAATTTTTTAAAGGGTATAAGGCCATCTCCAAAGGCCTTGGCATTCCTGTTTCCACAGTTCATGTGTTCAACAGTTTGCTGCTTGTATTTGTATGAGAAAGCACATCTGTGCGTGCAGCGAGAAAATCCGTCAGGGTATTGTGCATCATTGTGTGAGGGAAGACATTGTGAGCCTGCTTGTTTGTGCTGCACAAAACTCTGAAATTGCTTTCCTGTTTTATGGCGATCCGTGCAGTGCATGGTGGAAAAATAGAAATGTTTGTATTTAATTCAAAGAAGGAGCTACATATAACATTTATATATTTGCATCTTCACAGAACAGCAATCGCATACATGAGGACAGGACTAGGAGTTCTCATATTTGCTTCAAGTGGCGAACTTAAAGCATTTGTATGAATGCTGCCACTTAGTTATTCCTCTGTGAATTTAATAAATGATATTTAAAGAGCTACATGAAATGTCGTGGTCGAGTTTGAATGTCTAGCAGCCACCTCTTCAGAATCTTGCTCTGCTAAAGGAAAAGGCGGCTTTTAAAATCAAACAGAATGTTTTGCCAAACGCTGTTATGTCGTGTATCATTGCCCCAAAATTCTGCTAAGTGTAGTTTATTTTTTCTGTTCCGCATACAGTGCTCTTTTCCTCTAGCTTGTACATTTCCCCGTTCCCTGTCGCTTCTTGATGTACTGAACGAAAGGCGCAGCTGCTTCGAAAACATTTATTCTGTCTGAATAGCTTTTTTATTGGCTATTACTGTGCGCCCGCATTATGTTAAATATATTTATGGCGAAATCCTACGCAACGGGGAAATGCATTTACTAAATGAGTTTTTATGCCGTTGTTAAACCATAATACGCTACATATATGCTTTACAATGATGATGCTGATAATAATAAAGCATGACATGTTTTGATATGTTGTTTTGTGTCTTGGCGCCCGTTCTTTGTACTATTTTTTAACTGTGGGAGCCGAGCCGCTTTTCTTCGTTTTTCCCCTTTCTCGTCGCACAACGAAGGACCTTTTTGTTCGCCTTTCGTTCGTTCTCGTTGGGTTTACGGGGGGGCGCGAAGGAGCAGCGGATCAATTTGCCCCCCCCCGACCGTGCAAATTCTGCACTTCCACTCTAGTGTACGAGGGGGCGCCAGACGCTTTTGTTCGCCGTAAACGCGGAGGAGGGACTCGCCCAGCAGCAGAGGCAGCAGCGGCGGCGGCGGCGGCATTGTCGGGCACCATGGCGGCGCGGAGCGGCGAGCCGCGGCCCTCGGCCCCACTTTCGTAGCCAAAAGCGGCCAGTCCGTCTGTTTTACTGTCATCGCGTTCCTTCTCGAACGTCACACCGAGAACAGAGCCAGTGTTCCGCAAATGACGAGCGGAGGAGCTCCTCCTGTCCGCCCGACTCTTGGCGTCTGACTAACGGGGCTGTTCCACGAGCACAATGCGGTAGGCGAGACTCGGGCTGCCCAGCGCTTTAATATGTTGGCTCGGCAGTAGGACGCTGTGCTGAGGTTGTGCGGACTCTTGGCCCCGGCGCAGGACGGAGCTCAGCCACTTTTATTCTGGAAGGAACCAGAGGGAAGGTCCGGCCGGCTTCTGTGGATCCAGGGAGGCGGAGGTACAGCGAGAGCTACAGCCGCCCCGGGGCCCTCATCCCGGCCCGGGCTGGGAGCGCCGTCCACGGACATTAAAAAGCAGCAATACTGGCGCAAAACTGCAGAAGCGACTGCTTATTTCGCCGTTTAGTTATAGGTTTTGTCTCACATTTTGAGTTGTTTTCACTCTGTCATCGCTTTTATTAGTTTTATTTTCATAAAAAGAATGGCGTCCTACGTGGATAACAGTTTTCGGCAGGCGGTGATGAAGAATCCGGCCGAACGGACGCAACAGGTAAGAGAAAAAAAAAACGAATTTAATTAAGTAATAATAATAAATACGGATTCTCTGTTCTGTTTCCACTAAACTCGCCCTGTTTATGGACCATGAGGTGAAGAAGTTTAACTACGTCGAACCGTTATGTTTCTGCTAGTTTTATTATTGTATGTCTAATTGGTAGCTGTTAATCACTGTTTTTCATATACCATTATATTTAAACTTTGTATTAATAACACTTAAAATTGCTCTTTGAAGTTTTAGCTATAATAATAATAATGATGATGATGATAAACAGACCTTCTACTTTTTTTCCACGCATATGCTACTGGCTGCCTGTTTCCAGCAAAACATTTACTTTCAACAAAGCTGAAGTGCTCCTCAAACACGAGACGTTTTTCTTTCCCTTTCTGATCCTGGGGATTTTTATATCATTTGACAGCGGTTTCGTTCTCTGCAGCCATTGCAGTATTGCAAAATAGTGTTCATGTTTTGCAATGAACTGTTTGTGTAAGTCAGTGTCTTGACATTTTAATTTGGCAGTAATTTTGTCGTGGTGAGCACCTTTTTTATTACTGTTTGCATTTATTTGGCTGAGACCTGTGTCCAAGGTAACTCAATGTTAGATAATCAACTTTACAATGAATTACCCTTTTATACAGCAGGGTATTCTTACTGGGTCAATTGAGGCTCAGGACCTTGATCTGGAGTTCTGCAGCAGGGGTGGGATTTGAACTCAGGACCTACTGACTGCAAGATGAAAGCCCCGTAGTACACCACCTGATGCCCCTCAATAGCAGTTATGTTCTTTTTGTGTTAAGCTACAACTAATGCTTAGGTTGAAAAATGCAGGCGATAAGTCCAGACGTCCTGTAGGTTGTTGCCTCGCTGCGTCCAACGAGCACTATAAGGGGAGCATCTTGACAGGTTTTACGGCTTCTGGCAGAGCAGGGTGTGTTGGGATGGACTGCAAAGCCCAAGTGGTGCGATGCTGTGTATTTTACATGGGCTGAAATAGTGACCGGAAACATTTTCATGTTTGTTATAAACGGAGAACTTGTGTTAGGGAATCTTAAAGCGCAAACAGTGGCAGCCTCACGGGAACCTTTTTCAAATTCAAATCCTCTTTAGACAAACGTAGCCGGCTTAAGCCTATTACTGTGCTTGGAGACAGTTTTGCTGTCTACTAGGATGGCATTTTAATTGGAACACGAGGGAGGTCGCTTGTCTGTTTTTAAAGGATTGTTGCTGAGGTCCTCCAACATAGTTCTTTTGGGCTGTCCTGGGGTAAATGTGTAGTAATACAAGTGGACATGCGAAGTAAATGGTCTGGGTTTCTCTGAAATCACACTACTAATGGCTGTTGTGGTACATTTGCAATGGGTACAGTTTTTCATTTGTTTAATCTTTGACATTTTCTATTAATGGGTATCTGTTGCACTATTCTTCAACTGATTGCCGAAATCCAAACCATTACACGACTTTTATCCCCTTACCTCTTATAATAGTTCCTTCTTTTCACCGTACAGTGACTGGAAGAGTTCACATTGGGTTCTCATACTCTTTCCTCTGATTAAAATGCCGAAGAATGATCTCTAGTTTAACTCAGTTGGAAAAACTGCACAATGAGCGAGTGTAGAAAATTAAAATCTTAGATAAGACATTTTAAAAAGGAACGCAAGCAGCAGATTGTTTCTATGGAGAATGACAGAAATGCATGCTATAATCAGCAGCTGCTGAGGAACAGTCAAATAATGGGTTTGTTGCCAACCTTCATCAAGAGATTTATCTGTGGTGAAATGAGTGTGCAGCAACCACTTTCTGTAATCAGGCAGAAAACAGTACATTTTAAAGAAGCACCCAAGGTGAGTTTGATGGGAAACCTGTTTGTTAAATTTGTTATGTTATCATAGAACCGTTAATGTCTTCAGGGTTTTTTTTCCCCCATCTTGTCATCGTCATCAGAATTCATCCTTAAATACATCAGGGACCATTTTATTTATATGCTTAGTTCACCTTTGCTGGTTTTCCATTTTGGGGATGGCCGTGGACTGTGGCTCAGTAATTACATTGCATAATACTTTAGCATGTGTTTGTTTTTGAAGCAGCCATGAGTTTCTTACCAAGAATATAGAATGTTTTATTGCATCCCGTAATACTACAAAGGCTTGTAAAAATACTGCTCCACTCCTCTAGTCAGACCTACAGTCCCCCCCACCACCATACATGCTGCCTGTATTGAATACTTGTGACTGATTATGTGCTTGTTTACCCCATTCCTGCAGAAGAAATGCTTTTAATTGAATTTTAATGAAGTATTTGAGTTACTGAAGCATTTTATTTGAAGTACTTGACATATTTATTTAGGCAGCCTATGCACTCCTTACTCATCAGACTCCGAAAGAGACAATCACACTTGCAGTCATCACTGACAAAATTGCCAAATAAGGGGCTCATTCCTGTGTTTAAAAATTCACTTTAACTACCTAGTATATTTTTACTACCTTGGTATGCAGGTTTTGCACAAAAATGTATGTTTTTGGTATATTGTCATTGTATAATCCTTTCCGAAGGGCAATATAGTCAAACGTGAGCTGGCAGTTCATTTGTGGCTATCAGTGTGATGATGTCCTTTGTAATCCTGCATTTAAGGTGAAAATGGCTCTGTATTATTGCCTTGGTGCCTGATGATATTCAAAGCAAATTATGTATCTGGATTTAAGTTTGTCACATTTTATTGAAGCAATTCATGCTGAATAATATGCAAATGACATAAGTAGTGTTGAATTGTATGCTGGTGTTTAGATTTTCTACCGGCACTTATTACCTGTTTTAGTTCCAGTCTTGCCTTGCCTTCTTTTATTAACATGAACATTGGTATCTTGAAGTAAGATCCTATTAACACTATCTTATTTTGTGCTGCATGTTTCTAGTCCCCACTTTTAGCAAGATTATAGTGACATAGAACATTAAATGGAAAATGGCTTCCTAGTCACAGAAAGTATAAATTAAAATACTAACTCAGTAGGTAACCTGAATGGTGCAAAGGCCAGGTTTTGTGACCTGAGTGTAGATTGAATCCTAACGTATCTCAGGGTCGTGTTGCCGTCACACTGAGACTATTTGATCATTGCCTCTTCTAAGTCTATTGTTCTGTGCTTCATTCAGTCTGCTCCCATTTTTAACTGTGGTTATCAGCTGTGGATCCTTGACAGATCCAATTTTTAAAAAATGATTTTGAGTGGTGTAGCTTGGTGTCCAATGATTCTGGGATGGGCTGTTGTCTGCGTGACCCCGAAAGCGTAAATCAGTTAATGAAAATCTGTCCTAACGTGGTTCAAATGACACAGCAAAGCTGGTGCTGTTGAGGCTGCTGTGAGACTGATTGAGAGTTTTCTTGCTACTGCTGCTGGGCCTGAGTGGTTTAGACAAGAGGCTTTTGTTACATTTCACTGTATTGATTGCCTATACAGAGTCTCATACCCCAAAGGCAGCTGTTACAACTGAAACCGAAAGCCAGCCTGCTGTCTGTTGCTCTCTTAAATTTGAACATTTTATTTTGTTTATATTTTTACTTTATCTATACATTGTATTTTTATTTATACAGATTTTATATGGCTTCAGGTGGAGTTTATGCCTCATGGTGTGCTTATCATTTAGATTCTTGTCCCGTAATGACACTAGCAAACCTCGAAATTAATATTTCTAAGTTATAATTTTTCTGGTGTTTTATCTAAAGGTAAAGATTATGAAAGGTTTGGATCAACTTTTTCTTCACGCTTTCTGGCTGTAGGGGTAGGAGTAATATATGCAAGAAAATTCATGAATCAGCCCTTGGTTCCTGTGGTGGCTTGCTTTACCATAGGATAAATTGCAGGATGGGGCCTGAAATATGCTGGCGGGTTGAAGATTCACACACACTGACCTGAATTATAACAGTTGGATCTAAAATGTGTTAGTTGTTGTTCTTCACAGAGATTGAGTTGTACAACTATGCCCTTGGCATTTCTAAAAACCATTATATTAATATCCACTGGGACCCACGATATTCTGGTGTACACTCTGGGGCAAAAATTGGTCCAAGCAATAAATGACAAGAAATGTAGTTTACCATAGTTGCAACAAAAAAAAAGTGGTCAGAAAATGAACAAAAAAATTAAACAAATAGATAAAATAACTTAGTATGGGTAGCTTTTTCCTTAGATTTAAGAAAAATCAGTAACTTTTTTGGAATGTTTGTACATCCAGATGTTAGTTTGAACTTAACATTAAATATTTGAATCATCATGATTTTAGTTTTGTGTGCAAAGAGATTGTGGAAGTAAATGTCTCCGTTTCCAGCTTTTTTCAAAACAATTAATTACAGCAAAAGTTTATCAGCAAATGACGGCACAGAGGCTCTCAAGAAGGTGTTTAATGTGCAATCTGTCTGAACATTAGAGTCTGCACTGTTCCAGAGGACATTTATGGAAAAAGCTTCCTGGCTCTTTTTGTGTCAGAGTGTAGTTGAGAGAGTAAAGCTCATGGTGTAGTCAAGCTGGATGTCTCTTCACATTAAGATCTAACCGGAAAACATGGCACCTCATTCATCTTATTCTTAATGGTATTCTCTGCAGATTTTTGTTCACTTTTTTTGTTTAAACTTTAAATGTGCACAGGTGTCCGTTGTGGTATTGTCCTTTGTATTAGATCGGTTTCTATGAAAATGTACATTAAAGATGTTTGTGTATCAGTTGCAGAAAGAAAAAAAAAAGTGTTGCAAACATTTCACTGAACTTGTGCCGTGTACATACAGTAACCCGACTAGAAGGCTGCTTACGCACCAGTGGATTAGCACAACTGTGCCACGGTATTTTCATTATGGGCTTGTGGATTATGGGAAACATACCATGGTATTTTTAGTTCCAGGGACCATTATGTTCTTGATGGGACTAGTTAGAAATTGCTGTCTAAATTAACACTGTACTACTAGTGTAAATCCTGCATTGTTAACGTTTGCAACAGGTGAACATTCAATTCATGCAGGTTTGAGTCCTGTTCTACATACACTGTTGTGTAACAAGCTGTGGGTGTCCAAATGTTAAAGATAGATGGTCTGTATGTTAACTCAAGGGAGATAAATTGAATTTACAGCAATGGCCATTAAAATTTTCTCCCTGTGTGTTACAAGTACTGATTCAGCTACTGTGTGGCATTTTGCTGACACCCTTTCTTCAAAGTAACATACAATGCTATATTCACTACTCTAACTTCAGTCGTTCACAAATCTATACACCAGAACAATGTAGAGGGAGAATATGCATGCACGCACGCGCGCACACACACACAAGGCAATTTAGAGCTATAGGTTCACTTGAAACAAGTCTTTGGACTGTGGGAGGTTTATATTTGAATATATGTGGCACATCTCAAAATCAAGAACAGACAACTCTTTTGGGGTAGCGATAGTATGCAAAAAATTGTGATGCGTTTTGCCATTCCTATAGGACACCATTTGTGCATTGACTTGAAGAGTGTCTATGGAGTAGAGCTGGGTAAATATTTCACAGATGTTTTCATAGTGCATTGACATGCCTTTTATGGCACATGCCCAGATCTTTGCTGTGGAACATTTAAAGGGTAGTAAATCTGAAACTTTCAAAATCTGGTGTTATGGAAGCAGCCAGTAGTTATTCTTACTGGCTACTCTATTTTGTGTGCTGTGTCAGCACTTGTAAATGAGTCCTTGAGATCTTTTTTTTTTTTTTTTTTTGCTGTGACGGCTGGCATTGTGCCAAAAGTGATCGGGTATAATAAGATTTAATCTAGATTTTTTTTCATTGCCAGTCACTTAAAACAGCCAGGGCCTTCATAAAATTGAGTTTCATTTCATTTCACTAAAAGCCAAGTTCTGTGACCTGTTTAGCTGGAATTTATTTCTCTTTGTTTAAATGGAATCCTGCACACGAAGCAGTTAACCTCTGCTTTTTGAATGTAGGATCTTTAAATGAGGGCAATGTATACATGGAGGTTGAGTTGCAGGAACATAGCAGCAAAGACTTTATATAGGCTTGTGGACTTGAACCAGCGTACATTGTCATTGCTGATGACACCTATGAGCAGTGCATTGACATTAGTCATGCTTCATGGATGATATGTGAGAATTATGTGACATGCTGTGACAAATTTGAGAGAAGGAAGTTGCAGGTAAAAAGCTGTGCCCACAGGGCTACCTATGACTGTAGCAGTAACTATCCTTTTGACATCAGAGCATCCACATGCGTGTTCATGCTTGTGCCCCTTCCTGTCTGTGGCTCCCCCATCATAGTACGCCGAGACAAGCCCCTTGGAGGTGAGATTCTTGCTCTATAAAGTTTGTCATTCTGTGTGCCCTGGTGCCACCAATTTTGAGTATATTTTGGAACATGTACAGTATATGCTTATTCTGTTTTTTTTTTTTATTTTTTCTTTTTCCTTTGGTTAATGTTCATGTAAGCAGATTGCAGGCATACAGGAAACTAAAGTCACAACATACGCGTTACTTTCATAAAAGCTTTCAGCCTCTGTTCTCACATCTACACTTTTCTTTGTTTATGCTTCTATTCTTTGGTGGCCTTTGGTGCCCTTTGTTTTTACACTCTGCTGGTTGGGTTTGCCATACCCTCAAAGAACTCTGTAAGTATTCTCACAAAAATAGATGAAATCCTATAAAGTCAATCATCTAATGAAAGACAAGAAAAAGAAATTTCATAATTAACTCATACTTAAGAACACAATTACAATTTCACAGTTAATCACAATTAATTTAATATTTTCTTTATTTTTTACTGCATCATAGCTTAGTTTCAGGTAAATGCCCAATGCCTGTTTGGTGGGGGGTATACAATACACACATTTTACACTTCGGCAAAATAGTGCTTTTCTAGTAAAGCTGTACAGTTTAATAATTACTGGTTCTATGTCTTCTAGATCAGTGTGTGTAATTGCAGAGGATTGGGAGATCTGGTAGGGATGGTGGTGCCATAATCAGTGTTGACATGCCAGTCAAGATGGCAGATGACACTGACGTCAGCTCCCAGGGTAACTGGGCAGACGTCAGTACCACAACAGCGGATCAGCTTCGGTAATCAGACTCCCAACCATATTTTTGGCCTTATGGTAATTTTCATCTTCACAGCTTGCAGATATTAGCTGCAGGGACATTGCAGTGAAACAATCGATTGTGTGTGTTTGCCTTGAAGCATAACAGTGACATCTGAGGGTGCTGTATGTTTTTGTCCTTCTGGGGGAGCTTTGTGCTTTGCAAATAGGATTCATTTTAAGGTTCCTAAAATTTAAGGCAAAGTCCTCTGTGTAATTGGCCTCTGCAGTCACATCTTACCCTCAGACAGTCATATTTGCTGAGCTGTTGTCTCGGAGCTCTCTTCACAGGCCAGGAGTGTTATCATGCTTATCTCAATTTGGTGTCCTCTGGCTGGCTCTTCGAGAAGGTGGGACACGTACCCATAGTGCTCTGCCCTGTGTTCTGATCTTTTGCTTTGTGCAACCTCCTTAATGTCTTTCCTTGCTTACTGCTCTACATCTTTAACCCAGTCTTACAGGCTGCTCTTTGTGTTTCAAGTTTAAACCCCCTGTATTTATGTACATACTTTGTTTTTATTCTCTCCCATGAGTCATCAATGATTTGAACTGCACTTTATAATAGAACATTTCTATTGTTAATGTATTTTAACCAAGATATGCAAATTAACCAGTTGTTTGTATACAATCTGTAACTTTCTTGTTCTGTGTCAGCATTTGGCAAGTAGTTTTGACTGAGAAATATGCTAGTTAATGCAGAGAATACAGTGTTATAGTGGCTATCTGTGTTTTAAGGGGTCTCTGGAGCTCTTTCATACTGTTCAGTTCTCATTGTCTGAAATGATCCAGGGCAGCGATGCTAGACGATGTCCAGAACAACCTTCAGCACTCAGTGCCAAAGCTGACCTTGTGTGATATCTGATTTTTATCCCCTGTGGGCAGGGGTCTTTGTGACTTACCTGGGTGATAAACTGTCCATCCTCTCGAAAACAGAACGGTGGCTTAGTGCCAAACTGCTTTCTTCAGATTATAGTGCAATTTCTCTTGACAGTCTTAAATTATTTAAGAGTGTGAGGTGTTTTTTTTTTTTTTTTTTTTTTTTTTTTTTTTTTTTTTTTTTTTTTTTTTTTGGAGTGGGGGGGGGTGGTGTTTAAAATGGTCTGGCTCATTTCTAGAGCTTGGTGTGTTTTCAGAGTAGTGATCTTGACCTGGCTTTGTAGAGCGGATGCCCTCCCTGAACGGCCTTATGCTGCCTTGTGTTCAGCTGGTGTTATTTTAGCTTTAGCGTGGTCAGACTTTGTTTCCAAATACATAGCTGTGCCGCTCCACAGCCAGAAACTGTTGCCGTATCTGTAGGATGTTGGGTTTCAGTTGTTCAGCTGATGCAAACCCTAAAAACATGTAGCGTTTGTACCTGTACGTGTGCACGCATGTTTCTACGTGTTTGATACAAGTGCATCAAATTCCATTGCTTGTGTTAATCTAACAAGGATAGGCTGTCAGTTTAATGTGTAATACTTCAGTTTAACATTCTAGTGTTATAACTAATTTTGCCTGCGTGTCAGGCTGGAACATGATATCCACCTGCCGCTGTAAGCGTTTTAACATAACATCAAGCCCACACTCAGAAAAAAGTTAGATGTTAAAATGAATTCCTTTTAGTCTGCAGTGTAGTTGTACCCACCCCCCCCCCACCAGGACACCAGAAAGGAAGTGGTTTATGCAGGTGGCACAAATTTAGCAGCAGTATGAACCAACATCGTTACATCTGAGTTGCAGGGTACCAATAACCACTGCTGCTCTCATTAAGTGCTTTGTCCAAGTCTGTTGTCAGATGTCATTGTGCATTTAGCATTTTGCTTAGTGCAGAATAACTTTACTCTTGCATCAGTGGAAATAGTGACGCTATTGGCAATACAGAAAAGGGTTGATTTAGCAGTTGGTTTTGATCAGCTAGCATGTAGCAACATTTGATTGATGTGTCTCAGAATGTACAATATATGCCAGATTATAGTGCAATTTCTCTTAAATTTTTAGGCCACTTAGGAAAAAGCAAATACAAATTGAATCATTTGTGTGTGGGTATAGGAATGTGCACAGTCTTTATGCTGAGTGATATTTATGAGGAGTATTTGACTTTATGTTAATGAAAACACTGAAAAAAAATCCTGATAATGTGACTTTACCAGGGTAAACTCCAAGAGAAAAGTGTCCTGAGTGAGAAAATAACTTTAAGCCTTTATACGCAACACAATTTGTACAGTTAGGGAAGTTTTCTGAAGTGAAGACATAACTGGCAAACCCTTATAATCCTTTTGCTCTTGGAGCTCACAATTTTACTACTAGCATTCTTTGGTTGAATTTCAACATTTTGGCTGCTTGCAGTATTTCAATAAAGTAAAACATTTTTCTCACGGTTTTTTCCCCTTTTGCTTTCCTCCTTTAGTGTTTCCATTACATTAGATAACAAAATGTGGAAAGTACTCCACAGATGGCTTCAAGGTATTTGGGCATGATTTGACAAATGCAGTTAGATAGTTTCACCTTAAGTTTAATTTGACATTGATCACACTCAAAAGTTTTTGCTTGTCAAGTATGCCTCTAAACCACAGCTATCTAATCTACATCTTTAAAACAAAGCTTTTCTGTGTAGCTAAGTTGGCAGTTCTGGTATCAGTAAAATGGGTTGTTTTGCTGTAGAGATGCTGCAGACAAGATAATATATCCTCTCTTATGAAACACAATGGCTATAAAATGCAGTCTGCACGCTTGGTTGTCTTTGTGGTTTCTGTTCTAAACTCTGCAGCTGAAGACCCCTGTCTATACCAGTGGATATAAAATGCACTCTCTGTCTTGCTAATAAAAACATCTGTGGTGAGACATTTCCAGTTAAACTAGGAAATAGTGGACTGTGGTTGAAATGTACATAGAATGGTTATGTGATTCTACGTAGGTACATGGTATGCATCATGCACACAATGAAGGGAGTGCTAGTCATGCCTAGGCTGTACATGCACTATATGGCCCAAAGTATGTGGAACCCCTTCTAAAGACTGAGCTGAGCTGTTTCGACTGCACCCGCACAGCATACAAACATATTGTCAACAGCTGTGTGCTTCCAGCCTTGTGGCCACAGTTTGAGGAAGAAGAAGCTCCTTTCCTTCTCCATCATGACAGTGTGCCCCCCCCCCAATGCACAAAACAAGCTACATAAACACATGGTTTGACCCGGTAGGTGTGGAAGAACTTGAGTGGCTGCACAGAGCTCTGACCTCAATCCCGATGAACGTCTTTGGAATGAATTGGAACGGCAACTGTGAGCCAGGCCTTCTCGAGCGGCATCAAAACCCGACCCCACTGATACCCTTGTGAGTGAATGAGCACAAATTCCTACAGCTGCGCTCCAAAATTTGGTGGAAAGCCTTCCCAGAAGAGTGGAAGCTGTTATAGCAGCAAAGGGGGGAAAAAAACTTCATATTAATGCCCATGCTTTTGGAATGGGATCTTCAGCAAGCACATATGGGTGTGATGCTCAGGTGTACACACACTTTTGGCCATATAGTGAAATTTCATTTCTTTGTCTGCCTGTTATAACTTGCTAAATTTAGATGTGTACAAATATCTAGTGGAGAAGAAAGATGGCCAAGGGCAATATTATACCTGCAAGGCCCTTAGGTGCCCTCTGCTTTAAATTGTTGGGCTTTAAGGGAAGCTTTCCATATGGGATCTAATTAAACATTTATTGGACCAAATAATGAAGGAGGTGGTCCCAAGTCAGCGATTTCATCTTAAATTCCCATTCCAAATAATTGAAGGATGACCTTTTTATCCTTTTGCTGTGAAATATTTTGAAAGATTTACTTAAACACCATGAAATGTTTTTGTGTCCTTATGTGGCCAGTCATTTGTAAGAATTGCTACTTGTGAGGGATTTTTTTAAGCAGTATTATGTAAAGATACACACAGTATAATTAAAAGTCCATATTCATAAATACTGATATTTGATTACATAGAAAGTGTTTAGCATTTTTATGATATTTCTGAGTCACTCAGTGATACTGTGATGTGCTGATTCCAGACGAAGGTTGTGTGTCTATTTTTTAAAATTAATTCATTTTGTGATGAAATGTATGTTTCGGGGGTTGTGTTTTTTCATTTCTTTAATGCATTGGCAAATTTAGGGAAACATAGAATATTATATTATTTCTTTTAAGTCCAACTGCTTCTTGCAACATAAGACTTAGATATGGCAGTCTATAGTCAAGTATGGGAATGAGTATATTAGAGGGACAGCACAGGTTTGACGGTTTGGAGACAAAGTCAGAGAGGCGAGATTGCGTTGGTTTGGACATGTGCAGAGGAGAGATTCTGGATATATTGGGAGAAGGATGCTAGGGATGGAGCTGCCAGGCAAGAGGAAGAGAGGAAGGCCTAAGAGGAGATTTATGGATGTGGTGAAAGAGGACATGCAGGTGGTGGGTGTGACGGAGAAAGATGCAGGGGGCAGGAAGAAGTGGAAACAATTGATCCGCTGTGGCGACCCCTAACGGGAGCAGCTGAAAGATGAAGAAGTCTATAGTCAGGTATGTAACCCGCACTATTAATAGAGGTATCCTAGAGGTAAACCATCAGTACACATAAGAAATTGGTTGCATTTTGTGGAATAACATCCTCAGGATGCTGGCTGCTTAAAATAACTTACAAATAGAGGTGGGAATAAAGGGATGATTGTAAACAGGAAATGTTCACGAAAAAAACATTCTGAATGGACGCTGGTCCACAGCACTGTTTTGTGCATAGTTAATTGTCAAGCAGGATGTTCTCGTCTAAGAAATCAAGTTCTCAATTCAATGGCTAAGTTTTTAGGTTTTGTTCTGGAACAGTAGTTGATGTAAGAATATCTTACAGAAGCACTACAAATGTTTTAGTACTTTGACAAAAGAAGGGAAAGCAGTACACAGTCTTCATACAGTGTGTCTGTGTCCCAGAGCACCCTACCTTTGTACCCCTATGCACTTGAGTCATGTTTTTCTTTTTTGTTTCCCCCCCCCCCCCTTCAAGAGTTACATTCTACATACATGACATTTCAGTGTTTTTATGGATGAGTGTAGTGAGGTATGCATGGACTACTGGGGGGAAAAATTGTTTTACAGCCTAGGCAGATACAGAATTCATGGGGCCTAATTTCTGGAGAGGAATTGCAAACTGTTTAATTGGCTTTAAACACATATGCTTTAAGAAGCAAGTACCTTCTGTGTTGTAGGACTGCCATCTTTAGAGACCTTGTGTCCACCTTTACTTGTCTTCACATTCGTTCCTAATTATACAACCACAAGGCTTATAAATTGGCCTCAGTCTAAAGTGCAGCTCACAAGTTTGTTCATATTGTGTGGCAACAGCAGCAAAAAGCCTGTCTCTCACAGGACAGACCACTGCATTACATCGGATAGAGCTTTACAGATTCACTGTAAAGAAATTTACCTTAAAGCACAGGACATACAATACAATACATTCGCTGTACACATAACAATAAATACCCAAAGTAAAAAGGAGCAAATAACTGTAAGTAAGCCAAAATACAGTAGCAAATTGGAGTAGAAAGTGTCATTGAGTCATGTCTGACTCCTAGCTAACTACTGGAGTGGTTTTCAAAGTAAGGAGGAACTCAAGTGGTTTGCCATTGCTGCCTTCTGGCAATTTTTCCCCTTAGAGGGGTGAAATCAAATAGCACAACATGCCAATTCCACATACACCCATGAGCTGGACATGAACCCCAAATCAGAGAAGCCGCCCAGGAGCTGTGAGGCATCAGGTTAACCTGCTGCACCACCACGTACACACGGTAGTAAAAGTAATATAGAAATTAAGAAAATATGGACTTGTGACAAGCACCCTGAAACATTCAGACCATTGTTGTAAGCTGTTACTTCATGATGAGCATTTTTCCAAGACCATTGCTGCATTCTTTAGGAAGAGTAAAGTGAAGGTGCTGGAGTGTCCAAATATGTCACCTGACCTCAACCGTACTGAGCACTTTTTGGGAATTTTGAAGGCACGAGTTATGCGGCCTCGCTATCAAACACCGAGAGACTCGAGGAGATCGTCCTCCAGGAGTGGAGCAGGATAGATGCGACAGTGTGCTGTGAAGTTGTACACTGGCAAAAAGGATCAGTGCAGTACTTAAAAGTAATGGTGGACAAGTACTACAATAGTGGTCTCCAACCTTTTTTGCACTGTGGACCAATTTCATGTAAGAATTTTCCACAGACATCACACATGTACAATAAAGCATAATAAAGTACATAATAAATACAACTCACCATAACACAGAATCAGTGGGAACCCTGAGCTTGTTTCCCTGCAACGAAACGGTCCCATCTAGGGGTGATGGGAAACAGTGACACCCAAAGTGTGTTCCTTATGTCCATTCTACTCTGTAATTTCGTTTTGATTGCTGTCACTGCAGAAAGCCCCGCTTTACAAAGAGAGGATGTTAGAAATGGAAGCAGGGTTTTCAGTGCTTTTGTAGCGTTATCATGATATTCTGCCTTGATTTTAATTGATTTTTTAAAAAATAAAACACCCTGCAGACTCCGACAGTCAATAAAATGGAAATAAAATAAAAATAGTTTTTTATTCTTTCTGTGCGGCTTGGTACCGGTCCACGGCCTGGTGGTTGGGGACCGCTGTACTTCAATATTACATGTTTGTAGAATTTACCAAGGGATGTACTCATTTTTGTAATGCTTTACAGATAGTGATGACATCTTTCTGTGTTGTTCTCTATATTTTATCTTTTTGTGAATTGCAATGGTCATAATTTAGAAATAAAAACATATTTATGTTTGCAGGTGCACTCATTTATACCCTATACATTAAGATTAACCCTGTGGCTGACAACTCATCATACAGTTGATATTGAGCTGGAGGTGTTTTGATTGACACCATGAAACAAAGTCCTCAATCAGATTCCTGTACTCCACCTCTTCACTTTTCTCTAAACAGCCCACTGTTACAGAGTTGTCCGAGAGCTTATGCAACTGACAGTGCTATAGCTTGTATTTGAAGTCAGAGGTGTAGAATGTGAACAGAAATGGAGACAGTACTGTTCCTTGGGGTGTGCCTGTGTTGCTCACCACTGTTTTAGAGAGACAGTCATGAAGGGTGATACACTGTGGTTTGCCAGTTGGATACAGAACACAATTGGTATATCCAGTCATTTTGGTGAGCTGCAATGGTACTTTCTGAACTCACACTACACAGTTGGCTGGTGGGTGGATGTTTTGAGCACTCACACACTGATTCCATCAGGACCTGCTACGTTTCCAATGTGCAGTCTCCTCAGTCCTTTCCTCACCAACGGTGGATAAGTGGGAGCAGGCGGGTGTTGCTGCCCCTGGAAGAACTTAGGTGGGGGCATTGATGCTGATATGCTGATTGTATTGTCAACACAAAAATGGATTATACAGCCATTGAGACCCTCAGTGTTCTTCATAATCTGATTCACAGAATATCTTCCAGTTCTTTTCCTCTAAGCAGTTCTGTGAGGCTTCAAGAGAAGCGCACACACTGAGTCCCTCCTTGTCTGTACCTCGACTGCCTTTGGAACCACTGGATGTTGTTTGATCACTGATTTGTATTTGGAAGTGAATTGGACAAGGTTATGATCTGATCTGCTGAGTTTCATCAGCTCAGAAAACAGCAGGTCCAGCATTTTGCCATCCCATATTACACATTCCCCAAAACGAGAGAAGCAGAGTCGGATGAAGGTGAGGGAGCCGTGACTGAAATCTCCGGGAATCACACAGAAAGTGTTGGGGTGTTGGATCTGTAATGTGCTGCACATGGTGTGAGTCACTGCTGAGATGTCAGTGAAGGAACACAGAGTGACACAGAAAGGCAAAATTTTTGCTGCCCCTCTCTTGTATTGGTGTTTTTGCAATGAATAAAGATTTTCTCTATTTTCTCTTATTTTTAAGAAAAAAGTCAGTTTCTGCCACTTATCTACTAGTGATTCCTAGCAGTCAGGATCCTTCCTAGTGTGGCAATCCAGACATTGCCATACATTATACGGCTGAGGAGGAAATATCAGGAAGAAGACATCTTTCAGTAGATCAAGAAATAAATAATTCAATCTCATGAAAGCACACACACTGTGCTTTCACAGGGGGTCTTTGCCTTATTACCCTTTGCTTTATTTAGGAGACCCCATACACATCTGTTATGCTCTAAGCTTGCAAAAGATAACTTGCAGCAATTTTTGTCATCTTGTCTAGTTTACGGCTTTGATTTTTCTTTTGTCTTGTGTTTGTGGAGCTAGATACAGTATTTTTGGTTTTTGATGTTGCCACACGAAGTCCTGTGCTGATCCATAACTTGGCCCACATCACTGGTCCATCAGTGGTCCAATGCCCTTACTGGGAGCTATAAACCAACCAGCTGAGGCTTTGTCCTCTCCAACAGAAAAGTGAAATCTTTAAATAATCACTGGAAAAGGATTTTTGCATTTGTCTTTTTTTCCTTTTGTAAATTTAGGTATTAAATTTACATATATACTTCTAGTTAGTGTTGCTGGATAATATAATTCTGTCCAATGAGCAGCCATATATTTTGTAAAACAAAGTGAAATAAAAGGCAAAAGTTGAAGGGAAGTACTGTATGTATTGTAACAAACTGTATTGCATACTGTTACAGATATACGTATCTGAAGTGAAAGTTCATGTCTGGATGCTGGTGTCTTATTGGCTGTTTTCATTCTTTCTTTGCTTCCTCACAAGTCTCACAGACTTTGAATGCTTTTATCCAGAATCACCGTAGTCACTGTGTTTTAAACTAAATGATTCAGCTGGATGCCCATTGGTCCTCAGAGGAAGAAGGATTTTTGCATAACTGAACATCTTTCCTGTGTCGGACAAGAAAACTTTAAAAAGTTTAAACATAATGCTCTCTCTGTGGACCTTGACAGTGACATGACCAGGAGCCTTACTTTCAATACAATTTGAAGATGCTGTCACAGGGTATGAGGAGATTTAAGAGAAAATTGCATGAAGGTATAAATTCTATTTTGAGTTTTTTTTTTCCCCCCCCACTCTGCATTCACCCTCCCTCCATCCCTTCCAATTTTTTTTTTTTACACGCCTCCGACAGAGACAGCTGAGGCAGCCACCTCCCTCCACACCAACAAACCTCACAAGGATCTTTTCTTCATTTTATATGATGAGTACCCAATAAAAGTTGGTAGCCTAGTTTCTACAAATTGTTACCGTAAATGTTTTTAACAAATGTTTTAATATAAAACCTATTTATTTAAATGCTGGTGGTGGCACTAACATGTGAAGTGTCCTGTACTGTACATACTGTACCATCCATTATAATGAATGACATTAAGCAATTTCTAATTGGGTAACTTTTCTGTAGTGTTTTATCATGCTCAAATCATGAGTTTTTATATATATATATATATATACACACTTGTTTTCAGATCAGCTGGGAGCACATACATTTTTTTTCATATAAAATTATGGAAAATGGGCAATTGGTATCTAAAATTTTGATAGATTTGGACATCAAGTGATTACTGTACCTATATCTATAATTGAGCATTTAGCTGTTTATGCTGAATTGGTGCATAAACCCAGCAAAGTCGGCTGTGTCTAGTTTGAACTAGTTTGGCAGTACAAATTGTATACTTTTGTCAGATGTCCTAATTTAGTCTCCAAATGTTGAGATATACTTTGGAGCCATTTTTTCTTGCAGCGTACATTCAGAGAAGCATTTCAGCTCAAGCACACCCACATGGACAGGCATCCCACGCAGAGGTTACTTGCCTACAATCTATGCTAAGCAGCATGGTAGAAAAGCTTACTGGGCTACCATCCATTTATTTGGGCACTTTTTTTTTAGCAGGAATTTTGTCAAAACTTTGGTTTGTTTGTTTCCCCGCCCCCTGTGTTTTTTTTTTTTTTTTTTTTCCTTTCTTACATCCCAAGGGTCTCTGTTCTTTTCGGTCTTAATTGCCCGCCAATGATAGCGCATACAGAGGGGTGATGAGTCAGTGGGTTATGGAATGTGCAACAGCATGCTAGTGTGTAAGATTAATGCAATGAGGACAAATGTCAATGATATTCTCCAAGAACCAGTGTTAAGTTACTGGTTGCTTGAGCTGTGCCATTAAATGGTGTCTTTGATGGTACACCAGAGTCATGCCAGCCAACAGGGTACTGGAGTGAGTCAGAGTGTCAGTGAGATAGCAAGTCTGTAAGCATTACTGCATGTCTCAAATATTCCTGGCCACCTGACTTCTATTCCCAGACTTTATGTGGCTCCTGCTGCAGCTGGAAAGCTGGCACAGGCTGGTGAACAAATGTAAGTGAAACACTCAGACACTCTTTATTTTTTATACAAGGGGCACATAGAGGCACAATTAAGGAACTAGGGTGTGGGAGGAGTCTGGAGAATAGAACGGTAGAAAAGGGGGAAGTAACAAGATGTACTGAAGATAGTGGGCAGAGGACGAAATTAACTCCTCAGGGGCTGCGGTAACCCAGAGCCACTGATGGTGCCAGACAGAAAGAACAGTGGACCTTGCATTGTTTCTTCCTGTTAAGGTTTGCATGGTTTGCAGTGACCTTTCCTTACGTTATCGCACCATAGCTTTGTGCCATGCCTGCTGCTTCTTTCCTTTGATGATTTCAGAACCGTAGTTTCACCCAAATATCGATTTATGGATATGGTAAAAGAGGACATGCAGGTGGTTGATGTGACAGAGGAAGATGCAGAGGACAGGAAGAAATGGAAACAGTTGATCCACTGTGGCAACCCCTGATGGGAGCAGTCGAAAGATGAAGAAGAAGAAGGTTCACCCAAACATTATTTTAGCTCTGGTTGCATTGGAAGTGGTTTACATTGCAATTGATTGTTGACTTCCCTTGTTCACAGGAAATGTAAGGTTTTCTATGTTCTGTGCAGTAAACTGTATGACTGGACCATGTGATTTATGTTTGCATTGCTCTGACATGGAAATTATGTATTTGTTACAATCATCTGCTCTGACTTGATGGCATGGGTGTATTTTTCTCCCTGCAGTGTTGCTTAAAAAGGTGCTATAGGATGAGTTGTGTCTGAGTGACAAGGTTTTGAGTAGGAATTTGACTCCAGTGGAGTCAATGGGATTCATGATGCTCATCCTCAGCATTTTGGAGACTGTTTACACTAACAAACCTTTTGTGTGGTGCTCTGGCACTGTGAATGCTGAGTGGGAAGTCTGCTCTACCTACAGTTGCAGTGAATGGGCCCCAGGGCTAAGTCAGGCAGTTGAGGAGGCTTGCTAAACATTGCTTATTTTCAGTTAGGAAAACACATCTGTGTTATGTTTATAGCTAGGCCAAGGGAAGTGGAATTTTAATGGTTTCAAGTGTACTTTTTAATGCTTTATTATTTTTGCTGCTGTGTTTAAATGTCATCTGAGTTATTTTTTTAACCACTGGGGCTTGTGCCCAGGAAATGCCCACCCATTCCTTGGCAGTCATGACAGCACCCCCACAACTTCAAGTTCACAACAGGCCTTGACCAAAGGCTGCATTTCATTTAGTGTAATTTTCTATCTGTGCCTGGAACAGCTGTCCTTATTGCCTGCTGAAATTGATACTGAGTGGACTAAAAATAAACTGTTCCGAAATTTAGGATTATTTGTACCCAAAGCCAGTCTTTTTCTCTTCCCATTTTTGGTTTCATTTTAGTTCTTACAACTGATACCTTTTGGTTTTAAATACTTGAAATAGGGAAATGGTAAAATCCAAATGCATCTTCAGGGCTTCCATTTCATGTAATTCGTTAGTTTTGTTTGCATGGTGCTACTATGCTAGCAAGACAACTGTAGATTGTAGATCCTTGCAAATCCCCACTGCTTCATGGTTTAGGTTATTAAAGATGAGTGAGAAGGCAGGGTTTCAATGGTTGTTTCTGAAATGGAAAAGCTCTGACCTACTTTGTAATAAGTTGAATACTCGAATAAGTTACAGACTATCTTAGTTTCCCCTCAAGAAATACTTAATCACTTTTTGCTTAGTGTATGAGTGTCATAAACAGCTTTTGTTCTGCTGTGTTTTTGCTGAAATCCTGTGAAGTACTGGAAATGATTGTTTCACACGTAAAGGGCTTCAACGCCTCAGTTTCCTATAGTCTCTCTGTCCTTACAAATATGTGACAGCCCTGACAGAAGGCGAGAGTGCTCTGAGCTGGCACATGCAGCGCTGGTGATGATGAGATATTCTGTTACAGTAAAAAGATTTTCCAAAGATGAGCGTTAAATAGTGCACAAGCAAAGGAATAGGTTCCTGCTCAACAGTTTGATGGATGCCCATGTTGTCCAATTTTCCTTTTTTTGTTGACATTTCCATCACTTTTTCAACTCTTTGTCTGCTCTCTGAGATATAATTATTTATCTTTGCCTTCAAAGGTTTGTCAAAAGCTTCCCGACACAGAGTGGAGGAGAGACAGTTATTGCTGAAAACACCATATTTTCAGTTCCAACCTATAGGTTGATCTCCTACCACTTTCTGACTTTTTTCTCAGAAAAATGCCAAAGGGAACCTTGAGGATACCTGGTCCAAGACTGAAAGAGATGAAGCAGCCTGACGAGTGATGATTTCTGCTTCATCTGCCTATTCTCTCTCATGTAAAGGAAACCAAGTGAAGTGGAAAGTGTACATCTATACAGCAGAAGCAGCATGAAAACCTATCTGCATCACCATTTTATATGGCAGTTGGTGTTTTTAATCTTATGAATGCCCTTTGTTACTGAGAGGTTTTAAGTTTTTAAATGAAGAAAATTATAGTTTTATCTTTTTCACCCCGTTGGATTTTTGAAGCCATGCAGTTTTCCCCCTCTTTAATGTTTTTTGCTGGGGTTATATATGTCAGTTTTTTTCCTTGTGAAAAATTAACAAGTGATCCACAACCTTCCTTCACATTCAACAGATACTGTGTAAATGGCATCGAACACCTCATAGTGCGTTTGAGTTTTTCATGGGCAGTGTGATGAATGCAGCTGTATCCAGCCTTCAAGTCTGTTTGTATGGGAAACTGGATGTCACTGTACTGCAGTGTGGGTGAACTGGCTTTTATAAGATCTTTTCTCTTTGTTTCCTCTGCAGATACAGCACATTTTTTCAGCTTAGCCTCCCACCTCTCCACTTTCTCTGTTCTCTGCTCCTCTGTTGTGGGGGTTGTTAGTGTTCTGCAAAGTTTTTCTAGGGAGACCCCTCACAGAGCCTGCTGTCATGGTCTGGTGCCAAGTTGCAGCACTCCTAGAAAAACTTTTATTCACTTCTATCTAGCTTGGCCCCTTTGGTTGTGGGGAGAGTGGGGATTGATGCCTTTGTAGAATTTATTGTTGGGTGTGTTCTGCTGTACATCAGTAAGCAGCCTGGAGAGTGGCAGCATGCATCGTTCTGCCTCCACTCCCAGCCTGAAACCCATAAAGAAGCCTTTGTTAGTCTGAGCCCAGCCATTCAAAAGCACTTGCCAGCCTGGAGAGGAAACTGTGGGGAGAAATTAGTGGTTGTCAAAGTGGAGGGTACCAGCTGGAAAGGCTTCTCTCCACTCATTTGAACAGGACAGAAATACAGCTCAGTTGTTATAAGGAACGTTGGCCAGAAGATGAAAATTGGAGCAGTAGTTCTTTGTTGTCTGCAGCATATGAACAACTTTGAAGATGGTACATTTCCCACTTTTGATTATTAGAATTTGTACCATTGTGTTTTCCTAGACCTTGATTCTTCAGGGTTTGCAACCATCATTTTACCTGCTACTGTAAAAAGGATTTGACAAGTTCATAGGCATGTCATGGTAGGAGGTTGGATATGAGTGGCTGTGGGTCTGGTTCCTGAAACATGGTTTTCGGTTCTCATGTAGAAGGTGCCCCCCCATCTACTCTTTAGCAGTTCAACTGTATAATCCAAAGTAATTAGGCACTCAGATGATCTTTTGTTTAAGCAGGACAGAGCAGTCTTTATTTGGCCACCTTTGTGACGCTCTCAAACTAATGTTTCATGGCAGCAGAATTAGAAGAACCAGTTGCTTTTCTTCTGTGGACCTCCCAGTTCTTCAATTTGAACTGGAGACAAATGTGCTGTGCTTGAAGCTATAAATATAACTCTGCAATAGCGTTTTCCTGATTTGAGGATCACTTTCCAGCGGCTGTTATAAAATTTCATTCGGTTGTTATCTCTTTGTCTTAATACCTTAGTAGACTTTGCACTGAAATGTTTAGAAAATGTGCACGCACAGCTGTGAATATCTTCTTCCCTTCCTGTATTTAAAACTTGAGCAACAGTGTTCTCCCCACCTGTGGCCTGACTCTCATCTGAAGTAGACATAGGCAAAGCAGCAGTCTTTTCAGTCCAGTAGACATGCATCCCACTCTCGTTGTTTGTTTTCCATGCTTTTACAGCATTGCTGCTGTCACATCTGCTGCTTTAAGACATTCCAATGAATGTTTGGTCTAATCCATTTGGACTTTGCTACAACAGCTTAATTGTTGCTGAGCTCCGCTATAATACCTTAAAATTAACATTTTTGCATTGTTTATTGCAAATAGAAAAAATATAGCAACTTAATCACATACTGTATAGTAAGTAGTGTGTCTGTGTGTCTGTGTGTCTGGTACTTGCGTCACTTGTTAAGTTGCTTTGTCAACCTCAGTGAAATCACAGTGAAAGTATGGTCTCGTGAGATCAACATGAGTGAAGTACAGTAAATAAAACAAATTTGGATATAATGGGCCTGGTGATTCGGTCCTGTGCTGCTGCTCACCAGCATTTTTTTGGAAGATGTACATTTGTACAAATGTTTGTTAGTATTTTTATTGTATTGTTAGTATGGTGGTGGCAGGGGGGGGTGTGACTCTCCCATGATGCCCTGCTGCTGCATGTTAATAAATGGTTGTCTAGCCATTATTGACCCTCTATGTGTTCACTGTTCCATAGCTTTGGAGTAGGTGTGTCGCTGTGCTGTATGAGTGCAGGTGTTTAAACATCCTGTGGAGAAACAAAGCCTGTATTCCTGTAGTTCAGTTTGCCGAACCATCTTTTTGTAACATTTCTGATGGTGAAGTCAAAGCAGGTCATTGGGGAATTATTTTATTGCTACACATTTAAAACCAGTCATGTGCACTTTTTGTTAGTAATAAGTCGTGTATTTTCTCACAGTATCTGGAAGACTAACTGAAAAATACCTTGAAGTAACCTTGAAGTAAGGCCACCACACATATTACATGATTAAATTTTTTAGATCCTACTTTAGGCCCAGGTTTTACTGCATTTGTTTTATATGTGTACAGAAAGGAAGGCAAATGGAAATGTGTGCAGCCAACACTGTGGAAAATAGTTAATTAAAGCTGCTGTTTGCCTCCTGAATCCTCTGTATAAAATATCTGATCCAGCAGCTCTTAAAAATGCTGTGGCTGAGTTCACTATGAGGCTTCACCATCTCTTCCATCCCAGTAGATTTTAGTCCAGTACCAGCATGGCCTGCCACACTACCAGCATGGGTCCTTTTCATACTGTGATGCAGTTGGGGTTGGAGGACAGAGACTGGCTCTCCCTGTCTTATTGTGACTCAATATGAAACTCTGCAGCATTACCTTCCAGGATGTAATCGATCACTCGACTTTCATATGTATGTACAGTCATGTGAAAAAGTACACCCTATGAAATGTTTTTTCTTTGTTTTTTAAACATGTAGACACATCAAGATTTGAGCTTAATTTAAACAGTCTCTTTAGATAAAGTTAATATATTATAACAAACATCAAGCCACATTTACAGTTTGTAGTCTGTTGTGTACTATAATATAAATAAAATGGCAAATTTCTTATATGAAAAAGTAAGTAAACCCCTACATTTATCAAATACCTAAAATTATAACCAGATGCAAATGATTAGAACATGATTAGAGAGTATCTTGGAGGAAGCTGTCTTATTTAAACCTCAAACATTTAGTTTGGCTTGCTGTTTTTGTTGAAGTATGTTATCACCATCCCTAAATCAAGAGAGCTCTCCGAGGCCTTTAGAAAGAAGGTTATATACTAGATACTGATGAGTCTGGGAAAAGATTTAAATGCAAGACTTATCATTAGAAAGAAGTTGCATGAATTAGATGTACATGAGGAGCTATGCCAGCAGGTGCTGTCCAAAAAGAACA
Organism: Heterotis niloticus; assembly: GCA_018136845.1. Lineage (NCBI taxonomy): Eukaryota > Metazoa > Chordata > Actinopteri > Osteoglossiformes > Osteoglossidae > Heterotis > Heterotis niloticus. The sequence continues at coordinate 13,481,884 of CM030893.1, forward strand.
TCAGGTCAAGACTAAAGTTTACCCATGAACACCAAGGCAAGGAGCAGGACTTCTGGAATAATGTGCTTTGGACAGACTAGGTAAAGATAGTTAGTTATTTGGGCACAGTACAGAAGATATGTTTGACAAAAACCAAAGACAGCATTTTACGAGAAGAACCTGATAGCAGCTGTAAAGCATGGCAGTGGAAATGTTATGGCTTGGGGTTGCTTTGCTGCATCAGAGGCTAGGCAGCTCTCCATCATAGAATCCACTCTTGAATTTTTCATTGTACCAGAGGGTGCTTGAGAATAATGTGAGACCATCTGTGAGAAGATTGAAGCTCAACTGAAAGTGGACCTTGTAACATGACAATGACTCTAAACACACCAGTAAATCCACCAAGGAATGGCTGAAAAGAATTAAATGGGGGATTCTGGAATGTGTAAGTCAGAGCCTGGATCTGAATCCTGTTGAGGTTCTGTGGGGGGATTCGAAATGGGCTGTACACATGAGACCTCCCGTAAACATCACACAGCTGAAAGAATTGTGCATGAAGGAGTGAGGAAAAACTGGTACACAGTTAGAGGAAATTGTTGTTTCTGCCAAAGAGGGCAACAGCAGCTAATGGAGCCAGGGTTTGTTTACTTTTTCCACAAATGGAAATGGCATATCTGTTTGTTTTTTGTTAAATTACTGCAAAATCAAATTTTCATTGCCCCCCCCATCCCCAGCTACATTGCCTATATCTGAAGATACTGTTAAAATGAACATCAAATTTGGATATGGCCACATATGTTGAGATTAAAAAAAAAACAACAAAAGCATTGTGGGGGGTGTAATTACTTTTTCACATGACTGTAAGTAAAAGACAGGAAACTATTGATTGTTCCATCTTTATGAAACTTTTGACACAAAAGTAGGTTATTTGAAGGCCTTGGTAGTCTTCTCAGAAAATTATTTTATGGTATAGCTGTTTTTGTCATTTCCCTTTCAAGTACTGTTTTTGGCCTTGTTTAAAATATCCATCTGCTTTAATAAACATTTGTATATTGCTTTACGGTTTGGGGTGACACACAGTGTGCTTAAACCAATGACTTCTGCATAGCAGTTAGGGGTGACCACAGCATGACACCGGCACATGCAGTATGTGTTCTTCATACACACCTGGGGGTATCAGCTGTCTGTTCTACTTGTGGGAGCACACCTGGGAGCAGTGTTTCTGTCTACGTGTTTGCCACTGTTGTACAGCCATCTAGCAAGCAGGTGGTCCACTCTGTGTGCTCCCTGCACTCTGTTAAGTCTAACAAGTATTTCTGTTGGCTTTTGAGATAAAAATGTGTGAGACGTCATCCCCGGAATGTGGGACACTGGCTCACTGTGGCTCAGGTGACGTGACTGCAGTAACATGACCTGGGCCGTAAAGCTGCTGCTTTCATGTAAAATTGTGGCAGTGCCAAAATCGTTCTGGAATGTTGGCAGGCAAAAGGAGCCTACAGATAGCTGGCCGAGGCACAGCCCTGGACTGTGGAGGTCTGTGTCATGCTGTGAATGAACACAGGCCCTGGGCTGGTTATTGTGGGGGAGCTCCATTACTTCAGCCTAGGAATGGTGAAAAGAGGCACTTCTTTTCAGGAACAATGACTGGACCCCTTACTATATATCTGATCTTTCAGCATTCACCACTGCCTGTATTTCCTAAAAAACATTTATCTGATTTTGTTGGGTGCAAAAGTGATTAAACAGTCGAGCTGCTGAGGGTTAACGTGGATGGATCCATATTTGCTGCTTATGGCAACTGCATGTTGGTCTGTGCTGCTGAACTGTTGTCTCTGAGCAAAACTCTGTTTTCTCATATTTTAATCTTGATGTGTCTTGCTGTTGCGGCTGTTAACTTTGATATCTGTGGGTTTTGAGTGCAGGGGAGGGATGTGTAAACACAGTTAACAAATCTTACCTACTTGTCTTTACAGTTGAGAAAACAGTGAACATGTTAACATAGACTGATCCAGTGCTGCAGTGCACTGTTTAACTTGTCCCTAAAACTGGAAATGCCGTCATGATTACATTCTTTGCTGTCCAAAAGTATGAAGTCATTGCTAACTGTTAATCTTTACTACTGATGTGCAGTTTAGTGTGGGCTTACAGTTTTGCTGAGTGGGTGCTCAGTTCCCACTTGTGGTCACATGTGTGACAACACTTATGGAAGTTATCTCCAGAGGATAAGGAAAACCTGATGCAGTATTTACGTAATACTGGATTGTTAATGCCTTAACGTAGTTTTGGCTGATGCCACCAAAATCCTGCTGATGTTGGCCCTTTCTCCAGTGTGGACTGGTTTGAGGAGCTTGAGGGAAGAGCTGGTCAAGGACTGGAATTTGGTAGAGTAATACAGTCCCCTGATCTGATGTGCCAGCCTGATGGCAACTCCCCTGATGCGGTTGCAGAAGCACAAAGACAGGCTGGACTCCTTGGCCACATTCTTTGCATGCTTTCATAATAAGGAATGTGTGGTTGTTACTCCTGTCATGCCTTGAAGGCTCAAGGAAGGAAATGGCCCAGGGTAGGAATAAACAAAGCTCTCTGCTGGAAAGCTTGTTTCCATTGAGATGACCCCTACAATCAGCCCATTCCTACACATTCCTGATGTCACTGCATTACAGGAAGTGTTTGGTGCCACAATTTATCTTTCTTACATGAGTGAGATGCTGGGTATATTAGAAGGTTTTTGCAAAAAGGTATTTTCAGAATGCTTCTGTAAAGCTCCTTTTTCACGTACCCATCATTCCACAGCAAGTTTATTGTGGGCTTTTCATTGTTTTATCTTAAATAGCATAAATACTTCAAATATGGTGGCACAGTGGCTTGGCAGGTAGAAATGGTGCCTCCCAGTTTCTAGGCTGCAGTTTCAAATTCAGAATTTGAGTTTTTTTTTTTTTTTTTTGTCACACTCCCTAGATTTTCACTACAAGTACTTAATGCTTTTCAAGTCTTTTCTTTTCAAAATCAAAAGCAACCGTACACATTGGTGTGTGGAAACAGTGTTTATAGGATGCTTGAGGAAAGTTGCTAAAGGAAGGTGTCGTCTCAGTGTGTAGAAAAGTAATGTAATGTACTGGATAAAATTGTCACCTTGCAGTCAGTGTGCATGAGTTCAGACTGAATGTATTAAGTAAAGGCTGTACATTTGTACAAATTTGTGCAAATTTTGGTAAGAATCTTGCTATAGAAAATCAACATTGTAAGTCGCATCAGAAAAATCTGTTTGCTAAGTAGTGGACGATGATGATGATGATGATGATGTTGTTCGTATATCTCAGTGTTAGTAAAAAGGAGCTGAGAGCATCTGATGGCCCTAGGCTCAGGCTCTGTATGTAGTCAGATAGATTGAGCCACTCAATCCTCTGAGCTGAAGTGGCAGCACAGTATGGACACTTCCAGCTGCCATCTTAGCACATCTCTCTGACTGTGTTCTTGCTGCACAGCTTTACCCTGAGCTAACCTTCAAAACTGATTTTTCCATACCTTTGCTGGCTAAAAAAACACCTGCAAACATTTGATCACATTTGTTCCCACTTGACAAATGTAAATATTAAAATAAATAGCAATGTACTAATTCTTTGTCATGAAATTGTTCATTATAATGTATATTCCAAACATTCAGATGTACATTTGTGGAAGTTCAGCCAGGCACAGTACTGTATCAGATGAGATTTTATTGTACCTTATGTTTCAAACATTATCAAACCGTGTATTTTACCTTTTTATCCTTTCATTTAGAAAGGTGTGGTTCAAATAAGAATTTCCTGTAGGATGATTGAGACTATGTAAAATCTTTAAATAAGAGATTTATATTACAGTGTTTCCCATATGTTATATTGCTGAAATTGTGCAGTTAGTGAAAAGATAGTCCTGCTCTTCAGTTTTTGTCCAGGTTTTTCTACTCATACAAGAACGGTTTGTCGTAAATGGTTGAAATACACAGTGTAGCCTGCCACCTAGTGGCAAATTTCCTGCTTATTGCACTTTATTACTTCTGTTTACATTAAAATTATTCATTTTGTATGCTACATTTGTATGCCTGTAGTGAAGTACACAAAACAAAATTCAGATGGAATTTTTTAATGAAAATTATTTGCGATTAGTTTTATAAAAAACCTTGCTTGTTTATGCACATGTGATAAAATAAGGAGAAATTCAGATTCATAGCAAACACAGTGCTAACACAAAGGACTAGTGCTTCAAAGGGAATCCCACTCCCTAACCTCTAGGTGTATACTAGCCTGCACACACCACAGTAACCCCACAGTCAGCCCACAGCAAGCCTACCTATTCACTATGCATTGGCTTGTATCTCCTTAATCCTGATGCTAGCAAACTATAAATCCACACATGGCATAGTGAAGTGATGGTACAGTATCTCATCAGGGTTGTCAAGTGGGCACATCCCTTCATAGGCGTTTTGTCGAGTTAGGCCCATGACACCTCCGGAAGGCTCAACCGCAGCTCAGGCTTCCCAGAACTGCTCCCCTCCACCACAGCGTGCACCACTGTGCTACCCAGCAACACAACGCAAAACTTACTATGCGCCTTAGTCGCCCCCCCCCCCCCAACAACTATGCACATTAACTGCCCATTCTGCAACTTGCTACCTCTTTATCGCGCTATTAAACCTACGTTACATTGTTTATTAACCACTTTAACCCTGCTGCCTGCTACCTGATACCACTTAAACAGCCAAATCCTACCATGCCTCATGACTTCAACACTCGTCCTCTGCACCGGTCCTTTTCCTCCATATCCACAGACTTCCCTGCTCTGCAGCCTCCGTCATCTCCCTTACCTCCTGCCGCAAGTTTTGTCCTTGGATCCCGAGTTCTTGAAACAGCGCCGTTGTTGACCGGGCTATAAAGCAGCGACACCCCACTTCTACCGGCCTCTCTCTCACGCTTCACCCCTGCCCCTCCGCCGCCAGCTCACTATACCTGAGTTTCGTCCTCTCATATGCATCTTCAATTATATCCTCCCATGGGACTGTAAGCTCTATAAAGTACACTACACTTACTGACCACAGTACCACATCAAGTCTCAGGTTTTTACTATTTCCTGGGGCACAACCAATTTTCCTCCCAGGTCGACCTGCATTTCCCAGTCTCTAATTCCCCTTAACTGACCTGTCTCCTTTCTACCTAAATATTTCCTAGTCCCTTCCACCTCCTTAACAAACTAAATCTCTGAACTTCCAGTCTCACATCCTGACCTTACCTGAACTCTCCACCTCTCAATGGCTGCAGCTAGGCATTTCAACACCTGACTGTGCCTCCATGTATACCTACCCAGCAATAAGCTAACCTTACAACCTGCTAATATATGTTTTATTGTCCCTACCTCCAAACACAGAGGACAGTCTGGGTCCTCACCAACCCACTGCTTAAGGTTCTGCGGCAATGATAGCACATCATAAATAGCTCATAGGAGAAACCTTAACCAATTTGCTTCCATACTCCACAGCTCCCTCCAATTCAGCCTCCTCTACTCAACTCCCTCCCAATTTACCCACTGTCCCTTCCTCCCTTCTGAGACTGTTCTAATACGCCTCTCTATTTCTTCCTGACGACACACCTGCTCTACGACCAACCTCCTTCTCTGTGCAAGGCCTACCTTACTCCACATTGGGCCTACTATCCACAATCGTAGTCCTCCTCTTCCTTGTTTGACCCTTCCAACCACCTCTACCTGCCTCAAAACTGCTTTAGCTTCTTGCACTTCCTGCCTCACATCCCACTTCTTACCTGTCACTACCCTGGGTATCAGCACCCTTATAACTGCATCCTTACTACCTGACAACTGCAACTCTCACCTCACCTTTAAGCACTTAAACTCCTCTGTCAAGCTTGATAGTGGAAACTGTAGAATCCCTTTCCCATATAGATCCACACTGCTTAGACACAGAGGAACCCCCCAGCCACTTCCGAATACAAGAGCTGATCAGCCTCTCCAGTTTCTCTACCTTTGTGACTGATGCCTTATACATTGTCAGCGGTCATATCACCTTTCAGAAAAGGTCAAACTGCAAGCACTACATTTAAAGTTAACAGTGTCATACTGGCAATAGGAGCAAAAATACCAGTTGTAAAAAGCATACACTGATGATGACAAGTGCTGTTACTACAGTTAGGTCCATAAATATTTGGACAGAGACAACTTTTTTGTAATTTTGGTTCTGTACATTACCACAATGAATTTTAAACAACTCAGGTGCAGTTGAAGTCAATCTACCATAAAGAGAAGACTAAAGAGAAGATAAAGAGAAGACTGCATGAAAGTAAATACAGAGGGTGCACTGCAAGGTGCAAGCCACTCATAAGCCTCAAGAAAAGAAAGGCTTTGGATAATGAGCTGTTCCACGCCTTCTTCATACTTTTTTCTTGCCATCATTCTGGTAGAGGTTGATCTTGGTTTCATCTGTCCAAAGAATGTTTTTCCAGAACTGTGCTGGCTTTTTTAGATGTTCTTTAGCAAAGTCCAATCTAGCCTTTCTATTCTTGAGGCAGTGCACCCTCTGTATTTACTTTCATGGTAGACTTGGATATTGATACGCCTACCCCCTGGAGAGTGTTGTTCACTTGGTTGGCTGTTGTGAAGGGGTTTCTCTTCACCATGGAAATGATTCTGCGATCATCCACCACTGTTGTCTTCCGTGGACGTCCAGGTCTTTTTGCGTTGCTGAGTAACCCAGGAGTTTATTAAAGCAAAGAAGTGGAAAATTCTTGAATGGCCAAGTCAGTCACCTGATCTTAACCCAATTGAGCATGCATTTCACTAGTTGAAGACTAAAATTTGGACAGAAAGGCCCACAAACAAACAGCAACTGAAAGCCACTGCAGTAAAGGCCTGGCAGAGCATTAAAAAGGAGGAAACCCAGCATCTGGTGATGTTGAAGAGTTCAAGACTTCAGGCTGTCATTGCCAGCAAAGGGTTTTCAACTAAGTGTTAGAAATGAACATTTTACTTCCAGTTATTTAATTTGTGCAATTAATTTTGAGCCCCTGAAATGAAGGGATTGTGTTAAAAAATGCTTTAGTTGCCTCACATTTTTATGCAATCTTTTTGTTCAACCCACTGAATTAAAGCTGAAAGTCAGCACTTCAACTGCATCTGAGTTGTTTCATTTAAAATTCATTGTGGTAATGTACAGAACCAAAATTACAAAAAAGTTGTCTCTGTCCAAATATTTATGGACCTAACTGTATATGCATTCTTGCATTGTGTAAACACTTTTAAGTTGTCTTTAACAAAGGCATCAGCAAAATGAGCAATAAGGATGATATAATAGGATGAATAATGCTGTGTGATGATCTTGGTCCCTTTCCTGGTCAGCAACACCTATCCTAGTGGAGAAAGTGCCTTATAGTCCCAGCTTTGCTCACAGATGTCCACCACATATCTTCTTGGTCCCCATTTTGTGATTATTTACTTTCCTTCATGGGTAGCAACTGTGTTTTTAATGCTGTACACACATTTCTGTTTTAGATTACCTCTAGGTGTAAATTTGAAGGAGAGCCTGTGGAACCAGCCAATGGTCATTTTCTCTGACTTTGCGAGCAATTCTACAAACCACCAGCAGAGTGCAGCCCATCCTGCTAATCTAAAAAAATTTTTTCAGTTGAAAAGATTCAAAGGTTTATTTGTCATGGGTGAACAACACGGCTTAGTCTTGTCCGCATGAAAAGTTTTGTTTCCGGGCATCCTCAGTAGTGCAATATGTACATAAATATGTAAAGTATACATAAGTAAGGTACAGGATAGTCGGGAGAGGAAAACAAATAAATAATAAGTAAGAGTAAACAAACGGTTAATAAATAGGAATAGGTATGTGGGGAAAAAAAGATATACAGTACATTGGGAATTGGTGAAGGGGGGGGGGGGAGACACAGCAGCCAAACCAACAGCACACAGCAACCAAACCTACAACAGACTAAACCTACAACAACAAAAAGTACCAGAAAAATGCTTGTGAAACAGACGGGTTTCCACAATGGGTGGGACAGGCATACAGACAGACAGACAGACCCCGATCGACTGTTCCCATTGCCCAGGGAGGGGTCAGTGGTTTAGCAGTCTTACGGTGTGTGGGGGGAAAAAACTGTTCCGGAACCTTTTCGTCCTTGTCCGAACACTTGTAAAGCGTCTTCCGGTTGGGAGCAAGGCGAATAGTTTGTGGCTGGGGTGACTGCTGTCCCTCTGGATGTTAAGTGCTTTCTTCTTGCAGCGCTGGGTGTGGAGGTCCTGCAGGGCTGGCAGATCAGTCCTGGTGATGGTCTGTGCTGTCTTGACCACTCTTTACAGAGCTTTACAGTCTGATGCACTGCAGCTGCCATACCAGGCCATGAAACAGCCAGTCAGGATACTTTCAATCGAAGATCTGTAGAAGTTGACAAGTATCCTGTTGTCCATGCCGAACCTCCTCAGCCGACGGAGGAAGAGGCGTTGTGTTGCTGTCTTGATGATGACGCTGGTGTGCCGTGACCAGGACAGGTCCTCAGTGATGTTAACTTCGAGGAACCTGAAGCTGTTCAGTCTCTCCACTGGGGCGCCAGCTATAGAGATGGGTGCATGGCCATTCCCCTGCTGTCTCCTGAAGTCCACGATCAGGGGGAAAACCGTATTCGCAGTTTTATTGCACTGAGAATGATTCATTTTTGTGGTATTTTCTAGTGAAAAGGTGATTTTTTTTTTTTTTTTTTTTTTTGCATGATAAGAAATGCAGAAAGAAATGAGATAGATGTTTCATAGTTACCGCGTGTCAATATTTTTGCTCTGTTGGATGCTTGTGTTGTATACTTACATTGTTTCAGTTTGTGTTAAAGTTCAGAACATGAAGCTGACTATAGGTCCAGGGGTACTTGGTAATATTGTGCAAAGAAATGGGGCTGAACCATCTAACCAGGGGCTGAACACGCACCCTTTCCCTGTGAGGACCTCCGTCCACACTCCTCACACCTCTTGAGAAGAACATAAGCAGTGAAAAAATGGCCCAGAATGCCTCCCATCCCTTAAACATAAGGGGGCCACTCCCAACACAGTTTAAAACATTAGGTGTGTGCGTGTGTTCTCCTCCTTTGTGCTGTGCCTTTGAAGCAGCGCATTTGTTTATCCGACCTTCTGACCCAGTGACATACACTGGTAGCAGTAAGTCCTCATTCATGTAGATGTCTTTGCACAGCATAAGTACAGTAGCTGTATTTAGCTCTTTATCTCTAGCACCATTTCCCTGGCATTAAAGTATAACTGTAATGCTTTTTTCACTTTTCATGTTTTTTCTTATCATGTGAACTCCCATATGAGAGTGTCAGTTTTGATCTACAGTGCAAACATTTGAACCATGGCCTGGGTTGCTGTGTTGAGGTGGAGCTCTTGGCCAGCGCTGGGTCACGTGTGGCTGCTGCCTGATGAAAGGCACTCTGTGTAGGAACAGAACCCTGGTTGTTGCTGATACCGTGATCCCCCTGTTCAGTGTTTATAACAGGCAGGGTCTTGTTTCCACATTTCCCTGTGTTTTTTTGTCTCCTGTTGGTATTCGGCCTTGGTGTTGCAGGTGCTGGACTGTTGTTTCCATATGGCCTTCTTCCATCAGCTTGTCCTGTGCTGATCAACTCATGTCATTTGGGTTTTTAATAGTACAGTCACGGTTGCTGCTTTGGAGATCTTTTGAAATGTCTTATGTTACAAGCTCTTAAGGACACTTATTTCTGCATGAAATATACTACATGTGCAAACTTCATTGTTGATATTATTGCCATTATTCTGTCTTGGTGTTTTCTCACTCTGAATAAATGTTGCAACAGTCAATATGTTATAGAACTTTATCTTGTTTTGCTACACAAGACATGTATCGTGTAATGCCAATTCTCTGTTCTCTACAGGACCTGGAAATTGTGTACTCGTATCTCCATGGAATGGAAGCTCTTTCTAATTTAAGAGAACACCAGTTAAGGTAAGGGAATTGGGATTAGGGTTAGAGTTGGGAGTTACAAACTGTACACACAATATTTCCAAGCTGAAAAACCCCTTACAAGTTATACAGTATAGCAAACAAAGGCTTATCTCACAATCACAAAAAAATCACAAGCCTAACAGGGATTTCACATTCACCTTACTCAGCACCCTGGTGGTTTTTCTTTCTAAATGTTCTCTGAATAGTGTTATACATACTGCTGTGTGGCTAGCTCTTCACCCCAGAGCCAGGTCCCAGCATACCACACACGAATGGATGTGGATTAGGGTGTTGAAAACTATGAGATCACATGGTCACATGGGAGTTGGGCACATCTCCCTTCCTGACCTTTCAGGATGCCCTAGTGTCCATTGCGATTGTGTGGGGAGGTGTTGGGAAAACATGAGCAACATATAGCCTCCACCTCTGAAAATGCTAAAGTTTCACTGGGCAGCTTCACCTGTTTTGTCATTTGTAGTTCTGTACCATTCAACAAGGAACAATGTCTGTCCTGAACCACCAAATTTGTTTCTGCACAACACTAACAGCACATTGACTTGGTTGTGGAAGCAGTGCTCATCAAAAAGGGGGCATTGCTGGGCTCTTGAGGTCATGCACAGAAATCTCCATGGAAAGGCCTCGAGGTTTGGCTGTTGCACATGAAGGTGACTCAGTGTCCTCCTATTTGCAGGATGATGTGTGAAACGGTTCGATACGAGAGGCACGAGGCCAACGAAGTTCTCTACTAGTGAGTACCTCTGACTTACCGGTCTTGATCAGACCACCAAATGTTTTAATGGAAACTGTGCATTGTAATCTGTGAAATGCCATTGTTCCTTTTACTCTGTCAAACAAATCTGTATTTGAATATTGTGTGAGGGCTGTTCCAGGAGGTTGCCTACGTCCTCCTGCATGACATCAAATTCCCAGAACCATTTAAAATAATCAGCTTGTCTGTAAATGTAGTTTTTAGAGAATAATGTGCATCTTCATTGACTTCCTAAAATATTTTTGTTGTGGTACTTCACTAGCAGCTTGCTGTCAGAATTTCTGATTCAAGAGCTTATTAATCACAATTGCCTTCAGTGCTGAAAACTGCATACACCTAAAAGAAGGCACGATCCTCTAAATCCTGCCTTGTTTATCAGCATTTCTGCCGTGGAGAAGGGGTTTAACTTATCCATGTTTAATTGCGTACCAGTTTCATCATCGTGAAATTTGGCTCCTTTATACCTTTACATTTTTTTCTGTTGTTGAAATATTCAGAAAATCTTATGTATATCAGTTCACAACCAAACACAGAGCAATGGTTGATATTTTTCTGTGATTTTAGTCTTCTGTGGCTCAAGTCAACTTGAGGTCAGCCAACCCAGAAAATGGGAATGAAAATGAGATAAATTCTTAAATGTTTGATATTTTCACTGACTGCCAACTGTAGCGTAGTGTAGTTGATAACCTTTTCCATTTGCCTCTACCATACGGAAGTCCTGCTCCCACTGTGTTTGTACCTGGTGGTAAATGGGCTCTCTGCTCACTCCACTGCACTTGGCTGAGAGACACTTCCATTGCACAGCCCTCTTTACTTGCCATCTTGCTTCATGAACTGTCACAGGCATTAATCTATTCAAAATGGAAGACTGATGTCCATTTTATTTTTTCCTAACCTGATACAGTGCTATTAAAATTTGTAAAAATTCTTTGAAGAGCAACATAGTGTATGGGGATGATGCCCAGTTTTCATGCTCGCAGGAAGAAGACACAGAGGGGTGGGTCCAAGTGCATGCCAAATTGATTTATCAACAACGGGGGATTCACAGGTGATGACTGAGATATGATGGGGGTGAGCCAGAAGTGACCAGCATTACCTGGGACCAGGCACTGAGGTTGTTCCATTGCTGGGCGGTTGTTCACTTCCTACCTGGTCAAAAACAGAAAGTAACAAAATAAAAAGGGAAAGGGGCTTGGCTGAAATTTGCACAGCCAAAGCACAAAATGCCACAAAAGAGGAAGAAGAGATATGTAACTAAGTACTAAATAGCAAAGGGAGAAAGGCAGGTAGTTTGTACACAAATGCTTTTTACAAAAGCCATCAGGAAAGAGCAGACATAACCGTGAGGCTTCACGAAGTTCCTGGGGCAGAGTGAGCTTTAAATAGTGCTGTGGCGGGATTGGATACTAAGTTAATAAGTTAATAAATGGGTGATTGGATTGTGACCTGACCAAAAGTGGCGTAAAGATTCATCGGTGTAGATTTGAACTGACGAATCCAACCGTGAGCCGGTTCAAGTTGGCAGATGATACTGATTGGAATTGCCTGACCTCACACCAATACTTTCTCTATACTGTTTTCAGACATTTTAACTGCTAAGATTAAGCTTTTCCTCATGTTAAGAGTTGCAGATTTTGTAAAATGTTCAAGTTATGTAACATAATTGCTGCAGTCAACATCAAAGTACTATAACTGTTGACCTTTATATCAATGATTAATATACCGTATTTTCCGCACTATAAGGCGCACCTAAGAGCCTTAAATTTTCTCAAATATCGGCCGTGCGCCTTATAATCCGGTGCGCCTTATGTGTGCACTGAGTTCCAAAATCTGTCAAAATGTTGTTGTGCGACTTCGATAAGCGCTCCGCTTGACTGACTGTCTGACCATTTCCCGCTGACACAGGGATGTAATACGTACACTGGCAGCGATAAACCAATCAGAGAACAGGACGTAATACGTACAGTACGTACGTTGGCAGCGATAAACCAATCAGAGAACAGGACGTGATACGTACGCTTACCTCCGCCACGCCTCCGGTAGGTATACTACCGGTATGCTGCAAAACATTTGTTTGTCTAAGGACTTCCGAAAATGGCGCCAGTGAAGAGACATGCTTACGAGGCACAATTCAAACTACAGGCTATCAGTTACGCGGTTGTTCATGGGAATAGAGCAGCTGCGAAAGAATTCAACATCAATAAATCTATGGTACGGAAGTGGAGGAAGAAAGAAAATGAACTGCGCCAAGTTAAGAAGACCAAACAGAGTCTCCGCGGGAACAAAGCGAGGTGGCCACAGTTAGAAGACCAACTTGAACAATGGATTATTGAACAAAGAACAGCCAGGAGAAGCGTCTCTACAGTCACCATTCGACTGAAGACAACAACGATAGCACAAGACATGAAGATCGAAAACTTTCAAGGAGGTCCGTCTTGGTGCTTTCGTTTTATGAAAAGGCAAGGACTACCGTGGCGCAGCAACTGCCAGCAGATTACAAAGATAAAAAATAATGTGTGTATTGTTAAATAGTAGAATAAAGTTCAACTAAACTCACTGTTTTGCTTCCGTTACCTTTTTTTTTGTAGACCGTATGTTTTAGCATGCGCCTTATAATCCGGTGCGCCTTGTGTATGGGTTAAGTACAGAAATAGACCCCGAAATTGAGACTGCGCCTTATAATCCGGTGCGCCTTATGGTGCAGAAAATACGGTAGTTATGGCTGCATGTCTTCATTCTTTGCCATTTTCTACAGTTAGTATCATTCACCTCCTTCATTTTCAGCATAATTTATGTTTTTTACAGGAGATGTACTGGCAGTCACTTTATTTCTTTACTGGCAGAGTGGCCAGTGTTGCTCAGGTCAAAAAAGGCAAGTGGTAGGAAAGTAAAAAGTGACAACACATTATATAAGCACCTCACTGTTTTATCATTAAAGTGGTTGTATCTAGTACAGTCCTAGTCAAATGGAAAGAAAAAAAATCTTAATATGACACCAAACTTTACTACGCTTACATTACTTATTTGTGTGGTGTAGAATTTCTGTTTGACTTTTATATTTTCGTTTGTGCACTTGAAACTACCAGCACCTGTGGTTGAACAAGCGAATGACACTAACAGCAACACACATGCTGGCTGTAGTCATGTGCAGACAGTTCATTTTGTGTGTGTATGCCTGCCTGCCTGCCTGCAGCCTGTGTGGGGAAAATTCATTAGCATGTATGTGGTCGGTGGGCGGTGCAAGAAAACTCATTATCGTGTCTTATGTCAGCGCGAAAAGCTGTCCATATCTCTTGTGTGTAGTGTGTTGCCCTGTGTGTGTTGGTGCTTAATTTTTTTAAATTTTTTTAAATTTTTTATTTAAAAAAGTCCATATATTTTATGTCAGATTCAAAACCTTTTCCGTCCCTTGTAAGTTGTGTGTCAGTGTTTGTGAGTGAGAAATGGCTTGGTCATCTTCTTCTAGACAATCGGCTACAAACTCCCTAGAAGCGGACTTCACTAATGTGTGTGTGCGTGTGTGTGTTGACTATGCAAAAGTCTCACTTAGGGTGAGAAGTAAATACTGAATGTCAGGTCTGTAGCTTGAAAAACAAAGGTGTGAATGAAGAAGAAAAAGTGAGAATGAGCTTTATAGATATTGAGATTAATTATGGTCACATGAGGCTAATGCCAATGAGGCCACATTGCTGCACCCATACTAAGCAACTGAACTCCTCCCTTCAGGGCTTTCCCCTGCTTAGCTGGAGATCAGTCATATTAGACATGGCAGCCCAGCCCCACTTATTCTGCCCTGCCAACTATCGTACTCTTCTGCTATTGGCTGTTATGCGAATGGATGGCAGGGTCCCTGTTCTTGGCCCCAGGGCAAAATGGTTGTACAGTATTGGGCTTTGCTCTTCAAAGTCTAGCTGAAGCCTTAAAAGCGTTCAGTCCAGAAAGGCTGAAAATTAAAGCTAGAAGCTAATAGTCTAAAATGCGATTTAGTCCTTGAGCCTCTCCCAGAGGTGGTTCTACAGTTTCCAGTCTGTGTGGGGTGCTTCAGACAGCCTTAGTGTCTACAGGATCTTCTCAGTCTCGATCGGGCAGTGTCCTGGTTTTAAGCAGTATTTACCTGCTGACAGTGTCAGCCTCACTGTTAAAAGCGCATACTGTTACCATGTCCCATAGCACCAGTCTTAACAATTTTAGGTATTCAGGGTGAATATGCAGCCACGGGCATGCACACCTGCTCTGTCTCAAGTTGTCGGCAGCCCCCCTGGACCAGGACTTCATGATGCCACAAACAGCTACAGGCTGACCCCCCAATGTTTTTGGTCAATCAGTAGTGACCTCTGAGAGCTCTGCTTGCCTCGCTTCCTGTGCCAAGTCTCTTGGTCTGCGTGATGTGGCTTGTTAACAGATCTTTACTCAATAAGTGCCCCCAGAGCAAATACACAAATCCACTGGTCTTTCTTTCTTTCTTGCTCTAAACACACACACACACACACACACACACACACACACACAGTGCTTGAAACAGTTGGTCCTACCTGGAAGTATCTTGACATAAAACGAAATGCGTTACCCTTACTACTGGTTCATATAACACACACAGTGCTAAATACCAGGAGCTTGATTTATAAAGGGGATCCTGACACCTATCTAACCCGTCCTAACCCCCCCGCACGCTTACCATCCGCTACTCACCAGTTAACTAGCGTCCACCAACCATAATGCCAACCATGGTGTGGCGCAGCAATGGCGCGTCATCTCATCGGGGTTATCAAGTGGGCACCTTCTTTCGTCGGCGTTTCGTCGAATTATGCCCACGACACCTCCAGAACGCTCAACCGCGGCTCAGGCGTCCCAGAGCTGCTCCCCTCCATTACCGCACGCACCACTACGCCACCCCGCCGCTTCTCACATTACCGACCCTTTACCTCAGCGTCCTCACCCTCACCGCTCTTTCTACCCGCCGACTCAAAGGAAGAAGCCCCTCGCCACCTACTTTACTTCGACTACATCGCCTGCTAACAGCTAACCGCCATCACACCTATTCGCTAACAACTATACGCCAATACACTAGCCGCCATGACACCTACGCGCTAATGCTTTGCCGGCACCCACCTGCTCATCGCTTCGCCGCCCCGCTACCATCCGCGCTGGTCCTCTTATTCCAAATCCAGAGACTTCCTTGCTCCGCAGCCTGTGACAATTCCTTCACCGCCTGTTGCAACTTCCGCCCCCGAATCCCGAGTTCGCGCAGCAAATCAAGAGTCGATCGGGCTATAAACCCACGGCAACCGACTTCAATTGGCCTCACCTTCGCGTTCCAGCCACGCCCCCCTACTTCCGCCGCTAATTCGCTATATCTAAGCTTCTTCCTCTCATGAGCGTCGTCCACCGATCCTTCCCACGGAACCGTGAGTTCTATGAAGTACACCACCCGTTGGCTTGCTGACCACAGCACCATGTCTGGTCTCAAGCTTGTATTGACTATTTCCTGGGGCACCACTAATCTTCCTCCCAGGTCCACCTGCATCTCCCAGTCTCTAGCCCCCCTTACTACACCTAACTCCTTCCTACCTCTATATCTACTCCTACCCCCTCCCCTAACAAACTGTACCACTGTACCTTCACCCTCCTGCTCTAAGCATACCTGCCTCCTCCAATCTTCAATGGTTGCCGCCAGGCATTTTAGCACCTGGTTATGCCTCCAAGTAAATCTGCCCAGCGCCAAACTAATCTTGCAACCCACTAAAATGTGTTTCAGCGTCCCAACCTGTGAGCACAGAGTACAAGCGGAGTCCTCACTCCCCCACTGCTTCAGGTTCTGAGGTGATGGCAGCACATCATAAACTGCTCCTAATAGGAACCTTATTTGATATGCATCCATCTTCCACAGTTCCCTCCAGCTCAGCCTCCTTCTTTCCACCCCATCCCAATTTACCCACTGTCCCTGCTTCCCCTGTGAGACCGCCCTGACACACCTATTTCTTTCTTCCTGCCGACGCACCTGCCCTAGCACCAACCTCATTCTCTCTATCGGGCCTGCCTTGCTCCACATAGGGTCTCCTATCCGGTACCCGAGACCTTCCCGCCCCTGCTGTACCTTCCCGACCAATTCCAGCTGCCTCAAGTCCGCTTTCGCTTCCTTTACCGCCTGCCTCGCAACCCATTTCCTGCCTGTACCTATCCTAGGAACCAAGCCTCTTACCACGTCATCCTTACTACCTGACAGCTGCAACTCTAACCGCACCTTCGCACATTTATATTCCTCTGTTAAGCTTGAGAGCGGCAACTGCAGGACTCCTTGCCCATACAGAGCCACATTGCTTAGACACCGAGGAACCCCCAGCCACTTTCTAATATAGGAGCTAATCAGCCTCTCCAGCTTCTCCACCTTTGTGACTGATACCTCATACATAGTCAGTGGCCACATTACCCTTGGGAATAGGCCAAACTGCAAGCACCAGAGCTTCAGTTTACCCGGCAGCCCTGAGTTCTCTATCCTCTGTAACCCATCTACAACACTTTCCTTAAGCTGCTCCACCTGACCCACATCAGTCAACTCCCTAGTGTACCACCTCCCTAAACTCTTTACCGGCTTCTCTAATACTGACGGGATCTCCTCACCCTCCACCAGAAAGCTAACTTTCTCTATCTTCCCTTTAACTAGCGAGATGCTCCGGGACTTTGCTCGTTTAATCCTCAAACTAGCCCACTTCAGGTTCTCGTCCAGCTTTCCCTGTATGTTCAGTCAGAAATGCACCATCACAAACCTCTCTATAGAAGAACCTTAGCAGGAAGATTTAAAACAGCAGGTCCTGCAGCAGTTCTTGAGTTACAAGTCTCTCTCCTTAAGCTGTTGAAGGTCAATAAAGTTTGTTCAGATAAATTTTTTGTTTTGTATTCTAGAGCCTTTTACAGGGAATATGAATAACTTTAAAAAAGGGGTTGTTATTGCTTTTGAATGCAGAATGAAAGTGAGTCTTTCAAAAATGCAGCCCTGTCGGTGAAAACAGGGATTAGTTTTTTAGTGCACTTCCTGAATATAAAGCAGATCTGTTCAAACAGGGATTTCTAGTTCAAAGATTTTGGATGATTTGTCCTTTTACCCTCTGGCTGAGGCATGTTTCACTCTCACAACTGCTATCAAAATGTTCCCCTTCTCTAGCCACACCAAGAGCTGCACCATGTTATGTAAGGGATTTAGCCATGCAGCAAATAATGTCTGTCACTGCTTTACATTTTATTTCAGTATCTTTGAAAGGCAGCATTGTGGTAAATAAGAAAAGATTATCTCCCATGCACATCTCTGGGTTTTGGTAGGAGGTTATAGGCTTTGAGTGTTAGAACTGACAGGATGATCTAATGGTCTAAAATCTTGCTCTAACGTATTAGTAGCAGTTCTCTTAAATATACCGTATACAGGATAAATAGGTACACCCCCTATGAACATAGGTATATTTGTATTCCTAAATATATCTTAACAGTTATATACAGTACATAATACTAGATAATAAAGAACTATGTTACTGGTTTATGTATTTATTATACTGTACTTATCGTTATTTTAGAGTTTACGCTTTCTACTTATAAAAAAAGTTTACTGTAAAACACCATGCCATGTTATGCTGGCAGCAGCCTCATACATCTTGTGTTTACCGCGTCTGCTGTAACATGCTGTACAGGTTTGTAGCCTCGGAACAATAGGCTATACCGTATACAAGTCAAAAAGAACGTGACCCAGTGCATGTACGCTATGATGTTCGCGCAATGACGAAATTGCGTAACAAAACATTTCTCGGAATGTATCACTGTTAAGTGACACATACCTGTAAATTAGGCAGTATTGCTTAAATCAAGCATTGCAAAAATGAGTACATCCCTTGGTAAATTCTACAGATGCAATATTATGGTACTTGTCCACGATTACTTTTAAGTACTACACCAATCCTTCTTGGCAGAGTGTATAAGTTCACAGTATACTGTCGTATCTATCCTGCTCCCCTCCTGGAGGATGATCTCCTCGAGTCTCTCGGTGTTTGATAGTGAGGCCATACAACTAGTGCCTTCAAAATTCCCCAAAGGTGCTCAGTAGGGTTGAGGTCAGGTGACATATTTGGCTACTCCAGCACCTTCACTTTGCTCTTCCTAAAGAATGCAACAGTGACCTAGGATGAATGTTCGGGGTCATTGTCATATTGAAAAATTGTCTGAGGACCCAGGGTATGGAGAGAAGGTAGCATCTTTTCCTTCAAGATTTTCCAGTACATCTGTGAATCCACGATGCAATCAATGAAGTACAAACATTTAGCACTTATATACCCCCATATAAGAACTCTACCAGTGCTGCGCTTAACTTAAAGGGGTGCTCTCCCCCTTGCGATGCCATAAAAAAAAAAAAAAATTTAATCTGTTGTTCTCATCAGTCCAGAATAGATTCCCAAAAGTCTTTACCTTTGTTGATACGGATCTTAGCAAAGACTAAAGGGGCCTTCTTATTTTCTCCATGTGGTCCCATTGTCAGCATTAAATCTGGGAGGCACTCTTAGTTGAAGATGAACTGATTACACCTGTTTAAGTGTGATGGTTCAACAGACATTTGCTGAGCAATTACTCATAACCAGCTTCAGCAACAAAAAAATTGGAGCTTTTTAGTGTGCATTGTGTACTCATTTTTGCATCATACAGGAACACCAAATATTTCTTGCTGGGAAAGAGAGAGAGCTGTATTTCTTAGCTTTCAAAGGGGGTCTCTGCTTATTTAAGCTATACGCCGTTCATACATAATCATGTTTTTGTGTGTATCCAGGAGAAGATTACCAAACATTACATATCAGAGTGGAGTCCAGAAGAGGCAGTTGCAGTGTGTGAATCTTTTGTGGCATACAGCAGACAGTGCAGCTGACTGGGGGGGGTCTAGTACTGTTAGAATACATTGATAGATTTGCTTGATGCGTGCCACCTGAACGTGCAGAATATCTGGAGCAAGGCATGTGACTACTACTATGCATTTTACAGACCTGTATCATACTCTGCATACTGCACACTGTACAAGCACATAAGTTATTTAAGATATCTTGACATGCCATGTGCTAATTTATGAAGTGTTTTTTTTTCTGTACTGTGGCCAACAATCTGTGTGGATGAGAGTAAAATTCCCAGGCAGCTGTTGGTAGGCAGCCATTCAGACCAGTCCCAGCTTGCTTTCCTTCCACAGTTAGCCCCATTCAGCTGAGATGCATTAATGAGTGAGCTTTAGATTTTTTGGCTTCTCTGGCAATTGTCTTAGTGTAGATGACTTGACATAACAGTCAAAATTAAATGTGTCTGTGCATTTTTCATTGCTTTTTTGGTTTCTAGCTTCTCAACTGAATTTCCTTATATTGTAAATAACTCAACAAGCACCACGACTACAGTGAGTGGTTGATAAACATTTCTAAAGGCTGTTGGAAAGCAGATGAGTGACCCAGTTCAGTCAGGGCAGCACATCACACAGCAGCCTCATTCCCCCGCCTGGGTGCCCTGCATCTCCCCACTGGGGTGATCCAACAGAAGGGGTATTAGAGGCAGCAGCAGTTGACGTTAGAGGGGTGCTTGTGTCAGCTTGTTAGCATAGTGGCAGCAAGTGGATCATCAGCATAGCAACATGCTGACAGTAAATTGTGTTTTGGGTGTCAGAGGGGGGCAGGAACTTGTGTGATAGAGCAGGTATGGGGTATACGTGGGTGTTCGAACAATGCCAGCAAGCGGCAATCTAAAGGAACTGCACATGGGGCATTTCTGAACCAGCAGAGGTGTGTGGAACCGTTAACTCTTGGTTAATACTTTTATCATCCAGATCAAAATGAATTATTAGCACACATGTACAAGAAAACCAGTTTCTATATATTTTTTTTTTTTTTAATCAGCAACTGAAATCCAGAATTTGGTGCCTAAAAATGTCTAATGTGAACTCAAGACAAGCTTCTCATAAGAAAAGTCTGCACGATAGGATTGCATTCTCAATAATTCATTGCATTGTATTATTACTTAGTAATCAATATATTATAGAAATATTTGTGGTGCAGATTCCATTTTTCTAAAAATGGAACAGGTAGGAGGCCCCTCCAATTTGAGAATATTAAATATGTTTTAGTAAGTTTCATTAAAATCCTTACTGCTTTTGTTATTTAGGATACCATTTGCTGCCTATAAATTGCTGCCTCTTAAATTGTCCACATACCTTAGCAGTGTGAAATCTGAGCCAGTTTCCTCTCCGTATTCAAATGAACGTACCACAAGTTTCCCAGATCCATTGTTATCAGTGACTGGATTTAGGAAGCAAATACATAACACGTTAGAGCTTTCTTTTTCTTGCCATTCATCCCTTGCAATTGATATTATGTCCTCACATTCTCCAGCCTTTACTGTTCAAAAAATGTTTTGGCATCTTGTTTAGAAAGTATAACCCTGGCGTATGTCAGATTTTCACTTGGCAATTACCAGTACTCTGTCTTCCGTGAGTATGACGAATGAGCTCAGTAACAAGCAACAACCTTCTGTACAATCTTTAATTTTTAAGAGGATTTCATTGAATTATCTAAGAGGGAGCTTTCATTATAATTTTAGGAGCTTAGGAGTTGAACAAGTTGAAAATTAACTTGGCAGTTAGTGTAATTCCTCAACCATATTCAGCAGTCCCAGTGTAATGCATACAACCATAATGATCCATACTGATATTATTTAGTCATAATAAACAACTTTTAGTCCTCAAAAAGAAAGTTATAAAACCTTGCTCAGCTGTATGTGTGTCCATTAGTCTGCAACTTCATAAGGATCTACAAGTATTTAGTTATACTTCTGTGAGACAGATCTCATGTATTTCTTTCTGATGCAGGTGAGAGAGGCTTCTCTCTTGCGCTCCATGCTTCTCCTTTCGGGTGCAATAAGGGACAAGGGCTCTACCAGTCCAGTAATTGTCTTGCAATATTTATAGAGGCAGCATGTCCTAATGCTGGGGTGTGTGAGACTTTGGCCCTTCTGCCCCTTTATACAGGTGCCAACCTACTAATGGAATTTTGCTTGTGAAGATGACTGAATGACTCCTTGAAACTTGCCACATGGTTGCTAGTATTTAGTCCTGTGAACTGTGCAGCACTGGCTGCCGATGTTTTAATGCAGATGTGCTGTCTGGTGATTTTTGTATTTCTCATTGTACTTCCCTCTTTTTCAGCCCTGATGACATTGGCACCTGCTGGTACATTCTCCTGTCTGGCTCAGTATTCATCAAAGAATCTATGTTCTTGCCAAGAAGCAGGTATGTCGCAAAGTTTTAAACTGACTTTTGAGACAGTTTGACTTTTCTTTGAAGCTCTGGTTAGTTAACACAAATTTAAACCACAGTAAAGTATGCACAGTTGTAAATCCAGAGATTGAAATTAATTTAGTAACTCCGATATATACTTGGAACCTATTATTCAGTTCTCTTATTTACACCAATTTTGGCTTCTTGAATGGTACAAGGTGAATAATTTTATTTTGAGACGCTATAGACAATGCTGTGGTTTATGTAACACTTGTTGGTAAACCCACAAGAAACTAATCAATGCTTAACTATCTAAATGTTTTCAGTCTCCTTTGTTGCTTTAGCTATTGTTTTGCCTCAAACTTAACATGGAACAATCCAGATTTTCACAATGTGCTAACATTATAGCCTATATGTGCTTTAAAAAGGACATTCAGTCCACCTGTCTATAAGAGCAGGACCGGTTTTCAGCCATTTTGGATTTGTGTATTCAGATTAAAGCAAAGTTTATTCTGATGCAGATTTCTATATATGAAAAATGGAAGTGTTGAGCTTAAAATAATGACAATGATAAAACCCTCCTGACAGTTCAGCCATTGCACACTAAATTAAACTGATAACTGTTGATTGATGAATGTAAACCTCAGGGATTAGACCTTCTTGCAGACACTTTACCAGCTAGTGTGGAAGGCTGGTCCAGCCTGGGCCTGTTTTATCCAACTGCTAGTTTGGATCTGTGGCATCTCTCACGTACGAGTGACTGGCAACTGCCTTTGGCATCTTTTTTTTCCCTTGCTGCTGATTAACTTGCAAACAGTTTTGCTGAAAGTGCTTTCAATATCACGGGCTGTGCATTATGTTTCTGTTATTTGGGACATCTTTTAAATAACATTTTTGGAGTGCTCCTTGGGAATATTACTCTCAGATGAAGAAAACCAGAAAAATTGATATCTTTAGAGCATTGGAAATGATAAATGAACATAACTGGGGTTAGTTGATCAATTTGTTTAGGACCATCAACTGATTTGAGCGCGGCATGTTTATAAGCTCGGAATGGTGTTTCACTTTGGTCTTTCTTTTTCCTCAAGTGGTTGTCTAATTGTTATTTTAACAGGACAGTATTCACTGCTTTCCAGTTTTGTTGTTTTTTTTTTTTTTTTTTTTTTTAGCCCAGTCCAGTTTAAAGGGTTTACCAGTTGAGGTTTTTTGTATTTCCTCAGAGGGTCTGAAATCAGTCACTGGTTTATACGTAAAAGTATCTCTGCCTTTGTATGTTTTCCCAGCTTGATTACAACCACAAAGTTACCCGTGTTTGGAATGTCAACAAAACTAGATTTAGATTTGTTTATACCACGAATATAACAATGCCTTTTGTGTCACCACGCAGATATTTCAGTTCTATCAACAGTGATGTTATTTGCTCACCAGAGGAAAGTATTTGGACCTGTTAGCATCGTTTCAGTGCAATTTTTCACTTTTCTGTTATAGTTCACTTGGGTAATTCAGTGTTGTACACATAAGTTTTGATGACATTGTCTATTTTCTGTCTGTTAGCCAAAATATTTTGAATGTTTATTGCAGGAATAAAACCATCCAAATCTAATACATTCTTGCAAATGTCAGATAGTGAATTTTTTGCAAAGGGGTGCTTATATTCCATTATTTTAAATGGGAAAAATACTTATGCTTTTCCAACACATCCCAAAGCTACCAATTTCCTCAAATATCACTAAAACACCTTTAAAACTTATTTAACAGCTCGCCAAGGATTTCTTTACAAGCTTTCCTACTTTCTTCTCTTAAAGTCTTAAGACATCATTAAGTGAACATGACAGCGATAATGCACAACATTTTTAAACAAGAACAGTATGAGGCCAGAATCCTATCACCCGACATAGCGCTGCAGCTCACATTCTTGTTACTTTTTGGTTTCCTTCTGACCATGGTCGTAAATCCTAGTGAAGTTCCGCACTGGAAACTGCAGGGTCAGAGTTACTGCTCTGGGGTAATTTCCACCTGTAACTTGGTCTGAACATGCTATTTAATGCCAACTGTGTAACTGTATTTTTTGTGAAATATATGCATTTATGAGAAAAACCATCCTTAAAACATTTACCACTATTTGCTCTGCCGCCTCCTGTCCTCTTGCCTGGAGTCACACGCAACTTTTTCACACGCTTAGAAGTTTTTTCATGTGCTGATTTGTTATCATGGGTTTTCAGTTCAGATAATGATCTTCTTCAGATACTTTCATTCTTTTTGTGGAATATTCACTTAGCAAAGGGTACCTGTATGTATTTGCTGTTGCTTTACACTATTTTCTGCGGTATTTTGCTGATTAAATAAGGCTGTTTAACCTGCAAAACTTAAGAGCTGAATGATCAGTTTTTTATTTGGCCACTGACTTGAACCTATGCGGTGTGGATTACGTGTGTTTACAAGGGACATTGGACCAACTGTTTGTGTGTGGGTCTGTGTGGAGACTTTTTTGTGTGGGAAGCAACTATAGGGGTCTGGATGTGAGGTGGGACAATGCACTTCACGCAGAGGAGGCTTGCAGGGGTGCCCGCTTCACCCCAGGGCAGGAAATGAGCCGTTCACAGGAATGCTGGTGGGGGGTGCAAGAGCACGAGGACAGGCAACGGGGAGGGATCCAGCACTCGGAGACCTCTCGGTGTTCTGGTAGGTCACAGAAGCTCACTGTCCTGGGAAAGCTGAAAGTGAGACTTTTTTTTTTTTTTTTTTTTTTTTTACAGAAATATCCTCAGAGGTGAGCCTGCGAAATGTGTTCCATTGACAGGATGGTTCTTTTTTTATTTTGGGTTTACATTTAAGTATTTCCAGTTTGGTTTCTCAAAAATAAGCATAGCAAGGAGCACTAGCAAAGCAGTAACAGGAGTGTGAGTATCAATGTGATTTCATTTTTGTCGTCAGTGATTGTGTTTGTCTTGTTGCACGATACTTTGGGTCGTTCTCAAAAGTTACATTCTTTTCGTAACTTTTGAGAAATTAATGTTGTTTTTTAACATAGATGTTAAACATGGGGTTCATTTTCTTAAATATCAGGGTCTTATTTTAACAAATCAGTCAAATTTGGTAACTGTTCACGACAAACATTTTATTGAGGACACGGAAAAATGGGAAAAACCTTCAGCTTATACCGAAACCTGTGAATCGATTCCCTCACCACGGGGGAAGGGTGGATTACAGTAATACACAACTTTCAGCATCCAAGGTTTTTCAGTGATTGTGATGCAGGAAGTATTTTGGGCACTAAAGTCATGTGTCGGCTGACAGCGCTTTGATGCCACTCAAGCTTCTAATAAAAGCACAAGTGGCTCTGTGCGCGCACGCGTGTGTGAGGAAGAGCGTATGCACTTGTGTGTTTGTGAAACTGCAGGACAAACTCAGTGCTACTGAGGCTTTTAATCGCTCTCCTCTGACAGCAAAGCATTCTGGTTGTGAGACACCCATTCCCTCACTGTCCGTCATACGAAGGCGCTTTCATTGCTGGGCGCCGGCTCATTGTCAGAATTACTGGCTGCGTTAAACAAGCTGAGCACCAGGCTGCCGATGCGATGATGAAACGGCTGTGTAAGCCATTGTGCTGAGATGTATTTTTAGGAGGTTCACTCCACCAGAGCAGTGTGAAGACCCAGGGGAAGGAAGAGTGTCTTTGTAGTAATTTAAAGCTTCTTTTTGCCAGCAGGTTCAGACATGAATTATTCCATTTTGACCATGGCTTCTTTTTGTCTGCTGTTTTTTCATGTGAGATATATGAAAACTGAATGTTTAGCTTTGCTTGGCAGTTCTGGAGTTTCTAACCCTTTAGACTATTTGGTGCTCAGCTTCTGCCGCAGTGGCCCAGTATGGAACTGGACAGTATGGAACTGGACAGTTGTGTAAATGATTCTTAATTTCTCGATGTGATTTAATTACATATACATATCATAATATGATTGAGAAAGCAGCGATGACCATTTTGGGTGTGAAAAGTTGATGCGGGGAGCCATGGTATTTTTGTGTTTATATGACAACTGGGCACATGCTTGCAAGTCATGTGTTTGTGTTTGTTTTTCTGTTTTAAGAATTCCATCAGTCCATGGGTAATTAAAAACAGATTCAAACAGGATTCCCCTTGATGTTTGAAATCTGGGACCCTTCATATTGCTTGGCTGGTTTTAATCACCAAGCTGTTTTCATGGGTCAGCTGCCATGGACTGGGACCGTGCCTATGAAATAAAATCCATAATCATCTTTTGTATTACTTCCTTACCTGAGACAACAAAGTCAAGTTTAACTCCCTCTTCCCGATGGCACCCCGGGGTACACATTAATGCAGCACTGAAATTAACAAGCTGCTAACAGAGCAAATGAATTACAGTATGAATGGATCCTGTATCATAAAATCTCACTGCTTATTCTGGCACAAAGAAGTCATCAGAATGTTTTGAGTTTCGCGGATAGAAGTCTTGGTTTTGGTAAGCTTGCTTGGCATTGAACCTGTATGTTTTGTGGGTCATTGGCTTGCCTTTCCAGATGTAAAGATAGTGTTCTGCCACTCTGCAAAGTGTTGGTCTCACGAAGGTTTTTTCTGTCACTTGTATTGGTAGCGTGGGAGTTAAACACCATAGCTGTAGGTGATGTACTGTGTTGTCACAGAACAGTATTACCATGGGGATTTTTCTAAGGGACTGTGCTTTGGCTCCCAGCAGAAACACCTGCCAACCACAGAATTGCCCAAATGATCACAGTCATATACCAGTGCATCACATATTACTTTTGTCATGAATTTTCCCATTGATGTTTACTGGCAGGTGTATTTTTTGAATGACATTTTGCACATCTTTGTTGTACTGACTGCTGTAGTGTGGAAAATGAACCTGTCTTATTAGATAGAATAGTCTGGATCTCTCATTCAGGCAGTTTTTTCTGACCTTAAGAATGATGTAACTGTGCTGTTATTCTGACTGCCCCCCTGTTTGTTGTCCCCCCAGCTTTGGCAAGCGTTCAGCAGGCAGCCTGCGCCGTGGTTGTGAGTGCATCGTGCTGGAGCCTTCAGAGATGATTGTGGTGAGTACTCGTGTCAGACCTCTTGTTCTGCCATGGAGTCCCCCCCGGTTTCCTCTTGGGGAGAGCTTCCTCCTTGAGGTTGAAATGCAATGAATGTTGGCATATGTATATAAAAGTATAATATTTGTCTCTGTTTTTGGGTTCCATGATTGAATGTGTGCCTGCTGTTATGGCATCCAATTTTTGATTTTGATCTTCAGTGCCTTAAATATTCCACAGCCTAAATCATTTTAGGTCGTAGCACTGCTTCAACATATATTCCTTAAATGTTAAATGTTAGACAAAGAACAAAGCTTATAAACCAAAGAAAGTCAACTTAAATTTACTATTACATAGACATGTTTGTAAATGGGGCCAATGTGACCTCGTTTTGCCTTGATATTCAACTCGTGGCAAAGCATGCAGACTAAGAAGCATGTGCTGGCTAGAAGTCTTTCCATAGTAGCTCTTTTGTCCTTGTCATTGTTTTTTTTTCTGGCTTTTTGAAGACCTTTTCTGCCATCTGTTCCCACTAAAAGTGCAACTCTGTCCAAACAGTCCAGAGTTGTTGACATGTCTCCAAGACTCAAACCCATACAAGAAAACACTGCAGAAATTTGTATAGATTTTATTCAAATAGAAGTGTTTTATATTGAGTGTTGTTTTTAATGTTTAACACTGTAAAACTAAAGATCTATTAAACTACTGGTTATGATTATTAGGTGGTAGTTCATCTTTGACCGCTGCTGTAGTTACATCCTAGATAAATAAACAGTGTAGTTTGCATAAAATGAGAATGACCCCACTTGCCAGATTATTTATTGATATGTGAAAAGCATATTTGTCAGTTATTTTTCAAGTATTCACCTTTTTTAAAAAATGTAAATAGTTTCAGGAACTTGTGCTCTCACCTTCATCATATAAACAGTGTTATGAAGCTGTCTATTTCCACTTTGATAATACAGCAAAAGTAGAGTACCTGAAACATCAATAGCGTCCAAAATCTGGTTATAGTGCGTCAGCTTAATACTTGCACTTTGGTAGTTGGTATTCCATAAATTTAAGTTCTACAGGAGCCCTTTTGAAAAGACACTTGAATATTATGTCACGTGCAGTTTGAGCTCTATTCATGTTATTTATACCTGTGTACATCTGAGTACTTTTTACCGCTTCCTTCACTGAATTTTCAGCTTTATGCTACAGGCAATTACCGTGTTTGGGGGTGACGAATGTGAGTCCATCAGTCATTTATATTCATGACCAGACTATAATTCATGTTGGTACAATTTAGTTTTATTGAAAGACAGATTTGAGAATTGCCTTTAGAAATTGAACCATGGGTGTGCTGCTTTTCTTTCAACATCTTGTTTTCTTTCCTTCTCCATCACTTGGAAGGTGTGGAACTTGTTCGTGCACAGCACCTTAAATTCACTTCTTGTATCTCTCTGCAGCTGTACAAATGTTAGCGCATAGCTTGGGCTACATTAGCTCCGGCATGCATTTCCGTGGTGGTTGCACTTCACTGACTCGCTGTGCCTCTCAGCAGTTGCCATAGCAGCAGGCAGTACGGTACCAGGATGTAGAATGCAGAAAGCTGCACGCTGTAAAATATGAGTCTGCAGTGAGGGAGGGAGACGGGAAGGAAATGTGTAAGCAATAAATGTCTCTTAAATGCCTTGTCATATTCTCATTGATTTTTTTTTTCCATTTCTGCCTTCCATTGTTTTAAATCAAGCTGTCTTCAGAAAATCTGACTGCAGTGATATACCTGTACTATGTTTTTTTTCTTTACTGTTTTTTTTTTTTTTTTTTTGAGCTTGCGTTAAGGTGGCAGTTTTTTGTGTGCTTCTTATGTTACTGTCTGACATGCATAGAGGAAACATTTTGTCATCTCTTGTTAATTTGTTGTTGGAATCTCCTGATTTTTCCTGTCAACTGGGCAATCGGTCTTTGTGTTACAGGCATTGTGCCAGATTTGCTGAATTTGCCCGTGTGTTTCATCAGCTGCGTGCACTGTGTCTGTCCTTCTGTCCTCTGGAGATACTGTGTGTGTGCATCACTGCTATTTTTGTGGCAAGCTGATTTTGAAAGCAAGTTGGCGAAATGTTACGTGCTAGGGAGGCAAATGCACTGAGGTTCAAGATGTATGTGTGTGCACACGTGTGCAAGTGCATATTATTTATTTCATATTTTGCGTCTCTTCTGGATTGTCAGAAAAGACATTCGGTGTTTTTATAGTAAGCCTGGGATGATGGGAATTGCTGTGTTGTGATAAAACTCTGAGCTCGTCCTTCTGTCCTACCCTTTTTGGTTAGGTTGACTATATGGATGAAAATGAAGAATATTTCCAGCGGCAAGCATCACACCGCCAGTCTCGCAGGAGATTCCGCAAAATTAACCAGAAAGGAGAGCGGCAAACCATCATTGACACAGTTGATCCATACCCAGTTGGAAAGCCCCCTTTGCCTAGGGCGTACCATACGGTAAGTGACCAGGGCCTGGAAACCATAAGTCCCTTAAGCAATTTTTTTGTGCTAGCTATTTCTCTGCCCTGGTAACAGTTAAATAAATATTGATCTGTGTGATTTTTGTTTATTGTTCTTGGGAAGAAAAAGAAACATTCATAAGATCTGAGTGGTTTAAAGTTTAATGGTATTTTGTGTACTTCTGATGCATTTAAAGGCCATGTGTTTTTGATGGAGAGCATTCCTTAGCAGCTACACTCATCCTGGCTCTTTATATGAAGTCAATGCTTTATGGTGAGCTTTGACTTTCAGTGAGAAGATTCATGCATTTGATCTTTGAAATGTAAGAACAAGTGTCTTATTTGTGGTCAGGTTTAGTTGGAGGGGGTTCACTCATTGAGCCTAATTAATACTTGGCTTATGTGAAATGGAATCGTGTTCTTTCACATGGTCCAGAACTTGAGGCTACAGACTGTTCTCAGGTTTGATCTGGGGAAGAATGAATGGGAGGAACGCTTTAATAACATTATGGTCTTGATAAAACAGTTAAATTACAGGAGAAAAAACTTGATTTATCTGATGCCCTTTGAAAAAATGACAAAGTTAATGACTTCACATTTCTTCATCATATAATACTGTATGTTTACAGAAATTATTCCAAGTATTTTGTTCATTCAATGTTCTACTATGTAATTAGACCAATAAAAGCTCAAGTTCAGATAAAATACTCAGTGGGAATATTCAGTGTGTCAACTCCCACCACTTAGAAACATTTTTTTTAAACATTAAAAACTCCGGTTTAAATAGTATATTCTGCCCTCTAGACATACGAATGTGTAATGCTTGCTACCTTTAACATACAGTAACTAGTAATTTATGAAAATGAAATTCACTTTCACTTCATTTCCTTTTAAATTAAATTTGGGTATAAGATTAAAAAAAAACGATAACTGTCCTATTTATGGCCTGTTTTGGCAATGCAGGTGAAGGAATTAGTATGTGATGACTGACCTGAAGACACTGGTGCCCAGGCTCTTGTTATCAGGCCTGTGCGATGTGTGTTGGCACGTGATACCAGATGTTTAGCATTTGTTCTTGAAAGGGACAAATTAACATAACATTTCTTACCGATAAGGCCTCCCGTGCCATTCAGTACTGGCTCATTACTTTTTCATTTTTTTCTCTGAGGGCTGAAAACTAGCGCCGTATGGGCAAAATATTTTCAATAATGAACAGCTGTATAGCCTTATTATAATCTTTTTATTTATAGGAAGCTTATTACTGTAAATCTATTTAATAAAAGTAGTTTATAACTGAAAATTCTACTATGCTATTAAGCTGGTTTTGTACCAAGAGGCCAGAAGAGATCAGCTTTGGGAGTGACTAACTGGTGCTTAAAGATAGTGTTTGAAGGTCACGCTTTCATGCATCTGAGTGAATTAGCATGCAAACAGAGGGCATGCTGTGAAAGGGCCTTTTCCTTGGAGAATACGGTTTATTTATTTAACACCTGTCTCAGTGTTTCATTGACCTCAATTAAAACTTTAACCCACAAAATTCTGTGTCCAAAAATGGGTTTAGTTTTCTTCTTTAAACTCTACTTTAGTTTAATAAGGACTTGGAGCAGGCACCCCAGTACCTTTGTTATAGGAATTGGACAGGACAAAAGCATAATGGATCAATCTTGACTCAAATACTTTGAGTCAAAATGTTTGATCTGTCCTTCCTGTTAAGTAACACAAAAATTATTTTGTATGTTCAACAAGAACATACATTTTATAAGAATAAGAATACATTTTATTGCCATGGTCCACACAAAAACCACCCTCCACAAATATGTGCCTTTTCTTCATTGAAAAAGTTAACATTTTAACTGAATGTAATACAGTGTAATTCAAGTGTAGACAGTGCTGTGTACTGTAACAGACAGCAGCAATTAGTGTTGTGCTTACAGCTGTTACCTTTGAACGTGGAGGTTGCTGGTTCAAGCCCCACCTTCTGCTGTTGTACCCATGAGGAATGGTCCTTATCATAAATTGCAGTGGAGAAAAATGAGACATTATGGGTAACATTGCAAGTTGATTTATGTATTTGACAGTTCTTGGTATGGTATGTTGCTGTGAACAGATTTAGTGCTTTAATAAATGAATGTTCAATATTATGCACAGGTTTTCCTTCAAAGTACAAGACATAACACTATTTACACTTTTTTTTTTTTTTTTTTTTTTAGATTTTCTGCTTATTGGCCTGCTGCATACAATCTGAGTAATTTAAAAAACTATACAGTTTTTAGTTTTTTTTTGTTTGTTTTTTTTTTTTTTATTACTCAGATACTGTATTACTTATGCCATTTATTGTTTTTGTTTTATTTTTTAATTTTTGTTAACCTGGTGAGAAATAGAAAGTGTTTGTACCTATGGATTGGTTTCTCAAATGCCTTTGTAGTGCTCTATAAAGACATATACAGTAATTTTTACGTAACAATTTCTTTTGCCCTGAGCAAAAAAAGGCTGGCAATCCAGGAAGAATAGAAAATAATTTAAACAGTTTCTGGTAATATAAAAAAATGTATGTCCTTTGTATTTAGAAATATATTTTTGTTAGGAACTGTGGACAATGATCAAATTGCCTCAGCATGAATAGCACTAATGGTTATTTTTATTCTGTTCAATATTTTTCCCTTTTCTCTAGCACGAGACTTGCAGCTTGTATTGGAACTTACATTATTAAAACTTGAGCGCTTTTTTATGCTGTGGAAATAATATGTGGCATCTGTAATAATTCTCATCTTTTCTTTTTCTTTACTGGCATTCATTTCATTTTGGCCCACAGGAATGCCCTAAATCACAGGTATTGTAACTGCTCCATGTATGTCTGCTTACCTGTGCTTTGTGCCATCTTCTGTGTTTTGTTTAACCTTTCCCTGTTTGTTAATGTAGCCATTTGGATTTGCCCTAGCTGTGTTGGTCATCGCTTCATGTACATGAAGAACTGTGGGCTACTTTATATTTATAAAGTAATTCCAAATTTTATTAATCCTTTGGTATCAACTCATGATTTCAGCCTGATTAAACTCTGTAACATAAATATATGTTGCAAACAGATAAGCCTTCTTTCATTCAAAAATGAAATTTAAAAACATTGTACATAACAAATAAGGCTAAAAGCTTTTATTGGGTACACACTGAATAAAGTGAAAAAGAGAAGTTTGTGAAATTTGCTGTGTATCGAAGGGGAGGTGGCTGTGTCAGTTTTCTCCATCAGAGAGGTGAACAAAACTCATGGAATTTTGTTCCTTTTGCAGTTTTCTTGCGTAAATCTCCTCATAACCTGTGGCAGCATTTTGAGTTGTATTGCTGAACGCAAGGCTCCTGGTCATGTCACTGTCAGTGTCCATAGTGAGATCATTGTGTGTGCCGCTCTAAAACTTCTTTTAA
Source organism: Heterotis niloticus (assembly GCA_018136845.1). Classification (NCBI taxonomy): domain Eukaryota; kingdom Metazoa; phylum Chordata; class Actinopteri; order Osteoglossiformes; family Osteoglossidae; genus Heterotis; species Heterotis niloticus. Next base: position 13,514,858 of record CM030893.1, read on the forward strand.
AGTTTTCTTGTCTAGCACAGAAATAATTTTAGGTTGCGTGAAAATCCTTACTTTTCCTCTGAGGATAATTGGGTTAGATTTCCTGCTGAATTATACAGCTTAAAGCTCAGTAAATGCGGTCACACTGTGCAAATGTGGTCAGACAAAGCATGCGCGAGACTTGAGATGAAGCACAGAAACAGCCGATTGCACACTGGCACATGTGTTTTGAGCAGGATAAGTTCATAACAGTATACAATAGTTTATTATTATTATTACAGTACATTCAGTATTTACAATAATGGCACAGTACTGTACTCTATGGGATTTACTTTAAGTTTGATTTTTTTTTTTCTTGTTTGGCTTTTTTTTTTTTTTTTTTTTATAATTGTGGGTAACCTTGGAAACAAATTCATTATTGCAAAAGTTCTTGATTGGATACTAATATATGGCAATTAACTTTCAAGAACCATTATAGAAAATGTGGGTATGGGGTTTGGGTACCAAGGGATTACTTTACCGCTTTTGTAGATCTGTATCTTGAATTAATCTAATATTACATACATCAGCCAGCATTTATTGGATTCTGTGTAGCATTAAAATCTGTTTGTATTCTTGCTCAGTAGAATGTGCATAAAATTAACATCTGAAAAAACAGTATCTAAAATTTCCTCCTAAGTAAAATTACCTACACCTAAACAATGTTTGATAGTAATTGGACCCTTACAAGAGTTGAAAGATTGAAGTACTGAACCTGCATAGTGTTTCCATTGTATACTGAGAGAGACCCTTAACTCTAAACTATATTAAGAACCTAATTTCTGAGGTGTGCCAAATTTTCACTTCCTGCGCTGTGCTGAAGATGAGGACACTTCATATTGTTCTATTTGTCTATACTAAGAATTAATTACACAAACCAATCTGCTTTCTAGGTGTGAAAATAAAGACAAGTGACTGAGCCATCAAAGCCTGGGAAAGAGTCATTGGTCTATTTTTGGCATTGTCCTCTGTTGTTTTTGGTGGGGATCTTGAACCTCGCATGAATATAAAATCTTTATGACAGGTTTTACAGCAAGCTTAAAATGAAATGTGAGGAGGTAAGGAGTGTCAATGCAGTCAGGTAGTGTCTGCTGCTTTTGAGTCTGACATGGGAACTGGACAAGCTAATGGGATTATAATTTATGGCTTCCATAGTCCTGCATTGGTTTGTGGATCAGCAGTGTGTTTTATACTAGACAAAAATTCGGAAAGGGAGTGGAGTGGATAGCACTTTTCTTATGTTAGGGATGATCCCTTTGATGCCTACTGTAAATCAGCTGGCCATATTGAGGATAAATGCATGTTGTGCTGTTCACTTAGATTCTTTCAATACTGTGTCTTAGAAATAGTCCTTTGCATATTCTCATATATCCAAAACGTATATGTCATATATATCAATTGCATACCCTTTTGACCACTCGTGCTTCAGCTGAAAGTGTCTTGTAAAATGCAGAGAGCCTGAATAGGGTAGCAGATATTAATAGAATTAGGTGTTAAATGGACAGCTTTAGGTGCTGCAGTAGTAGTGCACCCAGAGTTTGTACTCACATACAGAGGTGCTGTTTCTGGTAGTCTGTTTGGTGCAGCATTTCATGTTCTTTCCCTATTCTGGGACCAGCCTCGTTGCCCTCTGGCCCTGTGTCCCTCTGTCCCTGCGGAGTTGGGAATGAATGCTGCGTGATGGGTAATGGCTGTTGACAGCTGTCAGACCAGAGGGGTGTTCTGTGTCCAGGACCATTTTGAACTTCAGTTTTCCCTGCAAGACTTTGCCAGAATGAACATTAGGGTTAGAGTGGTGCTGTTCAAGGGCACTGTGTTGAATAAGCTTTTTCTCTGTATGGTGCACATTGATTTTTCCTTACTTTTATATGACAATGTATAGTTTGCGATTTATGGCTAGAAAATACTGTATGGGTGTGTTTGTCTATTTGTGAAGCAGCACTTTGTTATTGAGAACCCCACAGGGGCATGGTCATCCTCAACAAGGGTATAATTTTACAAAGGGCTTGCTTCAGTAGATTACAGTAATGATAAAGAATAAAGGCATGCTCATTTCCCTTGGCTTTTTAATCTGATTTGAAGCTGCACAGGAGGAAGCTGCTAGTGCAACACGTCTCCTGTATCCCATATCCAAAACTAGCATGTGCTGCCATTTTTGAAAAACAGCTGCAGACCTCTGAGAGATGACATGGAACACCAGGTAGAGAGAAATGTAATTAACCTTGTTTCCAGAGTCATGGCCTCCCCAGTTCTGTGTGCCTGAAAAAGTTTTTTTTTTTACCTGGCAGATAAACAGGTATGTTTGCTTGTAACTCTTGTTTGGAATTTCCAGCCAGTTTGAATTGCAGAGGAACAACCACCCAAGAAAGCACAGATCCACATGTTTTACTTGTAAAAGAAGCAGCTATGACATGAAATTGTAGATTTCAGTGTAATATTAGCATAGCAGTGCTGTACTTCACCATATAGCTGTTATGCAAGTGTGGCAGAAACAGTGAAAGAGTTGGAGAACAGATACTGGAACCTTGTAGTCTCTACTTATAAAAGTGAAATGAGCCTCTTTCTGTACCACATTTATGGGAAATCATGTCTTGGGGTGCTTTCCTACCTGGAAACTCCCATCAGATAGTCAGGTTCCTGTGTCTGCGCATTAATTCTTAATTAAAACATGGCACAGATGAGCATTTAGTTTTGTCAAGTTCCTGATCTGATATGACTTTAATACAGTGGTAGGTCTGGTTCTGTGATCAGTCTTTAATGGTATTAAGTCCTACAGTTTACGGAGTTACTTAAAGGCAGGTATTTCCTCTTCCTGTGTTTGTTCTACTGTGACCCCTTAATGCAAAGTCACAAGGTGTTGTCTGCATGATAAATTGTTTTACAGGTTTTTCACATGGTGGCTCTCCCTGCGTCTTGATTTTTCTCTTGATTTTTGAAGCCTGGTAAACTTTAAAGCTGACCCCCTTGTCGATGAGGAAATCCAATCCCCGGTGCTGCAGCTTTCACAGGAAGGGGTATTGTAGACGTGGGAAAACACCTTGGTGCTTCGCCCTCTTTCCCTCTGTTTCCCTCCTACAGCAGCGTGGGAGAATTTGACTGCAAACCGGGGGAGGATTTGGTCACTCCTTCTGCGGTAACGGCTCTCCAGAAAGCTGAGCTGCATTGCTTAGTTAGAATCCCACACCTATTGGTATGCATGTTGACTTCTGCCCTAAATGGGAATCGATTAGACTTTAAACAGCTCCAGACACCTTTATGAATGGCAAAAATGAAATGATGGGCCCTTGTATCTGAGAAAAGTCCTTGCTGGTTTTGTTCACGCACAAGTAAATCTGTTTACCGTGTTTCTCGGCCAATTGAGTATATTATTACTTTGTGTTAGGTCTAAGAAGAAACATGTAAAATGTAAAAAATGAAAGCCAGAATCAGTTTAGATTTTTTTTAAAGACATGCAGCTTGAAGTACTGTGCATCTGAGCCCACCTACCCAAAACTGTAAGCTGCTTATAGTCCATATGATGACTTATTGGGGCTCTTCATTGCACTGAATCACCCCTTTCTTTTTTCACTGCTCTGATGGTGTGCATCAGTTGACCTAACATGCTCTGTAGGCTTTCCCTGTTATCCTTGTCCCCTTAGGATTGCAATGTGGTGCAGACCACTCATCACTTGTAAATTTGGGAGCCATTGAAATGTACCTTGCTTGTTTTCTGCCTTCAGAAGCCTTAGTGGAGTTAGCCAGGTTCCTTGTTGCTAATCCAACCTTTGTGGGGGAGGAGATTAGTGCTGTTTTCCGCAGCTAATGGACTTTTGCACAGCACATCTACAGCAGCACGGGGGACTGTGCTCCATGTGCTTGGGAGGAAAAGGCAGGAGGGAGGGTCACTGTGAACAGACGTTATCTGCAGTTATAGTGTCAGGGTCAACAGGCTGTTTTTCACCAGATAATGTGGGCATTTCACTGTCAGAACTTGCCATTCCATATTTTAGATGGAAATGATAACAGACTGTGGTTATGGATATGTTCACTCTCCTGAATGAAAGGGTCACAGTGAGTGGCAGGTCTAATGCATGCATTCTGTGTAGCTTGCTCTTTATGGCTACTTTATTTGGACAGTTGTTTAAAAAATTGCAAATTTAAATGGTCTTCTTTCTGAAGCTTTTTGAGCAGCATCAGCCGTCATAACAGACCAATGTGTTCCAGAGTAGTTTTGCATGTGTCGTGTTTTACTAACGGCTGTGTTACAGAAAGAGATTTGAAAGTCTGTCAGCAGCCTGTGCACCTTTGCTTTACATAAAAAGGTTCTCGTACCCTCGCTTAGGAGAATTTGTTTATAGTATGACATTTCATATATTTTCCCTTGGAATTTTTTTGAAAGGTCATGAGGTAAGGGCGTGTTTCTTGTCTTTGTTTCCCCAGGGCTGCACACTGACTGCAATAGAATAAGAAGAGACTTGTCAAAAGGACTGCAACTTTGCATTCATTTAGCTTGAGTAATACCCTGCCTTTAAATAAGATTTAAAAAAAGTGTTGCTTTGAAACAAGACGGGGGGTGTATGCTCTTCAGCATGTAAGTTAATGAGCTTCAGGGAGCGACTGTGGTCATGTGACACTGGGGGCCTTGCTCCCCCCTTGTGTGGATTCAGAAACAAATTACTTCAGCTCTGTGAATTACAGATGGGGGGAGGGGCTATGTGCCCCGCCAAAGGGTGCCTTCTCTAGCAATGCTGAGTATTCCTTGTCTAAAGGTAAATGGATAGTTTTAAATGTATAAATGAGAAGATTGGGCCACAGTAGGAGACACTTTCTAGCTCTCCCCATCATGCAAGTCTTGTCTGTGGTGATGTCATGCTGGGTTCATCTCTAACACACTCTTCCCTTGTAATTGATCCCCAATATTTAATTATGTCACCCACTCTCACGTGTACTTACAGGATGGAGTGTCAGGCCAGCTGTGCTGAGTGATTTTATACTGAAGTGTGCGGGGCTCCCCATGGATTTTGTCTGGATAGTAAGATGGACAGTAGTAGCATTTTCTATCAAACCCAAAGCCCACTTACTGTAGTGGAGACAATAATGAAATATAATTAGAATTCCAGTTCAGGTTTTAAATAAATTTTAAAAAATGCCCTTTATGTAGCTCGACCACTTTTTAGTATGGAATGATAATTATATTATTTTATAATTATCTTTAAAGAATAATTAGAAAATTATCATTTTAATTTTGAGCAAAACAAAATAAAAAGTTGATACAACTATAATATAATGTATAGAAAAACACAGTTGGTACTTGTATGAATGAATGAATAAAGGTTAGGGTGATCCCTCTTTTCCACTTATTGTTCTCGGTAACTGTTTAGTGAAAGTAACGGCCTTTTATTGATCAATTAGATACTTTATGGTGGTTTTGGTGTGACAAATTTGTATGCCCCATATATCCAGACTGACAAATCTTAGGTTATTATGCCCGAGGACTGAGGCACTTAGCAGATTGTTAGAAACATTATTCAGTGTAGCGCTGTGTTCAGCACTGAGGTTGTTAGTTGTGTAATGAGAGCTGGAAAACCTGCCTACTTTGTGGCCCCTAGGACTGAGACCAATGATGTCCTAAGTGACTATTCACTATGGTGTCATTCCACAAAAATGTCACCTCCTTTGTGCTGTGATAGAGGAGACTAGTGATCAATGCTGTCACACCCAGGGGAGATTGGGAATGTGTCAGGGGCAGTGCAAAATGACAAGCAGGCAGGTGGGTGGTTGGTTCCCACCTAGAGCGAGTTTAGTGGTGAAGGGATGTGAAGTCAGAAACTACATCACCAGCACCACCATGCTGCATTGGCATAGAATTTGTGTTCACTAGTAGCACCCTAAACGCATGCTGCAGTCTGTAGTGGTCTGTGTGCTGCCTCTCTTGTCCTCCTCCATGTTTTTATTTTTGGCTCTTTTCAAAAACACCCCCCTTCCAAGGGAAAAAAAAAAAAGGAAGCCGTCTCCCTTGCCACCCAGGAAATGGCTTTTCTTGTCCGTTGCTATGCCAACTGTTTGCACCCATGGTCCTCCTAAAGTAAGCATGATAATGACATTATTGTGGTAGGGTTTCTTGGGTTAGGGTCTGAGGCCATGTGTTTTTTTTTTTGTTGTTTTTTTTGAGAAGGGGATTGTGGGTAAGGTGATCATATTGTTAAATTTATTTTTCTGTTGTCAGCCCCGACTGGTCCTTTTCTCATTATGGGAAACATTAGTAAAATGTCTGCTGCCATTTGTAATTGCTCTTTAAAACTGAGGGGTGACTGAGGAGGGGGAGCTGGGGACACAAACTGTTAAACTGTCATTCGGTGTCATGCTGTTTGAGATTAATTAGGGCAAGCGGAGCAGGGAGGCGTCATTAACAGCTAAGGAGGAGGTTCCTTCGTGCCGTGCTCTGCTCTGTTTTTTCCTCTGCCCCTCCTTCCCCCTTCCTGCCTATGCTTGTGGATTGAAGTAGGAGCGTTAATAATGCCCAGCCAAAATGCCCAAGGCTGAATCCACATCCCAGACTAATCTAATATTTCATTGTGGTTTTGAGGGAATCCGTGTGTGAGGTAGTTTATGGAGGTGTACTGTCAGCCATTTTAATTTTTTTCCATGTATAGTATTTGGCTCAGCATTTTTTTATGCACATTTTCTTTTTATCAGTACCAGATCTACTAGGTTGCTCAGTGCGCATCTGTTTTGTATGTAGATTTTGGTCAAGGAGGGAAGCGAGGTTAGCTGGAACAGAGATGCTCCGCTCAGTGTCTGACTCCCCAAGCTGCAGCTTACGTTCGTGCTGAAGAGGCTGACTTCACACAGGCAGCTGCAAGAAAGAGCGAGCAAAAAAGAGAGAGAGAGAGATAGCACACGCACACACATACACACGCGTGCGAAAGAGAGGGGAAGGGATGTTAAAATTCAGCCCGGAATACATTTTTTCATTATGAAACCATTAGCCATCACTGCCAGCCATGGAGTCATGGGCCAGCAGGATAAGAGTCTTGTAAGTATGGAGATGCTTGTTTATATTTAAGCCATTTGCAGAACGAGGTGTTTCAGAGAGCTGCGTCGCACTGGGGAATTGATTTCCTTTGCTCCAAAGCATATATGAATTAATGATGGCCGATCAGGATGCAAGAGCATCATTTGGTGTTAATTCTGTGCTGATTTATTATGGGCGCTTGATTTGGGCCAGAGAAGGGCCGCCCGAAGCAAACTGCACTTTGGCACCTGTGTAGATAAGGTTTGTTTATACCTTGAGCATGCCATCCACGGTTCATTACAAGTTTATCACGAATGTGAAATTACTTATACCAAATGTGAAAGTTGTGAAATCTTTGTAGTGGTATGTAGTTGCCCTGTACAAGTGACTGTACGTGAACATGACATTAAAAAAAAAAAGCTCAGTGAATTTGTGTTGTTAGCAGAAGGTTAAACTTTTCAGAGACATGTAGGGTAACCTAAATAGCACAGGATGCAAAACACAGATTAAAGCTGGTAGGAGTGCATTTGCCACTGTGTTCAGTTAGTCCTGAAGATTTTGGATGTCTAGATAGTTTTTAAAATTCCTTCTTGATAAACGTCTGTTAGAGCTGCTGTGCACTAGCATGCATTGTGCTGTTTCCCACTGAGTCTGAATTAAGCCATACAGGACAACAGGTCCACAGTACAGAATACTTGCATATTAATATTTCTATAGGTGGAATTTTCTATAATATTACAATTTAAATTGGCTAATTCACAGATAATCTTAAATCCAAAATAAAATATGCCCTCAATCCCCTCAGTCTCTTTTAACAGTAATTTTTAAGAATCTTCAGCCATTCAGTCATTCATTCCTCCTTAACAGTTAGTATATATCCTTATTACATATTGTGCCTTTGAAAAGTACTCACCCTGCTTGGACTTTTTAAAAATATTTTATTGTTTTACAGCATTGAATAACAGTGGGTTTAATTGGACTTTTTTGACATGGGTCCAAATTATCCTCTTAAATAAACCGACTTTTGGCTGCTCCCATTAGGGGTCGCCACAGTGGATCGGTTCGTCCGCATATTTGGTTTAGCAGATTTTTATGCCAGATGCCCTTCCTGACGCAACCCTCCATTTTGTCCGGGCTTGGGACCGGCGCAGAGGTGCACCCCCTTGTGGCTGGATTTTGCATCGACACCCAATGTGGGGCTCGAACCCACGACCCTGAGATTATGAGTCACATGCTCTACCGACTGAGTTAGCCGGGCAGGAAGTTATCCTCTTAAATGTGAAAGTGAAAGCAAATCTACAAATGTTTAAAATTTTATTATTGAATGTAAAATCATTGATTGCTTAAGTGTTCACCCCCTTAAGCTCTGTATATAATAGATGCCCCTTTGGCAGCAATTGCAGCGTTGAGTCTGTGTGGAGGGGTCTCTGTTAGCTTTGCACATCAGGGCAGTGCATTTTTGTCTCCATTCTTCTTAGCAAAACTGCTCTACTTCCATCAGCTTGCATGGGGACTGTGAGCGAACAGCTATTTTCAAGTTGAGCTACGAATTTTCCAATGGATTGGTCTGGTCTATTACTCGGCCACTCTAGGATATCAACATTGTTGTAGCTAAGTCATTCCTGTGCGGCTTTGGCATTATGTTTGGGTGAAATAACCCACTTCTACAGCCATGGAAACTCTATTACAGAGTGCAGAAGGATTTCCTCCAGCATTTCTGTGCATTGAGGTGCATTCCTTTAACCCTCTACCTTCACATTCTTTCCAAGGATGCTGCAGAGAAGCACTTCTACAGCTTGATGCTGCCACCACCATGGTTGAAAGTGGGAGTGCTGTGTTTTTTTATGATGTGCAGTCTTTGCTTTATGTTAAACAATGTTTAGTATGATAACCAAAAAGCTCAATTTTGGTCTCATCAGACTATAGAATGTTCTTCTATTTGATTTGAGTCTCCTACATGCCTTCAGGCAACTTGTAACTGAGATGTCATATGATATTTTTTTGACAGTGCCTTTCTCTTTAAATCTTCTACTGGTGAAGCATCCAGCAGCAGTTGTTCTCTGCTTAGTTTCTCCCATTTTTAGCCGTGGAATCTTGCAACTCCTTCAGACTTGTCACAGGTATTTTAGGATGACTTGCTCTAGGCAGATTAAAAAAACTTTTTTATTGATTGACTTAACTGTACTCCAAGTGATATTTAGCAATATTGGGTGGAGAGCTTGATAACACAATGACAGATACAGCATTGTTGATATTGGAGGTTGAGGAACCGCTGAATACTTTTTTGTTCTAGGGATACTGAAACTTGAAGGCAGTGATAACTTAGTGAATTAAGTTGTTGGATTTGTATTTGTGTAAATGTAGAATATTTCTGCGGTGTGCTTCAGCTTTGTAGCAACAGGACTTGTTATGCCGGGACTTAAAGGATATTACTATGCAGTATACTGAATGTTATATTGGAAACTTGAAAAAGTGTGTGTGTGTGTTTGTACAGGTATAACCTGTTTTAAGCTGTCAGTTTCTTCTTAAAAATACACTGCATATTAAAATTATGGATACTGGAATGCTGTTTTACATCATTTTAATGTAAATAGGGAAAATATGTTCCCAACCCATATGAAAAATCCAGGCCAACTAAAATGTACAACACCTTGTAGCCCATGCCGCCTTTCAGGAACCAGAAGCCTAAATTGAGTGGTGTGTGTGCGTGTGTCAGTGTAATTTTATTAATAGATAATATTTATGTAATCACACTTGAGCTGTATGCTTTCAGCAGAGGTTGGTGCGATAATTACAGCAAAATATGGACAAGAGGAAATGATCTCCATTTAAAATCTGAAATCTGTTTGGAAAGTGGTTCCAAGAAAGTAATATGCTTCACTAATTGTGGCATATTAATACGGTGTCAGTTGGCGGTGGGTAAGCCTCTCAGGATGTCATCTGGGTTTAATGGCTTCAACTCCTGCTGAAAGAGTGGGAGATGGAGGAGGGTTGGCATTTGATCTGATGCACTCGGCCCCAGACAGAAAAGCCCAAAGGATGGCTAACACCACACACAGTGGGTCTTGCAGGTGACTTCAGAATCAGTAATGCTGCAGTGGGCTCTGTTGTCAGTACTCATTGCTGTACAGCTCACTTCATTGTAATTTTACTCTAGGCCATTGGTCTTTAAGTGTGATGTTCACTGTTGCTTTTGGCATCCTGAATTGATGGCGCCAACACAATATATCTACTGTTAAATGTGCCTTTTCCATTGTATGAAGCAAGTCTCTCTTCACTCTTCAAGCTTAAAATGAACTGCACAAATTTATGCTTTGTGCACAAGAAATTCAGTCTACAATAGTTTGTATGTGCCATAGATTTTGCTCTCTGATCTTTCTAAATTGGATTTGGATTTAACTTCCTTCATTAATTTCAACAAGACACAGAAAGCATTCTGCTAAGGCATTATAGCAACTTGTCAGTCAACTACGTGTTACTATGTCTGTTCCTCATATTTATTTTTGTATAAGCTACCATCTAATATGTCATATGTAAAACAAATATTGCACATACTTTGCTGTATGTCTTATACGCAGAAGATTGGTCTGATTGCAAGGGCTATTACACCCGTACATGGTACCAATTCACTCTACTTAGTTGTCTTTCACTTCCATATGACTTAGGAATGTCTTGTGCACATGTTATTGCTCAGCGGCCAGGGAAGGCAGCTCTTTAATTAAATTTGGTGTCGACTGCTGATTTTGTTCACACAGGCATCTGAGGTGTCACCCTTTCTCTGGCTAAACTCACAGGGGTACAGCAGAATTGTGTGTGCTGTTTTTGTTTCAGTAGGATTGACACTTTCCACATACAATGAGACGCCTTGTTTTTGGACAAACATCTCCAACTGCTTTCTTAAGAATATTCCCACATAGATCATTTCCTTCTCTGATCAAATATAGTACTGACTGCATTAATGATGTTCCTTTAGAAATGTGCTGCCATTATATTTCAGTGTACTGTATATGCCTCTGAAACATAAAGCATTTTGACTGCAAGCTGATTTTACGCTTATCAGATATGTCCAACAACTGTAATGACCTTGAATCTGTTCCATTTTTATACAGGTAATGCATTTGCTCAAAAAATACATGCTGTCATCTGAACTACTTCAAACTGCTGATAGATTTACCAGTAACGGTCATTTATTAGACCACCGAAGCCCATCTGTTTCTGCCAGCTGTTTGTGTTCATGCATTTGGAGGAGGTCAGGGGGCTGCCAGCTGTGGAAGTGGGTTATTTCACATTCATTCTTTTAGGTCATCAAAATAGCACAACACATAACTTGTTGGAGAGACATGGCACTGGGTAATAACTTGCTCCTGGTAAATACCTGGAGAGCTGCTCAGTGCCATGTACAAGGAGCAGTTTTGACAAAGTGCAGTTTTAAAATGAAATAAGCACAAGCTGCCATGAGCTGGAGACTACCATCAATTAATCTGGGGAGTCACTGTTTTTGGAACCTGGAGGAATCTTCCTCTAGCACGGACATTGTCTTCAAATGTCAGCAAACACAACAATGTTTGCAGTTTGTGATCTTCTGGTGTTTGGGCAATTGTATTTTTTTTTTATTGTAATTAGGAAATCTGTCTGATAGACTAACATTTAAGGTTCAGAACATGTAGACAAAAGCTTGCAGGGTAAACTGTTGTCTGCCAAATATACATGTTTTAAATGGGTACATGCATTTGTATAAAAGACAGTATCTAAAATGTTCACATGGTATTGACTGTTATGAGAATTTTTGTAACCAAGCATACTGCCTTTGACATTTAAGCATAAGCTGTCAGTTGTCATCTGTTACTGATACTGTATGTACATATTTCTGGAGTGTGCTTTAAGAGCAACAAATGTGCATATTTTTATCCCTATAGCTATCTGGATTTGTGAGAAGCATTTACTCATTTTAACCATAATTTTTGTGCCATTGTGTTTAAGCAATGCATTCTTTTTTTCTGTGAGTCAAGTGTATATGAAAAAGTGATTCATTTGTACTTTAATTCTCATTTTTATTTCTTTATTCACATAATTTCCATGAACTGAGATAATATCAGTAAGTAGCTTTATTGATAAGTTTGTAGACCCTGTACAGAAATGAGGTTATAGAGGCAAAATTCTTGTCCGTGAACTATGAGGAAACAGCATCCAGAATAAGTTGACACTTTATGGGTAGTACTGCCGGTGAACACGTCTTTGGTTTGGGTATTCTTCTAAAGGCTTAACAACTGTTCTTCAGCTTATTCCCCTTATTGTCGTCAATGTCTGTGTGTTGGTTAGGCTCCTTAATCCAAGATTTCTTCTGTTACTCACAACACTGTGTAAGTCAGGAAATACATGTAATCTCTATGTCTATAAAGCTCCATCTCTGTCTGTCTGTCTGTCTGTCTGTCTGTCTGTTCCTTATACACAGCTTTGTTTTTAGAGCTACAGACTTGAGAAATTTGGCACACAGGTACTTCTCACCCTAAGTGAGGTTTTTTTTTTTTTTTTGTAGTCAAGTTTTTTTTTTTTTTTTTTAACTCCAGAGCTACTTACTATTTTGACAGTTTGAAATTGAGTGTCTGACAAGGCTTGTGGAAACAGGACAAGTGACATCAAAGGCAGCGCATGCCCCACATGCTCTATGCACACGCTGGCATACGAGACACTAACAGATTTTCTTACCGAAACACACAGACACAATTTCTCAGACACACCTACACACAAATGCACTGATGTACATCCTCACATGCACAAATTGGAAGGTAAAGTTTGATGTTATATAATTTATTACTGACTGCATATCAGTCCACACTTCCTGATGCTATACACACACACACATTTGTCATACTTGCACTCTCACACACATGCGGTCCTCCATGCATTAGTGACTAGCAAAATATATGTATTTAGCCCCTCCTCATTCCCCTTGACTATGACTGGTGCACGTGTCGCTCACTATGGTGTCTGACTGCCCAGCAGGACTAACAATGCTTAAGTACTAAATGCAACCATTTTGATAATACAGCAGTTTGCTGATTACATAACTTGTATAACTGGATACCTCAGCTAGTAGTTAAAAAATTTTGCTTGGCCTATATGTATATGTGTAGTTGAAAGCTGTGTGTATGATATTTCTGTTATGGTTCAGTTTCTGACAAGGAATCTTTCAGTGACTCTGACTATAGGGCCAGCTAATGCTTCATGGTGCTTGGCATCACTCTAGAGACACTCAGAACGGAAGGGCAGTGGCGCCAGGAATTAGACCTGTGTTCCCGAATGGCTGCTTCTTCCCAGAGGTTCCTCATTCTCCTGTTGTGTTTACAACGCAGTTAAAAGTAGCTGGCAGCAAGAAAAAGAGTAAATAGCACTGGGCTCAATAGTTGCCTGTCAAAATTCACCCGTCATGGATAAAATGGTGCCAACATGCAGCAGTTTCCAGGAGGATTTGTATGTAAACTAATTGAAATTTTGAATCCGTCGACCCAGATATCTTGAAGCTGTTGCATGATGATACTTCAGGTGTTTTCTAACGTTCTCTCCATTTCTTTCAAACCATGGCATTTCTCCAGCTTTCCACATTCTTTCTTGTCACTTGGATTTCTCATCTGTCACCACTGCTGTGCTTTTCTCCCTATCTATTAACAATGTATCTGCTTGTTTAGTCATTACCTGTTTATCTGTCTGGATTTGGAAACCCCAGGGGATCTTGGCTCTGATGTTTTCCAGCGCTCTGTGGTGCCTCCCATTGAGGCCATATTTCTTGCAGACATCAACTGTACTTGATCCCTGCCACTTGCTTTTGCCTCTAGGTATCTCTACTAGGTGCTGGATTGTGCCGGGTGTCTTTCCGCAGTCTGCGCTTGGGGTCTTGCCTGATACGGTACCTCTATTTCAATTGACCTGGTGCTGAGTGCTTGTTGGTACATTCCATGGAGGGGCTTATTCTGCCATGGTACCTGCAGTACTTGCCTAGTATCCACATTATTTCTCTGTTTTAGACATTCCCCTACCAGCTCATGTACAGGGGACATTGCTTGAATGTACTCATGGGTATTCCATATCTCATTCAGCACAGTTGTTGTCATCGTCACACATTCTAGGCCTGTACCTTCTTCCTTTTGGCTGGATTATATTCTCTAGGTGTTGGGTGGGAACATTGTAAGGAAAGATGAGTTTTAATGGCAACAGCCTGCATTTCCTTTCTTAGCCAAATTTCTATGGCAGCTGGGTATCTGATCACTGGAATTGTATATCTTTTAATATCACTGATCTTGTTCTTTCCATTCAGCAAGTTTTGCAGGATGTGTTCTACTTTAGGGATGTTGCTATCATCTTCGTTTCTGTCTCGTTGGTTCCTGTTAGTGTTGGATAACTATTTATTTCTATTTGTACTTTGTTGTCTACTATTTGGCCTTGTGGTAGTTTTAGTTATACTCAGTCTGTCCTTAACACTTTTATACTTTTTCCCCACCGTGCTTCTTCACTTCTGTAGTCCAATTCATAACCCACTGTCCTCACTGTAGATCCTGGTCAAGTAGATCAGGAAGTCAATACCTCTTTCGGTCTTGGTGTACAACTTTGTCATCTATGTACAGGAGGAGGATGTTGGTAACTCTGAACCTGTAGCAGTAATTACTCTTAGTGATGATCTGGCTGAGGGAGTTCACGCTCCTACAGAGCAAGGGTGGGGATAGTGCTTCTCCTTGGTACATACACCATAGTTTATGGTTACCTGGGCAATCGTATCTGAGTTGATTTATAATGTTTTTTTTTTCCTTCACAGAATTGCTGGTCATTTTATTGACCTTGAATATTGCTGGGTGTTCTAGTATCCATCTAGTATAAACACATAGGAGGGTGTAACATTAGGGACCTTGTCTAAAGAGTTATTATTAAATAGTGCTGGTATCCCTGAACTGGGAGTCAAAGCCCACTTTCCCCATGTTAGGTGGTGGTGTTATGTGCTATGCAGTCCAACTAAACTCTGTATACAGGTGCTGGTCATAAAATTAGAATATCATGACAAAGTTGATTTATTTCAGTAATTCCATTCAAAAAGTGAAACTTGTATATTAGATTCATTCATTACACACAGACTGATCTATTTTAAATGTTTATTTCTTTTAATTTTGATGATTATAACTGACAACTAATGAAAGTCCCAAATTCAGTATCTCGGAAAATTAGAATATTGTGAAAAGGTTCAATATTGAAGACACCTGGTGCCACACTCTAATCAGCTAATTAACTCAAAACACCTGCAAAAGCCTTTAAATGGTCTCTCAGTCTAGTTCTGTAGGCTACACAACCATGGGGAAGACTGCTGACTTGACAGTTGTCCAAAAGATGACCACTGACACCTTGCACAAGGAGGGCAAGACACAAAAGTTCATTGCTAAAGAGACTGGCTGTTCACAGAGCTCTGTGTCCAAGCACATTAATAGAGAGGCGAAGGGAAGGACAAGATGTGGTAGAAAAAAGTGTACAAGCAATAGGGATAACCGCACCCTGGAGAGGATTGTGAAACAAAACCCATTCAAAACTGTGGGGAAGATTCACAAAGAGTGGACTGCAGCTGGAGTCAGTGCTTCAAGAACCACCATGCACAGACGTATGCAAGACATGGGTTTCAGCTGTCGCATTCCTTGTGTCAAGCCACTCTTGAACAAGAGACAGTGTCAGAAGCGTCTCGCCTGGGCTAAAGACAAAAAGGACTGGACTGCTGCTGAGTGGTCAAAAGTTATGTTCTCTGATGAAAGTAAATTTTGCATTTCCTTTGGAAATCAAGGTCTCAGAGTCTGGAGGAAGACAGGAGAGGCACAGAATCCACGTTGCTTGAGGTCCAGTGTAAAGTTTACACAGTCAGTGATGGTTTGGGGTGCCATGTCATCTGCTGGTGTTGGTCCATTGTGTTTTCTGAGGTCCAAGGTCAACGCAGCCGTCTACCAGGAAGTTTTAGAGCACTTCATGCTTCCTGCTGTTGACGAACTTTATGGAGATGCAGGTTTAATTTTCCAACAGGACCTGGCACCTGCACACAGTGCCAAAGCTACCAGTACCTGGTTTAAGGACCATGGTATCCCTGTTCTTGATTGGCCAGCAAACTCGCCTGACCTTAACCCCATAGAAAATCTATGGGGTATTGTGAAGAGGAAGATGCAATACGCCAGACCCAACAATTCAGAAGAGTTGAAGGCCACTATCAGAGCAACATGGGCTCCCATAACACCTGAGCAGTGCCACAGACTGATCGACTCCATGCCACGCCGCATTGCTGCAGTAATCCAGGCCAAAGGAGCCCCAACTAAATATTGAGTGCTGTACATGCTCATACTTTTCATGTTCATACCTTTCAGTTGGCCAACATTTCTAAAAATCCTTTTTTTGCATTGGTCTTAATTGATATTCTAATTTTCCGAGATACTGAATTTGGGGCTTTCATTAGTTGTCAGTTATAATCATCAAAAATAAAAGAAATAAACATTTGAAATGGATCAGTCTGTGTGTAATGAATGAATCTAATATACAAGTTTCACTTTTTGAATGGAATTACTGAAATAAATCAACTTTTTCATGATATTCTAATTTTATGACCAGCACCTGTATACAGGCATCCCCTACTTGTAACGTATTTCTGTAAATCAACTTGTAATGTGAAATCTTGAGTACATTCCAGAGAAATGTCTGATGGCTAGTTTGAGTGTGTAACTTAAATAAAGGGGAAAGTTTTGTCTCTTGTCTGTAAATATGTCATATTTGGTTGTAAATCGGTAAAAGTTATTACTTGTATATGTGAAAACTTGGAAGTCAAAGACTCGCATCTTGGGAGATTCTTGTGTGCTCCTAGAGGCCTGTATAGAAGGCCCTCTAGAGGGAGCTGCTGTGCTCTGTATACAGTAAGTATCTGTACCCCCAGAAGACTTAGTATTTTTTTTTTTCTATATCTGCTCCAATGCTGTCCTCCTAAGCGTGAAGAGTGTTACATCCAGCAGAAGATCATAAAAATACACCATAGTACACCTTCACGTAGCCTTTGTCTCGGTATCCTTTTAGCTGACAGAACCTTGGCCTTTTCCAAAGTGAATGACCTCCCTGTTCTCTCAAAGAGGAGGGTAGCGTAGTTAACATCCTGTTTCCCAAGTTTCATCTTCAGTGCTTTCCCAAACTCCTTTGCAGGAGTCCATATCTCATTCAAACCTGTAGTTTCAAGTCAGGGTTAGACTAGAGGAGAACCCTGAAACAGCTGTGCTTCATACAAAAGGGAATGCTGAATAGCTTAAAAAAGACTGTTTAATATAAAAGCCTAAAATAGACTTGACAATTTCATTTCCCCACCATGTACATTACCATACATATACTGTAGTTCTGTTTCTCTTATGCCAAGGAACCAGACATTGTCTGTATAGTGATGCAGATAGTATAAAGTTAGTGTTTTCCCCCAGACATGTTTGAGTGTATACTTATTATTAAAGCACTGACTCAGTTTGTATCTCCAGCTTAATTGCTACAGAGAAAGCACTTAATACCTAGTACAGCCTCCAATTAAAATGGATTGAGGCTTCCTTTGGTTTTTAATGGGGGAAGGAAACATCAGCCAGTTTTCAAATCAACCAGTATTCATTTAAAATTTGCTACTTTAAATTCGTAAGATTTGGTTTTAATGGACATTTTATTTTTATCCAAGCAAGTACACACACAAAATGCAGGATTTTTAGTGTGCTTTTATCAGTGACAGTTGACTTGGGTAATACTTGGAATGTAACTTGTGTACTGTTTGTGTTGCTTTCAGTGTGCTGTATGTTATGCCAGCCTTCACTGAAGTGCTCAGTTGCCATAGTAAGTTTCTTCTTTCTGATTTGGTACTACTGCTCATTTTGTCACCTGTGTTCTCCTGTCCAGCTTCCTGCTGACTTCACAAAGCTCCACCTTGCTGACAGCCTCCACCCACAGGTGACCCATGTGACCTCTAGTCACTCAGGATGTAGCATCGCCAGCGACTCAGGAAGCAGCAGTCTGTCGGACATTTACCAGGTAGGCATCTGACACTTAAGTCGTGCCGTTAAAAAAAGCACGGAAGCCCTTGGAAGAGCACATCGATTCATGTTCTGTGATGGAAGTGGGAGCATGTATAATTTGGACCACATTATTAACTATTGTAGTTGATTTTTGCTATTTTGCACTGCATTTTTTCACTGTCTGTTGTCCATGAAATGCTTTGTGGGGAGAATTTCGTGAAAATGTGCATATCTATGAATCTATGCATATAGTATACATAAATACATTTGTTTTGCAAAAGTGCTTATTGCACATTTCTTGCTTTTTGATTTGTTTGATAGGGTACATTTTGATTTTTTCGTACCGAGACATAGCTAGCATTACTGTATGAACATTTTGGCAGGCGTTCATCTCTCCTTTGGCTTAACGGGTATAATCCCCTTATGTGTAGTGGAGCAGCCCCGTTGGCTCAGTGCTCTGCCCCCATGCTGGATATAGGACGTAATCCACAGGCACCCATAGGTCCATGGCTTGACTGCTGCTGCAGGGCCATCTGTTGATTGGCTGTCACTGGCCTTTGGTGCCTCTGCGTGGCCCCACCCCCAACATGCTTGGCCTGTCTGTCGGAGCGGCCCCCTATCAGTGTTGCATTTCCCCTAATGCAGCTCACAGAGGGGGGATATTCCATGTAAAGTGTACCCGGGATTCCACAGCATACAAAGCCAATGATTAGGTGGAATTATGGCTGATGTAGTGCAATAAAAGCAATCTGTGGGTTCACTCAGGGTTCCTGCAGCCTGAGTAAAGGATACGTATGTTCTACAAAAAAAGTCAACCTTTCATGACAAAAATATATGACAGCAGTGAAAACCTATTAGTATTATTATGAACAAGGATGTATGATGCATCATCAGAAAGTGTAAGAAAACATTGTTTCTTGAATATTAATGTATTTGGAACGGCATCTAATGAATTCATAGATAAATCATTACGCTAGTTAAGATCCTGAATGCGGTTATTAAACCCCCACAAAGTATCAGATTGAATAAATTGAATGGTACAATTGTATGCTATTAACTGCCTTTTTCTAAATTACTGTGCAATTTTTAAGTGTGTCTGAGTTTGAAAACAAGAATCAGCAAGGGCGTAAATGACCATATATCAAGACTTCCTTGTCTCGAGTCTGACACGGCAAAAATGTCACGGCAAAAAAGATAATGTGTTTTATCTTTTCTACTCTGATCATTAAAACCATTTTCCTGACACAGCTGATGTTGCACAGGTGATGCACAGAATGTAATGACTTACAAATGATTTAATAGCCATCTGTAACTGCTCTGCAATGTTTTCCTTGTCACTGTTAGAACTAATACTCAAGAGCCTAATGCAGTAGGGCTTCCAGTTCTGTCACCCTTGGAAGGCACAGTGAATTTGAAATAAAAGCAACATTTAGTTATCGCAAGGAAAAATAATTATAATTGGTTCGAGATCATTTATGATATTATTTATGCTGCTGTTTTACAAGTAGCTTGGTTTCTATCATATTGCAACTCTCACTTGAGGCCTGTCCCTTCAAATAGTGATGAGGTGTGTTATTGTGGTGTTATTGTGGTGTGTTATTGTAGTTCATTGCTCAGTTTCATACTGTCTGCTTGTATCACTGAGGAATGCAGAACTTTACAGGCAAAAAATTTGGTTTTAAATATAATATTTGTTCTTAATATGGAACAGTCAGTGAAGGAATTGTCAGTCTGTCCCCCTTACGTACATTGTACCTTGCATTCTGTCGTAACAAGTTTCTCTTCTTCCTTGGTGAGATGAATAGGGTCCTTCTATGGGGCTCGTGAAGAGGGCTGTGTGGTAGCCTGTTTTCCATCTGAATAAATCATGAAATTTGTTCTTCTGAAGGCTAAAAAAAGACCCCAGAATAGTCCCATCAAAATATAACTTTTCCAATACTTTGACAGGCAGTGGGAATTAATACATTTTCATTTTAGGTGTGGGGTAGATTATTATTATTTATATATTTTAGGGATTTGTATTTAATCTTTTGCTTCGTGTCAACAAATTCCTGTTGAGTACCACTGTAAAAAATTGTTTTTGTCATGTTTATAAGGGACTCTATAGCTACATACTTTCAATGATGCATATATTAAAATTGTACATTTGCAAGTACATTTTAAAATTTGTTTTAAAAAAAATTCTTGGGTGTTTTTTTTTCTAAAGAATTTTAATGTTATCCTTGAATTGATTAATATATACTTAACATACTGGCATTTAGAGAACTCATTTTCATACTACTCTACATTTATCACACAGTCCATCACTGGTGGAGAAGTGACAGGTAACAAATGAGATCCACTGGAGGTTGAAGGGGTCTTGACCAACTTTACTTTTTATTGTGAATCTTATTTTCATGTAAATACATCTGTATCACCTTGTGAGCACAGAGTAAACATCTTGATCATCTCAGATAGCAGTGACCCTCTCATGAAGCCCATGCGTGGCCTTGTTTTAAACAGAAGCAACCTGTGCTTGATGGGAGAGTATTATCGACCAGATGCAATAGAATTAAAACTATTGGTCTCTGCAAGGTGTTTTTATGGTGTCATTAGCAGGCAAGAAAACCAATTAAGCTGAGTGTTCAATGCAAGAGATTGTACTGTAAATATGTTTTCACACAGCACCTTTCATGATATCGTTTTCTCTGCCTTAGACTTGGGGCGTTTTATGTCCTATGGTGCAGTTTAAATCTTCTGTATTCTTCCTGAAAACTAATGTTATTAGCCAATATTACTATACCATTGAAGATTGGAGGAGGCAGGTATGCTTAGGGCAGGAGGTTGAAGGTACAGTTTGTTAGGGAAGGGGGGAGGAGTAGATATAGAGGTAGGAAGGAGTTAGGTGTAGTAAGGGGGGCTAGAGACTGGGAGATGCAGGTGGACCTGGGAGGAAGATTAGTGGTGCCCCAGGAAATAGTTAATACAAGCTTGAGACCAGACATGGTGCTGTGGTCAGCAAGCCAACGGGTGGTGTACTTCATAGAACTCACGGTTCCGTGGGAAGGATCGGTGGACGACGCTCATGAGAGGAAGAAGCTCAGATATAGCGAGTTAGCGGCGGAAGTAGGGGGGGGCGTGGCTGGAACGCGAAGGTGAGGCCAATTGAAGTCGGTTGCCGTGGGTTTATAGCCCGATCGACTCTTAATTTGCTGCGCGAACTCGGGATTCGGGGGCGGAAGTTGCAACGGGCGGTGAAGGAATTGTCACAACCTGCAGAGCAAGGAAGTCTCTGGATTTGGAATAAGAGGACCAGCGCGGATGGTAGCGGGGCGGCGAAGCGATGAGCAGGTGGGTGCCGGCGAAGCATTAGCACGTAGGTGTCATGGCGGCTAGTGTATTGGCGTAGAGGTGTTAGCGAATAGGTGTGATGGCGGTTAGCTGTTAGCAGGCGATGTAGTCAGTGATAAAGTAAAGTAGGTGGCGAGGGGCTTCTTCCTTTGAGTCGGCGGGTAGAAAGAGCGGTGAGGGTGAGGACGCTAAGGTAGGTGTTGTGAGAAGCGGCATAATTCGACGAAACGCCGACGAAAGAAGGTGCCCACTTGATAACCCCGATGAGATGACGCGCCATTGCTGCGCCACACCATGGTTGGACCAAAGTAGGACATGAACTTATATTTACTTTAGAGTAGATGAGGCAGATTTCAATATGACTTTGAACTACTTAATGATTTGTATAAAGAACCTTTACTTATTCTTTTGTTGTACATAATTAGTTGTAGGATCCTCTTTTTTCTTTTACTTCTGGTAGCAGGGTTTAATGCCCACTATTTATTTGCGTTTGACTGAATCCAAGCATGTATTTGTTTTGAGGGTCTTTTTTTTGTTTACTTTCCTGGAGTCAAGCGGTGTAGTTGAACTGGAATGTATTCTTTGATTACCACTCATGTTTTTGTTAAGCTGACTGTGAAAGTTTGTCATCTAAGTGATTCTGTTGATTAGGCATGCAGGTTTCCTTATTGTAGGACTAGGCACGCTGCCGCTGGTGGTCATTGTTTTCAAGGTCATGGGCATGATATTTTGCTGACTCTGTTCCCCCCCCCCCCCTCCAAACCCAGGCTACAGAGAACGAGACAGGGGACATGGATCTGAGCGGGCTGCCTGAAACAGCAGTGGACTCCGAGGAGGATGATGATGAGGAAGACATTGAAAGGGCCTCGGACCCCCTCATGAGCAGGGACATTGTCCGTGATTGCTTAGAGAAAGACCCCATGGACAGAACAGATGACGACATTGGTGGGTAGACACTGCAAGACATAGTGTGAGCTGATTAATGAACCCTTTGAATGTGTTTTAAAAATACTTTTTATGTAGACTGCCACTGACTCGTGCAGTAACATACAAGTTCATGTACGGGGGCATGAACAAGACAACAGAGACAAAAATTGCAATATATTAATACCAAATACTTGACAAATAGGTTCACCCTTTTGCCTTTAGAACTGCTTTGGTATTTATTGAAATGTTCTCTCAAGTCATGAGCTGAATGTGTTGGGGCATTGCAGCATTCTTTAAGAAAAAAAAGCCTCTAGTTCTTTGAGGGATGAATAAGGTAGAAATGTACTTCACACCCTGTGCTCAGGATCTTCCCTGAAAAGTTCAATGATAATTAGAAGTTGTAATCATGGAAGGAATTTGACTTCATCCTGGTTTTTTAGGAGCCATTGTTACCCTGCAATATGAGAACATAATGAGAGAAGTGTTTGCATCATAAGGTGCACCTGGTCATCATATTCTTTCCCTGTTATGAGATCATGAAGACAGAGCAGCCACCAGACCTAATGACTCCCATGCAATTATGAACTCCCCACCATATTAAACAGTTAGCAACAGACATTGTGGGTTGAAGGCATCCTTTTACTTCCTTAAACACTTCCTTCACAACTATCTGGCAGTCCATATTGTTTTTTTTTCCATCATACATGTATCAGGCTTTGTGCTCCTTGTACCAGGTTATGCACCTTGGTGTGTTGACCTTGGCTACAAGCAGTTTCCAAATGGCAGCCCTGCAACAAATTCCAGCTTTGTGAAGCCAGTGATGTACATTTTATATTGGAACTGGTTCACAGGGGTGCCATCAGTCTCTCTCTGATGCTAAGCTGTGACCACTGTTCCTCTTTTCTGAGGCAGTTTATTAATATTCAGAATATTCTCTCATTACTTTTAAGCTTTGACATATTAAATAATTATGCTGTTTTTGTGAGTAATGTACCTACAATTAAGGCACTGACTATTCTATAGGTGTCTGCCAATGTACATGCTCAAGAGCAGTGTGTTTTGGAATCAACCACCATAATCCTTAGTTTAGTAGACAATCTGTTTTCTCATCTATATTGAGATACTGGAAAAGTTCCCTGCATTCTGTCTAACCTCCCACACACACACTTGTGCCCTCTGTGGTGTATCAACCTCTTCCCCATACTATCTCCCCATCAGCAACAAACTGGTTTAATGCATATGTTAATGGGTTTATGCGCTTCTTTGTGCCTGAGCTCCCCTTTCTTGCAATGTAGCTGCACGGAGCTCTTTGAATTTTTTGTTTGTTTGCTCACTTGCTTGGAATAAAGTGCCTTCCCTCTGCTGGGTTGTTAATGGGATCCAGCCAGAAGCTTTCAGGAGTTCACCTGCGACATTTGGTTGTGTGTGGGTCTTCCAGTGTCCTGTTCCAGAGACTTAGCTGACTGGTTCACCCCTTATCCACCTTCAGCTGAATTTAACCCTTAATATTGCCCATGTGCCCAGTTCTTAAACAATGATTTAAGAATGATATAGCCTTTGCTGTCCAGAGGGCATTAGCATTAATTGTCTGTTGTTGAAATCTGTTTTTTATGACATTAAATCTACTGTAACTTAATATAATATTTTAATCCATGCATCCTATATTTATATATAATGGCCTGTATTTTAGAATTTTAAAAATTTGTTTTGATAGCATCGTAGGTGAGATTTGAAGTAGCACTTAAGGAGACATGGAGGAGGTGAGGAAATGTGCGACCCATGAAGCCTGAGGCTTTTTTCTGGTTGGTGCTTTGCTCTGTTTCCTTGTCCTTGGTTAAGGAAGGCTCATAGCTGAGCTTGGACTGTGAAGTTAGGGTCAGCACAGCACTTGAAGTCACTACCTTCAAAAATAGCATGGGCTCACTAGTTGCAAGTAATACCCTCATTTCTGGATCTGTGGTACCAAGGCATTCTGCTAAAGCTCTCATTTTACTAACAAACACTCACAAAATCCCAGTACCTTTCTTTTTTTAACATGGCTATAAATGTTTTTCAATATTATTTAAAGCATCCAAATTGTTCAGATTTAAGACTACAGTTTTTACAAAAGTTGAACAAGCACAAGTGAAAATGTTTATGAAAAGCCATATAAAGCCACATGTAGTTGTTCTTATGGCCATTGTACAGCAAGAACCATGGATCATTTGATTTCCTTTTTTCTTTTACCACTTATTCTAAGTAATTTGTAACTGCTGTAGTACATACTTGTTTTGTGTCTGATGTTGCTGTTTTTGTTTTACTTTTTTGAGATCCACTTCTTTTCTCAGATAAAAGCTGAGTTCAGCATCTTGTATTTCTCCTCCACTGTTCTAACACCTTTTTTCTGGAATGACATCTGTTTCCCTTTCTCCCTCCCAGAACAATTGCTGGAATTCATGCATCAGCTGCCAGCCTTTGCAAACATGACCATGTCAGTACGGAGGGAGCTGTGTGCCGTTATGGTGTTTGCTGTGGTGGAGCGTGCTGGGACCATCGTCCTCAATGACGGAGAGGAGGTCAGGAGAAAGAGTGTGCTGCTAGTTGCAGCCTTGTCTATTCTGCCTGTAGGGAATGGAATGGTTTCTTTTTGTTGTTGTTGTTGGAGATGTCCAAGACGGTGGAATTGATTTGGTAAAGTTAAGTTTAAAAAGGTACCGCTTGGGTAATTCTCTGTGGCTCAAAAATCTGAACTTTAGAAACATTTCATTTTCCACCATGATGCCTCTGAATCAGAGGAGATATAAGGCCAATTTGGTTTGTACTGTGTGGTGAATTGAGAGTAGATTTTACTCTCTTCAGTAGATTTGCTTGTATGCCATGGCAGCTGTTGAATTCAAGCATAACTGTAACACATAGTGAATAAATCAAATACCCCTCAAAAATTTATGAGCATTGAAATATAACACCGACTGCTGGTCTGATTTTCAGTTTACATTATTTATTTTACTGTAAGCTAACAAATGGTTAAGAAAAATATAGTACTTCTGATGATCAATTTTTTGATGTACTTAAAATACTTGTAATTACTTCACTTTAGAACATCTGAAAACAATGTAAGTGGTCGTGCTGTGATCTTAGAATGCTCTATCATTGGTTTTGATCTAGTTGGACTCTTGGTCAGTGATTCTAAATGGCTCTGTGGAGGTGACCTACCCTGATGGACGTACTGAGATCCTCTGTATGGGCAACAGCTTTGGTGTTTCACCCACCATGGACAAGGAGTACATGAAGGGGGTAATGAAGACCAAAGTAGATGACTGTCAGGTATGATTTATGGGCAGTTTATGGTGGAAACCCCCTACCTTTGTAAGTGTACTCTAAAAGGTGGGTTCCTTTCAGCATAAAATAATGTTTTCTTTTATATTCCCAATCTGGACTTGTGCTCTGCCTCCAGTTTGTGTGTATAGCCCAGCAAGATTACTGCTGCATACTCAACCAAGTGGAGAAGAACATGCAGAAGGTGGAAGAGGAGGGGGAGATAGTGATGGTAAAAGAACACCGCGAGTTGGACCGCACTGGGACCAGGAAAGGGCACATTGTCATCAAGGTAATGGATTTTCTTCTTCTTTTTTTTTTTAACATACCTTTTGCCCCCTTGCTATTAGCAACCACAAATGATGTGTCCTTTACTTTTTTAAAACACATTTTTGATCAGGTTTATTTTGTCGTGATACCTATATCATTTATAAACATTTTTCCTATAACTGGTGCTGGAGACCAGTCCATCCACTGGCCCTGGTGAGTAAATACACTTTTTCACTAGAAAAAAAAGAGTAGAGTGACCAGGTTTCAGGTGATGAGAAGATCAGACTTAAGACTCTTATCACTGAGTATTACCATTTTCCTAGCTAAAGGGATTTCTAATTAGCCAAACAACACGGTATAAAACTTTAAGAGTTGATGATGGCAGCGACAACATTTTGGTTTGTTTGCTACAAATATACTGTAATTACTAAATCTCCTGGCTACATACTTGACAGTTGCTGCTATATATTTGACATAGATTAGGATCAATATCTTATTAATTCACTTTTTGCCTAAAACTACATCTGATCCTGTTGCAAATGCAGCTTAACCAACTGTGGGCTACACTTTTTATTTATTAGTATATGTTCAGAAGGTAAACAGTATATTTTGGTTTGTAGAGGGCAATACAGTGGTATCTTTAATGTGCTTACTTCCGCCATCATTTGTTTTTAAGCAAAATATTCATTTATACCTTTTTTGTGTCTTTTCCCCCATAGGATCTCAATGCCTACAAAAATCAGTTATCTAAAAACACTGTAAAGCCAAATGCGATATTTCCAGAGACAATAATAGTGCCATAAAAACCTCATATCATGACCCTTACTCACAACTAAATTTGTTGAGCACAATTGTGGGAAGTTAGTGTCCTCTGCGATGATGTGAAAGTACTGAGGAGCAGGGATGTCACAGACCGTGAGAAAGTGGCAGTCTGTCTCCGTCTTCTGCCACTTCCTCCTGGGGGTTGTTTTCTACAATGAGTTGTCAGTCTGCTTTGTGACTGTTGTCTACGACCTTTCCACAGGGCACAGCTGAAAGACTCACAATGCACCTGGTTGAAGAACACTCAGTGGTAGATCCCACGTACATTGAAGACTTCCTACTAACCTATAGGACATTCCTCTCCTACCCTATGATTGTAGGAAAGAAGCTTCTGGAGTGGTTCAATGATCCCAGCCTCAGGGACAAGGTACATCCATAGCCAACATGGCTCTCAGGGAAGAATTAATTTAAAAGTTCCAGAATATAGAATCAGATTTTACAGTGTGTTAATTTTGGTTTAGTAGACATTGATTCAAAGGTTTTGTTGTTTACTATTTAGTAACAACTTTTTTCTTATTTCTCCTAAGGTTACACGGGTAGTGTTGCTCTGGGTTAACAATCATTTTAATGACTTTGAAGGGGACCCTGCAATGACTCACTTTCTTGAAGAATTTGAGAACAATCTGGAAAGAGAGGTTAGCAAAAATTATGCATCTATGAATTGCATAAAATTTTTATAAAATAATGAATTGCATTCAGTTTTTTTTTAACCTTTTTATAGGTTTTTTTGCACCTGTGTTGTCAAAGGGATTAAATATGTTTTCTGTTCTTCCCTTTAATAGAAAATGAGTGGGCATCTAAGACTGTTAAATATTGCCTGTGCTGCTAAAGCCAAACTGAGGGTAATAACGCTCACTAAGCCCTCCAGGGATGCTTCTCTGCCCTTTACACTCCTGGGGGGCTCTGAGAAAGGCTTTCGCATCTTCATAGACACCGTAGAGGCTGGCAGCAAGGCCTCCGAGGCAGGTTTAAAACGTGGTGATCAGGTACGTCCAGTGCAGTGCTTTAAAAGTTCAAACTATTGACCCAGTGTAACTAAGAGGAAAGCAGTTCCAAGATTCAAAGATCTCTTTTAAAGATCTTTTTCATAATGATTTTATTCACCTCTGTGCTCCCCCTAAAATTGTAAGATGACTTTGTTCTAAAATTTATTTTAAAAGTGTTCTAAATAAGGCTTGCTTTATTACGGTCAGCCAATCTCTTACCTGCAACTAGTTCTTAATGAGAAATGTCCTAGATCCTTTATTCCTGAGACCTTTCTCTAGTTTTGGTGCTCTTGGAGCCAGAGACAGAGAGGTGAATCGCATCTTGAAAAAGAAATGTGCTCAAAACTTCAAATCATTTATTTTGTAGCCAGGATGTTCAGCCATAAACCTGATATCCTTTCCCAATACAGTACTTGCAGAAAAATAGTAACGAATGTTTAACGTTGTACCTTTTTTTTGTCTCAGATACTGGAGGTGAATGGACAAAACTTTGAGAATGTTCAGCTCTCCAAAGCCAATGAGATCCTAAAGAACAATACGCACCTGTCTATCACTGTGAAAACAAATCTATTGGGTAGGTTTTAAGACAGATCATGCTTCCATGATTAATGAATAGAGTATGAGAAGCCAGAAACCTGCAATTGATGTTGGCTCTAGTTACTGTACTTTGGCAGGTCACCATTTCATTTGGCAAGTACTGTAAAACCAAGGGCAGAACCACAGCTGAAGAAGTCATCTGCTTTAAATGCTCTTTACATTTACTACACCTTTCTGTGAACCTTCTTTCCTTAAAAATACCTTGTTCTGCATGGTTTTTCAGTGTTCAAGGAACTTCTCGCCCGGCCAGTAGAAGAGAAGAAGAATGGTGCTCCTCACCTTCCCAAGATTGGTGATATCAAGAAGGGCAGCCGCTTTTCCATCCCTGACCTGGCTGTGGATGTGGAGCAGGTCATGGGCCTGGAAAAGAGCAGCAAGAAGACTAAGGCCAACACAGTAGGCGGGCGCAACAAGCTGAAAAAGATACTTGACAAAACACGCATCAGTATTCTGCCCCAGAAGCCTTACAAGTAAGCACCTTGGAGGTTAAATAAGTTGCATTTCAGGGTTCAGTCTGTATATTTGTCCAGTGGTTTGTCATTTGTTAACATCCTTTCAGTTTCTTGATTTGTAAACGATACACCTGTACCTTCTGCTATGGAGGTCATGAATTTTCAAAGATGAGGATTTCCAAGTTTTATTTTTAACGCTTTTTTTTTCACTGTTCTGTTTCTAAAGTTTATTTTCAAAGCAAAACTAGAAACACACATACAATAGGTGGTTAGGAGGGGAAGGGCAAGAGGACATGTGAAGGGGGGTTAGTTATTTGCAGTGTTCAGTGTGTTTTTATTTATTTTTGCTATAGCTAACATTTTTGCAGAAACTACCCAGGAAATGCATTAGAGGTACAATACTTACTGTGCTTTTTGATACTCATGGTTACGTGATTAGATGACAAAACACGTTTATTTGATTAACTGGTTTTGCTTCCTTGTGTCTGTCCGAAAATCCTATCTGTATTTTAAACACACTCTCCAGCTCACTGTCCTTTCTATACTGTACTGTTGTTTTTAGCAGAACCAAACTATAGACAGTGATTGAACTGTATTACTGTATTAAGCTTTTTGATTGGGATTTAGTGGGTGGACCTATGAACAAGTGAGTTGCAGACAGACTTTTGGTCTCAGTTGTGTGCAGCTGAGGTACAAATATATAGTGGAACAGGCACAGTTAGATGAGAGGTAATTTTGTATAGATCTCTTTTAAGAGTTGATGGAAGTACAGTTTTTTGTGAATTACACCTCTTAGTTTGTAACATGTGGGGGTTCTTCATTTCTCTTCATTTCTTCTTCACAGTGATATTGGAATTGGGCAGTCTCAGGATGACAGTATAGTGGGCCTGCGGCAGACTAAGCAAATTCCAGCTGCACTGCCTGTCAGTGGGACCCTCTCTTCCAGCAACCCGGACCTCCTGCAGTCTCATCACCGCATCCTTGACTTCAACAACCCCCCTGGTATGAGCTGGGAGCCCCTTTCACTTTCAGATTAATGAGAATAATTAACAAAAAGATGAGTTGGTAGCACTATAAACTTTACAGGAGGTTTTACCTTATCTGACATTCTGTGTGAGCGATTAACTCTATCAGATACTTGCAGGATAATTCAGTTCAGTTTACTTTATAGAACTCTTATTGTCACACAGTAACTCAGAGCACTGAACAAAAGATTAAGAAACATAAAATTAGCCTACATATAAAAGATAAACTATACATTTAAATAGTTGATTCCTTCCATTTTGAAGACCTCGTAAGTGGGGGGGGAAATGCTTTTTGAAATTCTTTATTTAAAATAAAAATTAAAAAAAAAAAAAAACTGGCTAACATTTGCTCACATTTCTTTTCCAGCCACAGGGCCAAGTAGTGAGTATTTGAACTTTCTTCCTTCCTCAGAGCTCCTCCTTTTTTGCTATCTGCCACTCACCCTCATGTGCAGTGCTTTTGATGCTCACTGCTCTTCCTTTGTCTATAGCTAAAAAAGCAGTGATTGGCTGCTAACAAGGATAACAGCTTCTTGCTTTTCAAAAGAGTGCAGATCAAGCTACTTTTCATTTTGCATTTCTGAATCTCATCTGTCCATGATATTTAAAAGTACTTTGGTTTTTTTCTTATGTCTTTTCTGAGGAATGTGGATTATAGTTGGATTTCTCTGTTTGTCAAGGGAATGCTTTCTGATTACACTTATTTGCTCGGAGTGAATAATTTGACACAGCAAGCTAACCTCACTCTGCATTGAAATGGATTATATTGCTGGTAAACCTGTTGTGTCCAGACTGAACCTTCTTTTCAGTTAATCTTTGATACACACAGTAGCACACAGGGCAGTGCTCACTTTTTTGCATGTGGGAAAATGTCTGACTGAAAAGAAAATTTTCTTTGTTTTTGTAAACTGATTTAACAAAAACAAGTCCAGAACACACAGGAAATACTACATTTGAATTTTCTGTTGGTGGTTGTTCTTTACTTTTTTCTCTCCCTCATTAAATTGAGAGTAGAGTCATCATTGCAAACTCTGATCTCTTTACCCAGTGGTTCATTAGCTTTAAATTCAAGGGGTTTCAGGGCATGGTGCACTGATTGGTTGAGAGATTCTACATTATGACATGCAAATAACAATTCAATGACAAAATGCTATATGGATTTTATTATGCATATAATGTCTTCATAAGATACTACGTAATACTTGTCCAATAAAACAGTATACCTTGTCAGACATGTTACTTTCTGTTTTCCCCCTCAAGAGACTGAAGTAGAGATGTCTTAGGATTTCTGTAAAAGTGTGTTTTTGGCCCACTTTCCCCTACAGACTTGCCTGATCAGGTTCTGAGGGTTTTCAAGGCAGACCAGCAGAGTCGCTACATCATGATCAGTCGGGACACCACTGCCAAAGAGGTTGTTGTCCTGGCTATCCGGGAGTTTGCGCTGACGGCCACACCTGAGGCCTACTCGTTGTGTGAGGTGTCAGTCACCCCAGAAGGTGTTATCAAACAGCGGCGCCTACCTGATCAGCTCTCCAAGCTGGCAGACAGGATACAGCTGAGTGGGAGGTAAGTGTTAGGAGCTGGCTGGATAAGGATTAGGACCACAGTTGGGATGTGTTTGAGGAATAGCAGTGGCCAGGCCAGCTGATCTGTAAAGCTTTAAGTCTAACTGCTCACTGTTGTTATTGCCTATGAAATCTCAAAAAATGTAGACCACATCAAGAAACAACTGTGGTCCAACAACTGAACAAAGTTCGTTGTATAGTAAATAAGTCTCAGGGCTAGTAGCCATGTGACACCTCTGGTTACAAATCATCAGCCCAGAGGGGCCACATGAAAGCCAGGCTTAGAACTTTCTGATTGTACAATCTATGTGCTCTCATTTCAGGCTTTTGAAGTAGTTTAATTTATTAACTGTCCAATGAGTTGCTGCTATTTCATAGAATAGTGTCTTTCAAACTGAGGGTTGCTGTGGCACTGTATTTCAGGTACTACCTGAAGAACAACATGGAAACAGAGACACTGTGCTCAGATGAGGATGCCCAGGACCTCCTAAGGGAGAGTCAGATTTCCTTGCTACAGCTTAGCACAGTCGAGGTAGCCACACAGCTCTCTATGAGGAACTTTGAACTCTTCTGCAGCATAGAGCCCACTGAGTACATTGACGACCTTTTCAAGCTCAAGTCTAAGGCAGGCTCTGCCAACCTTAAAAAGTTTGAGGAAGTGATCAACCAGGAGACCTTCTGGGTGTCCTCAGAAATCGTGCATGAGCCAAATCAGCTTAAGAGAATGAAAATCATCAAGCACTTCATCAAGATTGCGTTGCACTGCCGTGAGTGCAAGAACTTCAACTCCATGTTTGCCATAATCAGGTATTTCACAGAAATGTGCTCGTAATGTCTATCCTTGTAAAACCAGAGTAATGTGCTAAATCCTCACTTCCTTTTGTGTGGCAGCGGTTTGAATCTGGCTCCTGTGGCCCGACTGCGAGGGACCTGGGAGAAGCTACCCAGCAAGTATGAGAAGCTGTTCCAAGACCTTCAAGACCTCTTTGACCCATCCAGGAATATGGCAAAGTACCGCAATGTTCTTAGCAACCAGAACCTGCAGCCTCCCATAATTCCCCTTTTCCCAGTAATCAAAAAGGACCTCACATTCCTACATGAAGGTGAGTACCTAATAGTATGTCAGTAAGATTTGGTTTTCTACCTACAATAAGAAATTACCTGAACTGTAACTGTTAACCTCTTTTTAGGCAATGACTCTAAAGTCGATGGTTTGGTAAATTTTGAGAAGTTGAGGATGATTGCTAAAGAAATCCGGCATGTTGGCCGCATGGCATCTGTAAACATGGACCCTGCTTTGATGTTCAGAACAAGGTATGTGGCCCACTGCAGCAAACCTTTCCAGTCTCTCCCTAACATAGTGATGCTTCAACAGACTGGATTGTGGTGTTTTGTTTCAGGTTACAGATATTGGGGTTATCATGATTTATGGTCAGCAATTATTTTCATTTGGTGGCAAAAAAATCACTGGGAAGCATGACCTGTATACCCAGAAGTTGTGACAGCACTGCCAGAGAGTATGCTCACGTGCGGATGGGGTCACTTTTCCAAAAGGTTTCCTATGTGTTCTCTAGCACTTTGGGTTGGGGAAAGCAGCCATGGTCTCTCTCACTGGTGTGTTTCCATGCTGGGGTGTTTCTGTGTCCACAGGCCTCTGGTACTGCTCATCCCAATGCTTTCAGCCTTTTCCTGTCTAAGCCCTTGTCTCTCTCTCTCTCTCTCTCTCTCTCTGACTTCCTCCTGTCCCCCTTGCTTCACTATTCATGGCTCTCACTTACAGGAAGAAGAAGTGGAGGAGTCTGGGGTAAGTGTGCTTCCCTTGTTGCCTCTTTAATGCTGTGCTTTCCTGCCCTTTTCATATAATTTTATTTACCCTTTGTCTGCCTTTTGACTTCTGATGTTGCTATGCCATTATTGCTTTCATCTCTGGAAACCTGTGCCTTTGTTGAGTGAACTTGGTCACTTTTGCTTCTTACGGTCATTGAAAGAAGCATCTAGGAATTATTCCAAAGCTCATTGCTGGGTCATGCAATTGTAAGCACAATTTAACTGTATACAAAAACTTTGTGGGTTTGAGTGGGCAAAAATAAGTTACTGATATCTGAAACTGTCCTGGACAACTAACCACATTATGCATCAATCATCCAGTTATAAAAGAAGTTCTTGGGTTTGTCATCCATGCCATGTCTTTGTCAAATACTAATACTGTCTGTATTTTTGCTAAGTACTAAAGTAGGTGGACTGAGATAGGACAACAGTGCAGTTTTTTGTTACATAAGGGCTGAATGCATAACACTTTCATTAATTTATTTTCAGGTTTGCTGCTTTTTTGTTGCCTTGACTTTGCTGACTTTTGCAACATATTGTTCTCTTATGTTAATATAATGGAATGAAACAACAGTATTCAGTTTTTAACTTGCTGTAGCTACTGCAGATATCCCAGTTTCCAGCTGCATGAACTCAGTATTCTGCTCAGCCAAGCTTATGTAACTGCTTAGACAAATAATAAATACATGTATTTGGCTGTAAAATGTGAAGTATTGATTAGGAGAATGGGTATCATTTACAGATCCCACTGCTACAACCAAGTAGTTTGTTACCTGTTCCATTTTCTGTAACCCCCCCCTTTTTTTTTTCCCCCGATCCTCATCTCTCAACTCCTCACACCATGAGTCGTCTTGATTCTTTGGCTTTCGTCCCCCCAGGTCACTGAGCCAGGGTAGTGCCAACTCAGCAGTGTTAGATGTTGCACAGGCCGGTGGACACAAGAAGCGCGTTCGAAGAAGTTCCTTCCTCAACGCCAAGAAGATGTATGAGGATGCCCAGATGGCCCGTCGTGTCAGACAGTATCTGTCCACCTTGGCTCTAGAGACAAGTGAGGAGAGCTTGCAGACCATCTCTCTGCAGTGTGAGCCATCCAGCAGCACACGTGAGTCCCAGTAAACAGTTTTTAAAAGAAGCTGCATACATTGTGTTTAGGTGAGGGAAGTTTCATTTGATTCTTACATTCTGCTTATATTTCTGGACAGTTAAGGAAGAGGCTTGTCTTACTGTTGCCAATTCTTGAAACTACTGTATGTTTAATCTTGCATGTTGGTGGGATTACAGTGCCTAAAAATGCTATGAAGAAGCCAGACACATCCCCTGTGGTTAGCCGTGCGGCCAACCAGCAGAAGCAGCAGCAGCAGCAGAAAGGAAGCCAGGCCCTGCAGGTGCCAGCTGTCGCACTATACCCATCTCGTAAGAAGGTTCCGGTGAAAGACCTGCCCCCATTCGGTAAGAGCACCGCTCACTATTTCCATGTGCGTTGTCCCGATTGCAGGATTACTTGTGTTCTTAACATTGGTAACTTTAAGATTTTTTGATAGAATTGGGATATTCAGATATATAATGTATATATTTGTTTAGAGTGACACTTTGTTTAGTAGTGACTGGATTTAGTGGTACTTGGAGCCATGTTGCCATCTAGTGACAGGTGTGGATTATATACTATCTGCAGGAGTGCCATTTCTGAGCTAGCTGTGTGGGCCATAACAGTTTTGTACCATTTTCAGTTATTTTACTTGGTGATTAGAAGCTAATAATTTTATTGTTTTCAAATGCCAAAGGTACAAGTTCACCTCAGGCCCTGAAGAAAATCCTTTCTTTATCAGAAGAAGCAAATGAACGTCATAAAAAACAGTCTGAAGATGCTATTTCCAATGCCTCCTCCCAGCTCTCCTCTCCTCCCACCTCTCCACAGAGCTCTCCAAGAAAAGGTGGGTCATAGGAGAGCGGCAGGCTATACTGCGGCCATTCAGCTCCATCCCTGCAGCCACTGTTCGCAAACTACACACAAAGGTTCAGAGTGGCAGCGTGTGCAGTTGTGTATTAGTCTCCTGTAAATTGTGTAAAGTTATGCAGTTAGCCATTTCCACTTGAATGTTTTGTGAAAGGTGTGTCCTATACGTATATCTATTTTGTTAACTCTGCTTCTGCAGTCCGTTTCCTTTTAATACTAATGCTTGGACATTTGTGCGTGATTGTATACAGTCCATCCTCAATTTAGCTGACTTTGATTTTATGGATTTCAGATTTTAGACTATCATGGGAATATTTCAGAAAAAACAAAAATAAAATATTGAAAGCAGCTATTTTTAAGCATTAGGGCAAATATAAATAAATTATACAATTTTTTGTAGAAAATAACTTCATTAGTTCATAAAAGTATGAAAGTAATGTTTTAAATTATGTTGACACTCCTAAACTATCTGATTATCTCTATAATTAGTTTCATGAAGGCAGTAAAGCACTGGCTCGTCCACCTATAGCTGCATGACAGTGCCTTATTCACTGCTTTGTACATGTAATTAAGTGTCCTGTATGAAGGAATGTGTGTTTCAGTTACTATGATGACTTTATTACCCACATTACTTGTATAGTACACATTGCAGTTGGTTATAAAAGTATTACATTAGTACAAAGTGCAGTACTAAACCACACTGTAGTACAAAATAGTATGCTTAATTTATGTTTTCAATTTTTTGGGCTTCTGCCATATCCACACAGTCCCCCCCCCAATACAATCTGGAAAGTTGAGGATGGGCTTCACTTGAAATGAGCTAGATGAAGTGCAGCGGCTTCTGCCTGCGTTTTACTGCTGTGCAAATGTGCGTGTTCCTCTGCTTTACTCTGTATACTGGATATCAAAGAGAATTCAACATACACTTCTTGCCCTCATGGAAAGGCTACAGGGGAAATCAGGGCTCCCAGGCTGTTCTTCTTACTGTGCGCAGGGAATGGAGTGGTGTTCTTGTGTTGTACACCAACTCGCACTACCTGTCCAAGTCTTCCCTCAGTCAAGTTTTAGCACTGGGTCCCAAGTTTGGCTTGGAACAGGTGACTGCTGTCAGCACCAACCCTCAGTGTGCAGGGTTTCAGTAAGCCGCCAGCAGCAGCAGCACCAGCATGTGTAGCTGGTTTGCACTATAGCCCCGTATAGCCGTGCAGTTCCTTATCTTGCAACACGTTTTCTCTTTTAGTGTTGTTCAAGTGTTGTTTCCTGTCATCCTAGCCCCTCTGTCGTTAACTCATACAACATGGTGTCTAGTTGCTTTGCTAGCTTGAGAGCCTCTTTTTTGTGGTCAGCCAGTGATTAAAAAGTACCAACTAATCTCTGTGTGACTCTTCTACTGTAGTTTCTGAACAAAAGCCTAAATTGTTCTTTGTGGATGTAGCAGCCAAGCGCAGCAGGGCCAGGGTTGTAGCTAGAGTGGTGCCTCACCTGTTTTCTTGTCCTGTTTGTCAGGTGGCAGTCAGCTGAGGTCTCACCTCTCCAGGCAGTCAGACCTAACCGCCTCCTCTTCTTCCCTGGGAAGTGAGAACAGTAACAGGAATAACAATGGTGCACTGCGGACCTTTGGGATAGGTGGGGTTTCGCGGCATAGCTAGATTCTCAGACTACCTTGGACACTCTCTCCCCCTCTCCTTCACCCCTTTCCTCCTGCACACAAACCAGCGTGTCAGTTTTCATAGCTTAGAGGTGTGTTTGTGTGCGCGCAAGCGTGCTTGAAGTGACTCATTCTGTCTATTCACTTGTCAGCAGGACGATGATAAAGCTTATCAGGATCTGGTAGGATCTGGGTCTTCACCAGTGTGCCAGTTCCTGGTTATTGAACAAACCAGAGCTTGGCCAGTACATCTGTCTGCACCTCACTTGAGTACCACTGCAGCACAGCCCCTAGCCATTACTTAAGGAGTCACAACTTGCGACTTGTTCTGTTGCCATGACAATGCTCTTCATCAGCAGCATGAAAGTCACTTCAGTTGTCTGCAGAAGAAAGATCAATTCTGCAGAACAAGGGAACAGAATGACCTGCAACAGAAGGCTGGATTTTTGTTTTTAATTTTTAACGTAGCAGAAATGAAAATTTTCCCCCCTTTTATTCTCCAGGCTATGTACTAGCTCCCAGTGGCACTGTGGACAACTTCTCTGACTCAGGCCACAGCGAGATCTCTTCACGCTCCAGCCTGGTGAGCAACTCTTCGTTGGATCTGATTGGGGACGACCGGAGGCAGAGGCACTCAGTGAGTTTGGTAGAGTCACACCCGCGGATGGAGCGACGGGCCACTTTAGACCCAGATCAGTACAGCTTCGGGTGAGATATTCTGAACAAGCTTCTATAATGCATACAGTGATCGACACCAACATGTTGTTTTGGATCATTCTGTAGCTTTCTGGCCATTGCTTGGAGAGAGACAAAGAAGCAGGACATTAAACACTCCTTGTAAAGCTATTGCCTTGTTTGTTTGGCAGGTCCTATACTTCTGCTCATGACAGTCGGAGTCTGTATGCAGGGCCCACAGTCCTCTCGTCCCCCAGTTCAGAGGAGCTGACACAAGACCAGGGTGACCGTGCTTCCCTGGATGCAGCTGACAGTGGGCGGGGCAGCTGGACGTCATGTTCCAGTGGCTCACATGACAACATCCAGACTATCCAGCACCAGCGGAGCTGGGAAACGCTGGCTTTTGGGCACCCGTCCTTCGATGCTGATCCCCTGGCATTCCAAGAGCACGGGGGCCGCCCGGGCCAGGGACGGGGCAGCTGGGCTTCAACTACTGCCTACTGGGGTGAGGACACTGAAGGGGACACGGGGACCATCAAGCGACGAGGGGGGAAGGATGTGAACGCCGACACAGAGACCAGCAGTGTGACATCTATCGCTCCGGAGGACTGTAAGCAGCACAGTCGACCAGCTCACGTAATGGTGTCCTCCAGTAACGCTAAAGGCCTGATAGGTGGGCAGCCACAGCAGATTGGACCATCACTGTCTGTCATCACACTGGATTCCTCCACACTCTGATGCCTCTTTCTTTGTGCAGTACGGAAGGACGGCCGATTCCGTGAGCCGCCGCCTACACCACCAGGCTACACAGCACTGACGGTTTCAGAGCCAGACGACGGGCAGCCACACTCCAGTCGGAGACCCCCCGACTATAATGTAGCATTGCAACGGTCTCGCATGGTGGCACGTTCCTGTGACTCGCCCCAGCCAGCCTCCCGACCTGCCTCCCGACCACAGTGGAGTAAGTCCGGCGACGGGGACTCCCGGCATCCCCACTTCCACTCCCAAGGGCTTTCAGCTGAGGAGGAGGAGGGTGAGTCCTTGTCTCCAAAACTTATTCCTCAGAGGAAGAAAGTGGCATATACAGCTGAGACTACCAGGCCATGAATTACAGTCAGGCCAGAGGCAGGTAAACCCCCTATCAGATCTGCACTGCTTTGAGAATTGCATGCCAGGTAAAAGTCAGTGGTGGCATCCACAGCATCCGGGGCCACAGTGCAAGTTCATGCATGCAGTGATCACACTTCATGGCAAAAGTCTGGCTGTTGTGCAGCGTTACTCATCAGTTTGCGAGAGAGCACCCCTGTGGATTCACCAGTGCTTGGTCACCTTTTATTTTGCTTCCCACTTTCACTCTTACCCTTCATGCCAGCTCAGTGAGTCGAGTCACCCCCTGCACCTTAAGCATTTTTAGTTCAAATGTCATCAGTACTGCATTACTGTCTGTGTCATTTAAGCACACTTGTTGTTAACTGTGCTTTACATTGCCTTAATGTTTGAGGAAGTCACTCTGCAATATACAGAGCTAATTTGCAGACAGTAAATACAGCCATCCATACCCACTCCCAGTATTTATATATGCTCATATTTTCTTGCCACTTGTGTGGTAAGTCACGGTAAGTAAAGTTCAGCTTAGCCTGGCTGTGCTAGTTGCTGTGGAGGATTAATTTTGATGGAATGATCCTGAAAGTATTTTCTCTTTCTTTCCCCCCCCAATACTTCCTTTTCTCATTCTCCAGAAAATGAACAGGTATCAGCAGTCTGAGAAGAACTCCCTCTTTTGGACTTTGCAGTGGCTTTGGCCACATGTTTGGAGAGCACAGGGCATTTACAGGGTGTTGAGAAGTGCTCTTCTCCTTCCCTGCCTTAAATTATCTTGGGACTTTGGGTTCCCCGCCTGAGATACTGTGAAATTAGAAAAAACACGCTTTGGCACTTTGGGACAGAAAATACAAACAGTGTCGCTTGAAAATGCAGTGGCAAAATGCTTACTTGCCACCACTGTCACTGGTTTCCAGAAGTACCATTTCATAATCCACAGCCCTTATTCACACGCTCACGCACACACACACACACACACACACAAGTGTTGAACTTTGGCTGCACTTTCTCTTTTTAGTTTCTTACTGACATAAATGAGTAATGGAAATAAAAATGGAAAATTATTTTCAGCTTCCTCTTAGATTTTGTCTGAATTGTAGCATTCTGGATGAAGACGAACAAAGATTGTGCAGACTTAGAAAGTTTTATTAGCTTTTATATGGTATTGTGTTTGCGAACAAATGTGATGACATGTCCATGAATTACAGTATTACTTTAGCTAATTTAAAACATTGTTATGTGTATTATCAACTGGACAGCCCTGTGGCAAGGGCACCTGCAGGTTAGCTGCACCGTGGCTCCAGCATCCCTGTAGTAAGAGCTCTGCAGGAGAAGCTGAGCAGCTGAGCTGCCGGCGGTCATCACCGCAGTTTTAGCTACGTCTAAATAAATGAAATAAATAAATAGCTGGTGTGACAACAATCTCCGCTGCTACTTAGGTCCTGTAACTGTACCGACCAAGGACTAAAACGTTTCTGTTGTGTTGATGAGGCTCTGAAGGCTGCCAGTGAGAGCAGTACTCAGAATGAGCAACTGCTGTCTTTCTTTTATTTGAGCTGATCATATTGATCAGCAGGTGAAAACAGATTCATTTTCTCACTGTAGCGTCCATCATCAGTGCTTTATTTAAAGTGTTACTTTATTGAGAATTTTTTTATTTCCCATTTTCATGTTACAGATGTACGTTTGTAATTTAATGAGATTTTTCATCAGTCGTTTTTTTTTCCCCTTACAGTCTGTGGAAATTATGTGGCCAGCGGAATCCTCGTTCTAATAAAAGTTGCACAGAAAAAGTTTGAGCGAACAATAACTGTAGTCTGTAGAACCGTTCATTTCAGCTCGAGCTGTGATGTCGTGTAAAATGTACATTTTAACTGGCTGTTTCCTCATACTTTTGATACTACTTGTACCTATATGTCTTTTAGAAAGACAATTGGTGGAGTCTGTATCCTTTTTGTATTTTTAATACAATAATTGTAAATATTGGTTATATTTTTGTTGCGAATTGTAGAAATGTACGTTTATGCCTCAATATCCAGTTTCTATAAACCTGGTGATCAATAAACATGACAAAATTAAACATTGTGGATTTTCTGAGTGGATCACTGTTTCATTTTGTTGCATATCTGGAAAAAAAAATCTTTAAAACATTCTGTGCTTGTGTCAAATACAATGAACAGTTGCTATTTAATTAAAAATAAAAAAACACAGCTTTGAAACTGCTAGTATTTTCACAGAGGCTAAGATAAAACACCACTGAGTTGATGCCTTCTCATGAGGTTTTCACAATACAGGAGAATGACCCCCTCCCCCGTGCAGAGGCCTTTGGACTCTTGCTTGACACTCACCTGGGCACGGAGAAAACACACAATTCAGAACCCTTACTCCAAGCCCTCGGCAATACCTGCTGTGCCACTATTTAGTTACATAAGCACTGAATAACCCGTTCACAGCTCCCTCAAGACCATAAGCTAGTATGCTTGAGTAGTGAGTGGGATCCCATGAAGTGATAAAGGCATTGAGCAAATGAGCAACCAAAAATAAATGGTTTAACGATAAATTTTTTTCTTTTTATACGTAAGACTAAGATCCCAAATTTTGTACTCAATGTGATTTCTAACTCCAACAACCTCATCAGCCTTTATAGGCCCTGCCTATCACTGCTCAAACTTTGTTCCAAGTCTCAATGCAATTTTAGGTTTCTTCCTGCAGGAGGCATTGCGATCAAAGGGAAAAATAATTGCACTCATGCGCTCCGTGAGCCGCGCAACCATTTCCATTCTTTCTACGCACACCTTATCAAAGGGGAACAGACACACACTTCACACCTCTCTTCTGCTGTGCCCCTGGTGTGGTCAGCCGAGCCTCCCTCCTCGGGCCTGGCCGCTGCAGACAGGACCACTGCTTCCGCTGTCGTTTCTGCCATTATTACTTTTTCCTCCTCCGCCTCCACACCTCCCTGCCGGGCCTCCTCAAGCCTGTTTCTCAACACTTTTTATCTGTTTCAAGCAATACCAGTGTAGAAATGTTTTCTTCAAACATTCATTGGAAAACAACAGTTCATTAAACATTCTAAGCACAAATGCA